>VZRW01009676.1:9418-20752 GCA_013398125.1 Aegotheles bennettii
ACCACAACTCTCTGACTTCTTCCCTTCAACCAGTTCATGATCCACCCCACTACCTGATCACCAAACCCATACTTTATCAGCTTATCTACGAGGATGCTGTGGGAGACAGTGTCAAATGCCTTACTGAAATCGAGATAAACCACATCTACCGCTCTACCATCATCTATCCACCTAGTTATTTCCTCATAGAAGGCTATAAGGTTGGTCAAACATGACTTACCCTTGGTAAAGCCATGTTGACTGCTCTTAATGACCCCCTCATCCTTGATATGCCTAGAGATAGTGCCAAGAACAAGTTGTTCCATCACCTTCCCAGGGATGGAGGTGAGGCTGACCGGTCTATAGTTACCCGGGTCCTCCTTCTTGCCCTTCTTGTAGACTGGAGTGACATTTGCTTTCCTCCAGTCCTCAGGCACCTCTCCTGTTGCCCATAAACATGAAAAGAGTCTCTTGCCCCTGTCAAAAGAAGTCAGTCTGCAAAATATTTCACTGATTGAAGGATTTCTTTTATGGAGGTTTTACTTAGAACAAGCAAGTGGTGAACACCAGAAAAACAGGCAAGTAGGAGATGTCGCCGAAGTGGGAAATTTAACAAAGTTGGCTTCCAAAAACCTCATTCAGCTTTTCCAGGAAGTTCTATAAACTTCACATGCAATCCCCTCTACTGAATTCCCCATTCATTTACAATAAATGCATGCTTGTAAACTGACTATTGTCATCAGTCAAAAAAAAAACAGAAAAAGGAAGCACTTATTTAATTCAGAAGATTTTTCCTGAAAGTTTCAAAAATCAGTTCCTCAAAGTTAGCAGTTGTTTAAGAGGCTATGGCATAATCTGCTAATGCGCTTGATTAAAGGTTGTATTCGTTTAAATCAGAAGCCTAACATGTCATTCCCATACATAGATATTTTTGCTGACATACCCACGGTGCAATCAGGGATTCTTCACTCTGAAAATGGACAGGAAGTCCAAGAGATGCAGGAAGATGAAGAAAAAAATGAGCACTGAGAAAAAGAAACTGATTGGTTTATACGGGCATATACTGTACATACTGGTACATACAACTCTGAGGATATTGAAATTATTTCCATGTCACCAGTCATCATTTCAGAAACAGAATTTCTTTAAGAAACTTTAAGTAGAGCTATAAATATTATTTGGTGAAGTATGCTGACCCAATTTACCTTCTTTTACTGAGTACAATTTTAAATTTTTATGCAATTACTATTAAAGAGAGAAACTCAAAGAATCAAAGAATCAGCACCCAGAAAGTAATTTAAAAAAAAAAAAGACAGAAAGAAAAATACGCAGATACTGAAATACTGCAAGGATGCCTTACCAAATCTAGAAATATAACCTGACACACAAAATATGATTTCATAAATATATTGTTCATGTAAATCATTGGAGAGCTTATTTTAACAAAGGTATTTTTAGAAGGGTGATCACCGAAGTTTTAATGTATACTCTATTATCTGACTGGGGAAAACTTGCATGAGCAAGACTGCTCACCTCAGTAAGCATTTTCCAGCTACCATGTGTACACTATCCATCTCTGAACAAGCAAGGACCGCATAGTGGGTATTTTGACTAAAATGACCTGCAGTAAAAGTGAACAAATGTGACATTTATGTTGTCATTGTTCAACTCTGGAAACCAAGGAGTCACTTTTACTCTTTAGTCCAGTAAGAGCTTTACATCAACATCACAAACCAACAAGAAAAACCCAGATATAAGTTTCATTTTTTCCACTCAAGGTTTGTGATGCAGACACAAAGCCAAGGGTGTCCCACCTCACCTTCCCCCAGCTGCATTCACATGAAAATCTCTAACTTACCACTACCAGGCAATTATGTTGCCCAGCAGAGAGTATGAAATTGCTGAAAATCTCCTTCATAAACCATTCTTTACGTGAGAGAGAAATTGATTCTGGCAAGGCCAAAAAGATCTGCCTGTGGCAAGCTAAGTATACGTATGAATTTCTGTTCCTATAAATATAAAAAAGAATAAACCAAGGAAAACCAAAGATGCTTGCTATATAACACAATGAAAAATTTCTTCTTTTTGATTAAACCGTCCTTTGTTCTAGAACATCTTCAATTTGGTTTTGCTAGCATTGTTCCAGGAACCATGTAATAACAAACTTTAGCTTTGTAAGTCATCATCCTACCACACACTATAGCACTAGAAAACATAAAAAATTCTCTGCCTGTGTGTGTGAGATGTAGTATTCCAGCAGATGCCTTAGCAGGGAACAAGCTAGCAGCACTCTGAACTGCAGCCCCCTCATTTTGACAGTACTTTAATGCTGATCAAACATCAGAAAACCAAGAAAATCATCTATTTCATAGCTACCCTCACCACTCACATACCATTTATTGAGAGTTGGGCAATTAACTAAGTTTCTCTAAAAAAGACAGGGATATTTAAATGGCAACTGTTATTTTGAAGGAATTAAATTTTATTCCACACTCAGCATCGAGAAGTTCCTTCTATGCCATTCCTAGCTACGTGATCTTTTCAAGCTCTGACTTCGCTGATATTTGTATGTTTTTAAACTGCTTGTGCACTGAATGACAAAACTAGATCTTTAATTACTGGATTTTAGTGATCCACGCAGCATTTTTAGACTGTAAATATATTTCGCCTATGCACTTCACTTTGAGCAGACTGTGTGGGGTACCCCTGTTTTAGTTGTAACTGGGTTTGATCCCAACCCCAAATGACACGGACTTGTGAGAATGCATGGATTTCATTCACATATGCAGTAACAGCCAGACAAGTTAGAACACTTTGTATTCTAGGTTATTATAACTATACATTGATAAAGAATTAGGTGGTATTTCAGTGAGGTATCAGTATTGCAGTTCCAGGTAGTACTTCAGTATCCATTACAAAGCATGTTCTCCACCACTAGCAATTGCTAGCTCAGTTAAGGCTACATATGGAAAGTGCTTTCCTATTTCAGACAAAAGATATCAGGAAGTGGAAAAAATCAAATGTTTACTGACTCCCTCCCATGTGTTGTAGTATTACTATATTTTCTCAGAAAGATAATTTGACAGTTTGAAAAAATGGCTGCAATAGAATCATAGAACTACAGAATCGTTTGTGTTGGAAGGGATCTTAAAGATCATCTAGTTCCAATTCCCCTGCCATGGGCAGGAACACCTCCCACTGGACCAGGTTGCTCAAAGCCTCATCCAATAGCAGCAATAGAAGCATTTGCCAAAACGAAAAGCATTAAACCAAAAAGGTTTGCAGGAGTGGACCAAGATCAAATGATTTATCAAGGGCCTCCAAGTTTAGGTTTGTCAAAGACCTGCAGAATATTTCTTAGTAAAAGAAAGAAATCATCTTTTACCCTTGAGGATAATATTAGCAAAGCATATTTAACCCACTCAGGCAGAGTTATGACAAAAACCCCGTTCACCTCTGGACATGGAGACATTCAATCTGCCACTGCAGAACTTCATAAAAATGTTCCAAGAACTGCCAAAAGGTTCAGATTTAATTATCAGTGGAATCAATAGAAAGAAAGATTGTAGAAAATTACGAGTTCTACATCATTTAAGTTTTCTGATTTCTGACTTCAGAAGCAGCCCACATTACCTTCTAAGCTCTAATTCATCTGATCTAGAAACAGTAATTAATTTCTACTTCAGAGAACATAAAACTGTCACCACTTCAAAGTATGTTCCACAGGCCTGGATTTACTGGGGAGAGCAGAGTTGCATCTGCCCTTGTTTCTATCATGCAGAACACCAATTAAACAAATCATTACAGGATTTTCAGCTAGTCAGTGCATGCCCAAGAACTTTTAAGAGATCTGGATTTAGCTCTACTTATGAAATTAGAAAGCATACTATATCTGCTCCTTGCAAACAACCAAACAATTTTTAGCCATTCCTGGGATATAAATGGAGTAGGATTGCCTTAAACTTTCTGCCAGGCAGCAGGGTGATAACTAGATTATTCAGTCTGAGAACTCAAACTAGAAGGCAAAAAGAAAAATCACTAATCACTGCAATCCTCACAGTACTAATTTTCTCTGACAAAATTAAGGTATTAAAAATACCACTACCACAAGTATCAAGCCTCTGAAGGAAACGTACTACTGTTTACATGGTATGCAGTAAAATAATTTTTTTTAAAAAAGAAAATATTTAGGTATTAGTCTTTATTGTGCATGGCACTGAACAGAACCTCTAAAAACATGATACATTAAAAGCACTTCATTTATTTGTGAAATACTGTTAAGACATTTATCATCTTTATTAAGAAAATACATCTGTATAAAAGGACAAGAAAAATGTATACTTCTAGCTGCACTAGCAAGTAAATACTCTTCTTTATATCTGACTTGTGTTTTCACATTGCTGAACAATTCACCTGTGCATAGTAAAATAGAAAATACTTGGCAAAATTTTCTTTGCATTTCTTTGATTGCCTGTAGAGTGACATAAGTTGCTGCACAAATAGACAACTAAAGAAGCCTCACATATGTGTGTCCTACAACTTTGCCTACCTGCACTGCCTCAATAAGAAGTCAAGCTCCTACTCCTGCCCTGCAGGATCATACACCATCCCACAACACCTACAACTGATTAGCGTGTTCTGTAAATCACCCTTCTCTTAGACTATCCCCATAACCTGCCATATGTCTTGCTTAAGATCTCAAGAAGGTGTAGCCTGGTCTGCAGAACAGGTAACCACCGAGCTAACCCTCCTCCTTATGGGGGCCAGTTGCAGTCATTCCAGAAAATTCCAGCTCTTCATCAAGTTTTAATTAGAAAAAAGGTTAGGTTCAAAAGTTATAACAGAAACACCCGTGAGTGCACAGTACAGTAGCCTGAGTCTCATTTCCTTAGAAACAGATTAAACAATATGTACGATTATTTTTTTCATTAAATGTTTGTCTGGAAAACTAGATACTGATGAAACCCTTAGTATGTCATGGGCTTTCTTTGCCATGATACTAATGTGAACCCCACATTTATACATAATCAGGGTAAATCAGCTTCTTTTGGGTTAACAAGACAAATTTACCATGTTTTTTTTTACATCTCTGAAATGAATCTGTTAGTGAAAACACTATTATCTGTAAAATTAATCCACTGAGAACTAAACTAAATCATCAATTCCTATCACATGAACTACCATCACCACACGTCAGATATTCACTCTAGTAAGATACCGATCACTTGTACTGGATTCAATCTGATTTAAAATTAAAACCACTTCTCTTCCATTACACACTCCCTGATCAAACTGCCCTTCCACAGAGGCAATTTTTGATGTTTATAGGAAACACAAAACAAAGAATGTTTCCACTAGGTCTAAAATGTCATAAATAATAAGCACATTCTTTCTTTCCTTACTGCCTGATTTCTGAGATACCCATTTATATTCCATGTTGAATGATTTAATGATTTTATCTTGGTGTCTAGTGAACCAAAGTCTCCTCTGCAAAACCAGTATGTATCATTTTACATGGTTTGGCAGAATCAGCATTCTAAACCCAGAAAATTTTAACTCTGTTTACCACAGCATCCTTAAAAGTTCACCTCCTCATTTTTCTACTAAGCCTCCCTTCTGGGCTTAAAACTTGAAAGTTTTAAGAAACCTTTCCATGTATTAGGCATGTAGCCAGACCGGATTTACACAGTAGCCTGACTTGTTTGATCCATTAGGGGATGTGCTATACTACCAGGGAGCTGTCTCCTTTCTGAAGCAATACAGTAAAAGCATCAAAATATGTATCTTAATGTTATGGTATATAGATGTGGACTTATGATTACCTTTGTAATAAAAACATAAGATCCAGAGTAATTCTCTGCTGAAGAGACTGACTTGTGCTTCGGGATAAACTAGATAGCACTATATACCTTTAGATTTCTCTCCCTCTGTTGGGGATCCAGGCAAGGCGATGTGTCCAGGATCCAGGCGAAGCTAGACGATGTATTCCCAAGATGGCAGCAAGCTGCCCCGGAGCGCTGGATGCGCAGAGAGCGCAGAGCCAGCCTCCTTTCCCAGCTTTCGATGTTCTTGCTGGTATCGTAGGTTGAGCAGTTTCTCAAACGCCAACTTGCAGAGCACATCCTACTCCTTCCCCCAGTGCTCAGGCACTGAAGGTCCTCTGGTGCCTCAAGCCCTGCCTTTTATGGTCCACCCCCTTGTTAGGCCATTAGCTTTATTATTACCAAACAATTAGCACCTGAGTATGATGACCAGGAGGGCTGCTCTGTCAATCAACAATCAGGTAGCCCTCTGGTCATCCTCTACACCCTCAAATGAAGGTAATGTTTTAGTGGGTACAGATGGAAATGAAAGGTGGATGGAAAGCATCTTTTCTTTTTCTGCAGAGCTCGTGGCCACCAATACAATTTCCTAAACTGGAGGGGACTGAGAAGGAAGACAATGTAAGCATTATTAACTTAACTATAGGATTGTAAATGTGGGACTCAAACTTCGCTGAAGTTCTGATCATCCGTTTAGCACTTCCATGACACATAATAAATAGATTTCTCCACTAGCAAAAATAAATAAAGCACAGAAGTTTTGGATTTTGGATTACCTCAACTGACAGGGAAGAAAAGCAAGATAATCTGTCAGGAATATAAGTGGGCCCATCAGGGATATAAATGGGCCCAGGTCATGGAGAATGAGATTAGGAGTGCTAGCAAAACATGATGAGAGCTTTCCTGATTAATATTATGTATGTCATGCCAGATCACAGAGAGCCCAGTGAGACCAGGGCTCCATTAAGCTATCCCTATCATGTCATGTAGCACAGGCTCAGCCTGTGGGATGCTTCCACCCAGTCTGTGGCTTTTTTTTCCTGATCCAGAAGATGCAGAGCAGCTGTTTGAATGGCAAACACAGCTCAAATAGTCAGATGCTCCTCTTGTGCTTGCAAACGGTCCCACACTGCACAGCTGCTGCTCTCCCACCCAGTGCATGACAGGAGGTGAGGTATTTCCTCCTGTCCAGACGTGGACTAGTACAACTCCATCACTGCAGCTGCCAGCAGGGCACAAAACCTGGATCCAGCACAGCCTGCACCAATTCAAAGAGCAGGGCTCAGTCCCCTCAGATTTAATAGCCAGGTGAAACCAAAATAGCCAAACAGTAGGTGGAAGGAATGAAGACACAGAGTAACATTGTAGCTTGTTTGTGTGTGTGTGCAACATATAAAACACCTGTTATTCTGATAACAATAAATGGATATTTTCTAGCTTGTGAATCACAAAACATTAAGAAAATTCTTACAAAGCAAATGAGAGAATAGCTAGCTTCCACCTTGCTTTCATTCCTCACAAGGGAGATATGTTTTGGCTGCTCTCACAAACAAGTTTATCAATTACACCAATTAACCACAATTAATTACCAATACAGTGTTCTTTCTCTGTCTTATCCTTTCTACTTTGTTGACAGTCATCGACTTGGTTGTCCACATGAGGGAAGAAATCCAGTTTAAACCCCAGAGAGCTACCTGACCATTTACCAGGTTAGGAAAACACCACTTACCTTCATTTTGCTTTTCATCCTTTCTCCCCTTAATAAGGACAAGCAATACAAAATCAGAAGGAAGAAGTAATAAATCACTACAGAATATTAATTTTATTTTCTGATAAAAAAAGATCTGCATCCCAAGAAAACTTGCCCTTGTGCCAGAAGAAAGGAGGGAAGACAGACGAGTCTACAGGAGACTGGCCTTCTCATGAGAGGACATGTTTGTTGCTGTGGAGCATCCTCAGAGCCACTCTACTCACACAGCTTCTGCAGCACCTACCTAGAGAAGAGCTCTCCCAGGGAGAGCAACATACCTTGGTCTGGCTGGCTCAGACCTGCAGCTCCTGTAGGAAAGACTCCTGGGCCAAGGACCTTCCTTCCCCTCCACCTTAGGAGTACATCTGACTCAGTAAATGCATCTCCTCTTCCACAGAGGTAACCTACAGTTGAGGTAGTTCCTTTCATTGCACCAATTCCCTCCCACCTCCGAGGAGGTCCGACCTTACTCATTCTCCTTGACAGGGAGAAAACAAAATTCCTGGCCCTTATTCAGGTCTTTGCTACAGATATTCAAGTGTCTTTCTACAGCTCTAACAAGTCTCAAAGAGTCTTCCTGTGCTTAAATCTCATCAAAAATAGGAATTAGGAAAAATAAATGTTGGTTTCATTATGTGATGTTATCTACAAGTTACAAGGTTCTCTCTTACTTGTCCAGTTATTTCTAGAAACCTGTGCCAATGAAGAAATCACTTCTTCCACCTGGGCTCTGATAAGAGCTTGCAAAATAATAGCCAAATTTTGCTTTGACTGAAGTCGCTGTTAAAATCTCCACCGATCAAACCGTATGGACAACATCCTGTATTACTGTACTTCCAATCTCTGACCGCAACAGTGACCACATCCTCCTAGGTTTCCCTTTATTTTATGAACTCAGGGAAGGTCATTCATCTTTCTGTATCACAAATGTACCACAATAACAAATGCACACTGCTTAGGAAACTCTCGCTCTCTTAAGTGTGGAGCTTTCAACCCTGCTCTCCTCAGCATCATCCCTTGAAAGCAGGGAGTATACGTCTGTTTGGCATTGCAAAACTGATGGATTATATGATGTGCAACTTCTAGATATGGTTTATTGCTTGTTGGCCATCATTTGCTGCATTTGTCCTCTCAGGAGCACACATACATCAGCCATGCGGTTGCATATTAAGGCTAACGTTCAAAATCAAAGGTTACATAAGACACAATGCCTTACAAGAAAAGTTATCACCTCACTTTTAACACCACCAAAAGACAACGTATCTCCCTTTACACCAATGCCAAACTCCAATTCTGTTTGTGTCAAGTGTGAGTTGTGCCTCATGGCTGGCTGAACCATGCCTGGTAGACTTCCATGCTTCCTGTAAGCTTTGGCCTGGGCTAAGTGGATGGCTTGTGAAATCTAGCAATACTGCCCGAGTTAGGGGTTGGCTAAAAGCCACAAACAGCCTCAGAAAATAAAATTGCAAATGGCCCATTTAGCAGACTTCTAACATTCTAGAGATTGATTGACTGTGATAGGTGCTTATGCTTCCCCAAAATGAAGCTAATTGCTTTGATGTTTAAAATGTTACTAAAGATTATTCACACTGAAGCCCCTTTGCACCACTGTAGCCAGGAAACTGTTTTTACAGCAAATGAGAACTGGTTCCTCCATTCTATTTCAGATCCCTCATTACTAGGAGAGAAATCAATTTATTACATTTTTGTTTACATGGCAATTCTCAAAAACAAATCAGGGGATGAAAAAAACAAAATGGCACAAATTTTGTGATGTTTTGTTTCATTGCTCTGAACAAGTCAACACTTGCCTGTGAGTTACGATGATATTCAGCACCAATCACTTTGCAAGAATACATCTTTTCTACCTGGAGAATGAGTATCAAGATCCAACAACTTTTTGACAGTCAGTAAATCAGAGTCTTATGTAGGGAATTTATCCTGTAACCTACACATTCACTGTATCAACCACTCTATGGAATACTCCACAGAAGTAATTTACTGTACCAAAAATGTAACCATCTGCAGCAGGGGAATAAACCAGTAATGAAGATGAGCATTTTATGTGGATGAGAATTTCTAGAAGATCAACAATATATATCAACAAAATATTAAGAAAGTTCCTGGTACAGGACCAACATAGCAAGATCAGTACAGATTGTTGACATGTCTTCACTTACTTATTTTAAGGATTGTTGTTTAAGAAATTTTTCTGGTTTTCTTTCCTGGTCTACTACCTGCAACTATGTATTTTAATGAAAAAAACAGAGGTTGAGTATACTTTTTAAGGGTTTGTATTTCAATTCATTACCAAAGATTGCAGAGGAGGCTGCTCACTTCCCCAGAAAGGCTGGTTTTCATTTGCCTGAGTGGTCCAATCTGCTTGTTCTTTTGTTATTTTTGTTTATTTATTTATTTTTATTAAGGAAACCTCAACAATCAAACCCAGCAGGTCATGTTTTTCTAAACTTAAATTTCTGCTGTGCTTTTTCTTTTTCAAAGCTTGGAAAATTAGGGAGGGAAATAACTCCGATGACTATCCAGTACAGTTTTAAGAGAATCCCAACCAGAAACTTCATTTGCTAAACCATAATGTTCCCTAGCAAGCAAAATACATTTCAGAAATTCACATAACTAGATAATTGCCAAGAAAGCTACGCTTAGCAGAAAACGAATAGGAGAAAAAACTTGCTGAGATTCAGATGGACATGGTGACAGATTCATTGCTAAAAGTAGGGCATATTCAAACTGGGAATGATTTTAATACATTTTTTTCACGGTTAAGTCTTTTCAAATCAGGGAGACTCCAGGACAGCTGGGAACCAGCAAAAAAGAGACTAAATGCTACATTCAGTTTTAATTGACATGTCACAAAATCTGGAGCTCAGTTCTGTATATGCAATGTAATCCAGGAAAAATATTAGTATTTAATGAATTCTCATTCTTTTAAGGTTAGAATCCTGTTGTGATTGACTTTGATGGTTCTTCATCCTTAAGATGGAAATCCTAAACTTCTCATCTTCTGTGTCACACTATGATCAACGTTCTTACTGCTTTGATTCCAGAAGTTTCATCTTTCACAATCAAAGCTATTTCAAAACTATGGTTTTACTTTCAGATTAGGAAATCCACTAAGCAGCCTGTTACCTGGATAGGAAATCAATATTCTAAAGTTAGATATTTTTGCTCTGTTTGATGCTTTAAATGAGCTCAAGTAGTAGACAAAGGTCCTGAGGTAGTAGGAGCCCACAAGGAAGCACTGGTGAAATACGTCAAAGGTATTCCAGTCACTCCAGCCACTAAGTCAGCTTCATCAGGGGTCCAACTAAAATGCCTCTGTGCAAATGCATGCAGCAAGGGGAGTAAACAGGAGGAGACAGAGACGTGCACACACCTGCAGGGCTATGATCTTACTGGCATCACGGAGAAGTGCTGGGAAGACTCCTATGACTGGAGCATTGGAATGGAAGGATACAGGCTTTTTAGGAAGGATATGCAGGGGAGATGAGGAGGCATTGCCCTCTATGTCAATGACCAGCTGGAGTGCATGGAGCTCCACCCGGGGATGGATGAGGAGCTGACTGAGAGCTTATGGGTCAGGATTAAAGGGAAGGCAGGGGACGTTATAGTCTGCTACAGCTCACCTAACCAGGAAGACTGTGTGGGTGAGACCACATTCACCAATGACGATAGGTACTGTGCAGGACTTTGTTCACAGCAAGGAAGGGCTGATGGGGAACATGAAGCTCAAGGGCAGCCTCAGCTGCAACGACCACGAGATGG
>VZRW01009676.1:21727-63338 GCA_013398125.1 Aegotheles bennettii
GCAATCCCAAGCACAAATACAGGCTGGGGAGGATGGACTGAGAACAGCCCTGAGGAGAAGGACTTGGAGGTAGTGGTTGATGATAAAATCAACGTGAGCCGGCAATGTGCACTTGCAGCCCAGGAAACCAACAGTATCCTGGGCTGCCTCAAAGGAAGTGTGACCAGCAGGTCGAGGGAGCTGATTCTCCCCCTCTAGTCCGCTCTCATGTGACTCCACCTGTAGTACCGTGTCTAGTTCTGGAGCCCCCAACATAAGAAGGACATGGAGCTGTTGGAGAGAGTCCAGAGGAGGGCCATGAAGATGATCAGGGGGCTGGAACACCTCTCCTGTGAAGACAGGCTGAGATAGGTGGGGTTGTTCAGCCTGGAGGAAAGAAGGCTCCGGGGAGACCTTATGAGGAAGATGGTTTCAAACTGAAAGAGGGTAGATTTAGATTGGATATGAAGAAGAAATTCTTTCCTGTGAGGCTGGTGAGACACTGGCACAGGTTTCCCAGAGAAGCTGTAGCTGCCTCCTCCCTGGAAGTGTTCAAGGCCAGGTTGGATGGGGCTTTCAGCAACCTGGTCTAGTGAGAGATGTCCCTGCCCATGGCAGGGGGGTTAGAACTAAATGATCTTTAAGGTCCCTTCCAAGCCAAACAATTCTATGATTCTGTTTCGCTGTATGTTTTGCCTGTGGTTTTGCAGGCCTTTGAAATAAACTGGTTTATGCAGTATCTCTGAATGCCAAGTGGATAAAGTAGAATCTTGGAGGAAGCTCACCAGTAATTTTCAACAGCATTTTTATTAAAGGAGCAGTAATGTGTCCTGTCACACGTTACAGGTAACGTCTCTTAATGCAAAGGAAAAAACAGATGCTTACTTGTCACAAGAGACTGAGAATGTAATTTGCTCTCAGTATTTTCTACAAGAATGATTGTTCTACATATTCTTTGCCTGCTCCATCAGTTTGCAGATTGCTAAAGAAAAGCTTCCTATTTTAGACCACACATTAACTTGCAGAAAAACCCCATGAATTCTGGGAATAAATAGTAACAAGAATATGGACAGCATAGCACAGTATTAATTGTTAAAAGGAACTGTCAATATTCTAAGAATGCACTATCCATATCTGAATTTTGACAGACAAGAGCTGAAAACTGTGTATTTCTGATGTGGAGAAAAAATGCTTAACTTTTGTTTATTTTCTTGTTCCGCAGCTACTATTCCAAACCCTCCCCAGATGAAGTACTCCGAGGGGTCTGGCATAAATCACAGACCCAGCTTGCAGCAGATGTTGACAGCATATTATCTCCCCTCACATAAAGACTTTTATTTACACAGAAGTTTAATAATTCAATAACAACTTGAGTGTGCACTAAATGAACTAATATGAATGAACTTACAACATATTGAGAATGGCTTATGATTTCACTAGGGCAGTTACCACATTACTAAATACTTTCTAGCACATGGGGAGGAAGAAGGGCCCATGATATCAGGAGGTCTAGCTTTGTGTGGAAGTGCAGCAGAAGCTGTATGTGACACCGTGCACTGGAGAAAGGCAACATAGGTACCTCCTCAGAGGGAGGATTACACCAACTTTTGCAGGTGTTGGCAGCAAGCCAGCTCTACTAATGGAGAGAGACAAGCACATGACACCCAAGTCCCAGATCATGCTAAACATAAAGTACACAGTGATGCTGAGTCACACTTCAGGGATAAAGACCCTTCTACAAGTTCCCTTTCACATCAAAGTAGGGCCAAACTCTTCAGTGTTTGAACTATTTTTGATTGCTCTCTAGAGTAGCAAGTGCTACTCTAGCACTCCCACGGTTACCTTGTGCTTCCTCAACGACAGGCTTTTTTATAGCACAACATTTGACAGCATTGCCCAAACTAGCCTCAACAAAATACATACTATGCACATGAACAGGGCAGGTTCTGGCAGTTGCATAACAGTTTTATTACTGTACAACTACACCAGTGCCTGAAGGAATGACAATGTGAGCAAGAGAAGATTTATTTTTTCCCCATTGGTATTAAATACTTTGAAATTACACAATGAAAATGAAGCTTGGCTCCTCACTGTCACTGCAGATGAATGCACACATAAAAATGAAATCCACTAGGCCGTGCTGTCATTTTTTCAAAGCACAGCAGCAAGCTTGGGAGAGGCAAGGAGGAAAGGATCATCAGCTTATTGAACATCACACCAGCATTTTCTCACCTACAGTGACCTGTACGGCCTGCTGGAATCCACAGGCTGCCTGTGGCTCCAGGGTTAACCTTTATATGCTCTTTAGCAGCAAAAAAACAATTTAAGCAATTGGCCTGTGTAAAATTTATTTCCACTATTTTTGTTTCAATTTTCCTCTACTAGTGTAGAGGAAACCCACATAGCTTTAAAAAGCTAAGCTATTTTCTAACATGTCATTTTTTTCCATATCTTTTCATTTAAATCTGCAATGTACAGTTTATCTGAAGACATACTTTCCTGTAATGAGACTACGTAAGAATGTGAGTTATCAGCAATTTCTGCCAAAAATATCTTAGTAGAGGATGGACTGGAGGGAACACATCAGACCTGCATCCCTTGTTATTTATTAATATGCTTTTACGTTTGATTGTTTATCAAGGTAAATGCTATACTTTACATTCTGACAACATAATCTAAAAGTACTACCCATCAGTTTGGTTATAAAAGGATTTTTTTTTAAGTAAAAAAGGACAGCAAACTGAATTTATATGAAGACTAACTGAAGGAATGTCTGCCAATGAGAAACTTATTTCTTTGTTACACTCCTTAATAACACAGTCTTTTTTTAATTAATGTAAACTCTAAGAATCATCTTTTATAACCATCTATTTATAAGGCTCCATCTACAAGGTTCCAGTATCTTGTGTCACTGTGTCTGGAGAACAGCATCCTACTTGTAAGAGGTAGACAGCTCAGGCAATGTAGTAGCTCCTAATCAAACTGAGATAACTCCAAGAATGCCCCTAGTGAATTTGTGAATTCTGAAAAACCATAGGAAGATGTTTGGTTTGCCCAACTTAACAAAAAATATATTGTTTTCAGGCCCACTCAGCACTGAAGTCCGTTTGCCAGGACTGAAAGACAGGATGGAAATCATAGCTGCTGCTTCTTGTCTTCACCATAGCCAGATGAAGCTGCAGTGCGATTGCAGGGTAAAATTGGTTATGTGTATTCCAGACATAAAGACTGCTGTGGA
The DNA here is from genome assembly GCA_013398125.1 of Aegotheles bennettii. Taxonomy (NCBI): domain Eukaryota; kingdom Metazoa; phylum Chordata; class Aves; order Caprimulgiformes; family Aegothelidae; genus Aegotheles; species Aegotheles bennettii. The sequence continues at coordinate 24,945 of VZRW01009676.1, forward strand.
GCACTGCATATAGTAACAAACATTTGCTTACAGAAGCATCTATAGAACAAGAACATCTATATTTCTAATGTATTGTGTCAAATAAGCTGACAGTCATTTTTAGGATACCCGTTTCTGACAGAGTTGTCAGCATTCTGACTCATGGAAAATACCTGTATCTTACTGAACTTGGCAGTGTAAGAAATGTTCTTTTTAAAAGGACATTGCTGAGCTATTTGACATTAACCACGGGTACATAATGGAGTTGAAAATGTCTGCTTTATTTTATATCTTCTAGATAAACTTTTGAAATATATTCTACCTACTTACAGACTTACTCTGATTTTTGTACTTATCTCCTATATTATCAGCTGTGTTTATTAAAAATGTATCTCTAGAAATGAGTGATTCTGGCCTTCATCAGGAGAGTAGTAAGTACATATTGATATTAGTGCACCCTTTTAAAAATCTGTAGCTTTTTAATTTATTCTACAGAGTGCAAGGTTTAAGGACAAATAAAATGTTGATCTGTATGTGATTAATTTTTAATTATATTGAACAAAAATAAAGTAGCAGAAAAGAAAGACGGGCAGCATAAATCAAGACTGCTTTTACAACTATTCCTTCTCTGTTACAAGCACCATTTTCTCTAGATTCTTTGGTCCTTCAATGTCAAGTTGAATTTCCTTCCCCACAAATTTATTTTCCCTCCCTCTCTCTTTATACTTTCATGGTGTGAGTATGTCATCTCCATAGGACTGTCAGTATAGTCTACACAAAGACCTGGCATCACATTTGCCAACTCACACCCTGCTTCCACACCACAGCCCCTTCCACCTCTGTTGCTACCACTCTTGCACCATCAGACCAGCAGGCCAGGGATCATTTTCACATCTCTTGCCATGGTGCCTACAGCCAAGTCTACTACAATATGTCGTTCACATGACTGATAGATCATTTAGACAGCACAATATCCAAGCTCCTTTATCATATTGTAACAGAAAAGTGTGGTTATGCCATCCAGATTAGGTACGTACACTAGGTAGACTGCATAACATAGTGAGCCTAACTCAACAGTTTCTTCATCTTCAAGCCAGGATCCAGCAGTGCCTCAAGAGTAAACGAAAATGTCAGAATGCAGCACATTGTCCGTGCTGGCTCCGCTAGCTCTCCACAGGCTACTACAGCTCTTTGAGTGCCAAGATCAGTGCAGAATATATAGATACAATAGCCTGAAGCGCAGAGTCAGTATAGCTGGCTTGGCATGACACCATGCCAAGCTAACCTAGGTACACTGTTTCTCAAAAGGGTTGATTTACTTGGACAATATAGCTGTATGTAAGTATCTCATGGCATTCCATTGCAGATGACCATCATAAGGGGATCTCAGAACAGTAGTTTTCACCCTCATCCTGATGAGCATCTAGTCAGTATACACAGATTGTAAGCACAGAATATACTATACAATCATTGTTTTAAATCTTAAATTTGTCTTCAAGTAAGGAATAATCAGCATGTATCTCATCCATGATGTGTCTTAAACTGTTGTTATCCTCATTTATATACATAGGAAGTGATATATTTACACAAAGGAACTAAACTAAACTAAAACTAAGATGCCTGAAGTCACACACAGGAACCGCGGTGCAGGTGGGAATAGCATCATCTCTGCATTTGCAGACTACTGCCCTCCTCACCAGGCAACTCTCATGATGACACTTCTGTCACAAAATGACTAACAATGCCCTAAGGTGCACCAGTTGTATCACAAGAATCATATTAAAATATTCTTGATGTTGTTTCTACTGAAAAAAAAGAAAGAAGAAAACCATATCAACAGTAGGAAAAACATGTAAATGATGCCATGCTTAAAAGTGAAGACACTCTTAGTCTCTTAGTGACAATAGTTCCAAGTATTAAGTCAAACCTTTCAGGATTGCAACTGCTTTCAATTTCCTACCTTCTCACATGATATTGCTATAAAGTTTTTATTATTTATTATTGTCCATCATTTGCTTTCTTTCTGGTAATTTCTACTGCATTGTAGAAGAAACAGCTCATTTAAAACAACGTACATGTTAACATTTTCAGAATATTATTTATTCCAGTTTTGCCTTTAAATGGACAGTTTCTCTCTCACTGCATACCAGGCTATATTTTCCATATAGAGAGTTTGGTCTATATTTCGTGTTTCATTCTTCTTCCTAAGTGCACTTAAGAAAGGGATTGGAAGCATGAGCAGCCAAAAAAAAGCACACAAACTTGTTGGTGTGCATTTCTGTAAACCATCCTATTCCTTGAAAAGCAACTAGATGTCAGGTCCTTGAACAAGACTAACACACACATGAAAAGGTTCAAAATAAGCAAGAAATACTTGGACTATGCAGCCTGAAAATATAAATGACATCATGGTATCTTGCATGGCTTTAATGTGTCAAACCAAAATGAAAAGAGAAATATGAGATGACAAATCAGAAAAAAAAAATCAAATTATACATATCAGCCCAGCACTTTTCAGCTGTATTAATCTTGTGACTGTAGTGCTGCAGTATTTGAATTTTACACAACATTCCCATGATATTTCTACAGTCTACAAAACACACCAAAGTCTATGTTTTCATAAGAAAAGAAATTCCCTACAAACTGCATGATGACAGGTCATCAATAAGCATGCTAAACACGAAAATACATATAAACACACAAAAAACTCTATAAAGTCAAAGCCATTTCCATGTTTCCAATGTATTTTTAATTTTCATAAAAGGCTTTAAAAGTGATATTTGGTTATTGCCAGATGAAAGAAAATTCAGTGAACCTTAGCTGAAGCATTCCTTAAGCTCTTCAGGAATTCAGGTCTCAGACCTTCTTTTCAGTCCTGTTTCAATCTTCTGTATGTGGCTGGAGTATTTGATTGTTTACTAGTCTTAGCACTCACAAAAGCCACAGTCTGGAACATGACTTGCAGCCAAACATACTCTTTGACAACACCTGTAAGCATACAACCCAATGACTTAGTTGGCTCAAAAAAAACCAAAAAACGATCCTGTTCCATTTTAATATGGTCCAAAAGGTCTTTACAATAACCAGTCGTTTAAAGGCCTCAAGGAAGTATAAATGGTAATTTATGATGGAAAGATACAATGACCAGCAGTTTTTCTTTCTTTTTCTAGATAGCAAAAGCCTTTCATTCAGTAGGTTTTCCTTTGTACCTGCTGATGCAGTCATTTCTTTGGTGGTAACGAAGCGAATGGCATTCAACCAGTGCCAGAATTACCAGGTTTTACTCGGGAGATACTCAAACATGGGAGCTGATCACAGGCCCTGGAGTCTGCTTCCCCCACGGCCACAGCTGGTGCTTCTCACCTGAGAAATGGCTTGGGGAAGCCAGCAGGCTTTAGAATACACTGTCATTAAATGCAAAGCCTCTAGTGTCTTATGAGCAAAATATTCAAATGATCAGACATTTTATTACTGTAAAATTCTGACTTGTTCACATATTTGTACACAGGAGACAGATTACTTCCTCAGACAGCATAAATAAGGCAAACAAATACTTGGACCTAAGCACACAAAAAACTTTACCAAGGACTGCAGAGCATGCTTGAATTTCACTCCAGAGCAACATCAGAACAGCAGATTTTAAGATATCTAAAGCAGCTTTTTTAAAATAAAAGTGGATTATCTCTCTCAGTGTTGTTTCTCTTCAGAGGAAGGAAAGAACACAGGGTCTTGTGAAGTTTTCCACGGCAGCTCTTGATCCCCATTTCCAGTGCTGCCGTCCCAGCTGGGGCAGAGCTAGCTGGGGAGAAGGCCAAGTGTTGTGCAGCCCAGTGTACTTTCAGTCTCAGACACCGAATCTTACAGCTTTGGGGCATCTTGTTTTGTTTCACTCTCAAATCAAAAACTGGCTAAATTAAAAGGTAGAAATATTAAACCACATAGCTGACTCCCAAGAATGAAACAGTAACTTCAGAGAACTTTTCCCTTGGGTCTTGAAGAGACTGATCAAAACCTATAGTAAATCTGAAACTGAATCATGTTTTTACTGTGCAAAGAGAATTGATCGGAAACATAAAAATAGGACAGGAAAACAGTAATTTTTTCTCCATTATGGGAACTGTTCACCCAAAATAAACAACTTCTTCATATCCATCAGCTGCATGTAGGAGATTTCCAAGGCTGACAACTGCCTGCACTATTTATGTAATTTAGAAGTCTGAAGTATTTGTCCTATTAAAATCCAGCATGTGGTACAGATTTGGTTTTGTCTGAACAGGTCCAAGGCATAGGCAAGACCAAGATTAATTCTTTTTTTCTCACACCAATGGAAAAGTATTACTTTATTGAATCTCTAGCAAGTGATTGTTTTATTGAAAATAACTCAGGAAGCACTGGAAGTAGCAGTTTGATAGTGAGACAAATAAATTGCAAAGGAAATCTTTCCAAATAAATTTAACACTGTTCTTATTTCAATTCTTATTAACAAGTTATTTTATCTGATCTTCCTTAGTCATCTGTCATTCTTATTATGCTTCTCTGTATTTTTTTCTGCATGTACAGTATTTATTTTCAAACCAAAACACTCCAACAAAGTTAATGAAACAGTATATTCTAACCGAACTTTTAAAGTGTTGATTGGCTAAGTAAGGATATTATCAGTTACATATTCAGAGGGTCACATTTTTGTAACCTTCTCCATGTTTTAATAATTTTTTATCTTAAAAAAAACCCCAGAATTGCAGTATTAGTATTTTATATAAAATGTAAGAGTGAAGTTAGCATTTTGCAATGACGGTTTAAACTACTGTTGTGCCAGGAAATATGACAGCTTTATTATTTACTTTTCTGCATGATCCTATCAAATTTTCTGTCAAACCTCCCTGTTTCCAAATCTGACCATGTCTCTAGCAACTTTGAAGTGACAGAGAGAATCAAGAGAGGTGATAAATCCCATTTTCTCATCTAGTTTGCTGTCTAATCTCACTGCATATAGAGAACTTGTCCTTATTTTTTACAATTCACAAAAAGAGGGTAAATTGTAAATCCAACGCAAAACATTTCTCATTTTGCCTACCATTCAAAGTGAATTTTAACTGTTAACCATATGTGAGTTTTTCCCTCTGGCTTCAAGAAGCTGGGTTAAAAGATGCATCGCCAAAGGAGATAGATACATACGCATGTATATATATATGTATATATATGCACATACACACTGAACTTTTCTGCACTTCTAAAGAGTTGAAAAGCAGTAACTGCTGAAAGCGTAGGCATCTTACATGATACACACCTCAACTCTCAAATCATTTAGAAATACTGATACAGTATTTGGGACTATATATAGAACAGCAGTTCTACCATTTTAGTGGGAAACACCTCCTAAGACACTTTCAAAACTGAAGAAACTTTGATAAACTGTAATACAAATCTCAAAGGTGAGAAGACTGTGCTTGGAAGATGCAAGGAAAAATTAGCAACAGCATACAATTTACAAATAACAGGGAGCATCTCCATTGGTAGGTATGTTTGTAAAATCATGTTTAGAATCTCTGAACTCAACTATCTGCATTTTGATTCCACATTTAGAAGAAGTTAAACTTAAATTTTGTCCAGTGAGAGTAGGTTTATTTCAAACTGGTGAGCCACACACTGTCCTCATTTAAACCTAAGAAAGCACAATGTGTCTGAAATAGTTTCATGTACGCGCATGCAAATTATTAAAACATGTAGAAGATTAAATGTCATTGCTTTTCTGCTGAATTGACACATATTACCTAACATTTATTTCTATAATTTAATTTCCCCCTATTCCCTGCTCATTTTGCATTCTGAAGGAGAGTAGGGCAGTTTTTCAGCTGACCTAATGAAAACACTGCCATGACAAATGAGAAACCAACCTGTGTGCAGTGGAGTCCAGCTGGAGAGAATGCTAATTCTCTGCCTCAATACTGCCTTCAAAGAGATTATTCAAGCCTCCCTCTGACATGGAACACAGTGATCAGCCAGCAAATGCTAGAGATGAAAATAACCTTTTTCTGTTTTAACAAAAAGGTGAACTAAAAAAAGCAGTCAGTCATGCCCTGAATGTTTACTATTGGCAATAAATAAAGTGACTTTATTTAGTGCTTATTCAATAACTTTAATTGATAGGTTTGTTACACCTTGTTAGATTTTGGAATCACTAAATCAGCATTATTTATCTATACGAGGCAAAAGGAGGAATAAAATAAGCAATAGGGACCTGACATTTTTTTAAATTACTTAAGATTTCTGAATTTTCACCTGCAGAAAAACAAAGTATCAAAGTGAGGCACGGGAAGTAACCTACACCACCATGAATGCATCCAACTCATTAACAAATACTTTTGCTCACGAGCAGTAGTCTTAACATATTTTAAACTTACAGTAATTAGTGACATAGAGAAGTCAATATATTTCGTCTCAGTCTAATTAAATTTTAAATAGGTCTTATCAAAAGCAGGCTGATCTTATCTGATGTAGAAATATCAATAAATAAGATCATGACTACAGTGTCCTCCAAGTGAAACAGAAATCACCCAGTAATAATCAAAGCTGATCGTGCCTTCCATGACTTATGAGTACATAATGATATTACTATCAAACTTTCCTATAGTGCTTTCTATCATCAATAACAAAGCATTTTAGAAAAATAGAAGATTCAGTATTTCCACTTTACATATTGGAAAGTCAGATATAAAAATGATCTCACAGGGTTAAACATGGAGAAAAGACAAATGCCATCTCTACACACTTAAGATTTTCTGTACTTAAAGGCAGTTGTTCACCAAATTTTATAAGCATTTGATCTCTTGTTAGAAAACAAAAAGAGAAAACTAATTCAAAAACAAGATTTGAAATATTTAACAGCATAGACAACCTAATGACAAATTTAAACATGCATCAGCAACTGAAATTAGGATTTTTTGTTTGGTCATGATAAATTAAACCCTAAATATTCAAAACTATGAAAATTGTGCTACAATTACACTGAACTCTCCTGTGGGGTCCTAGTGCACAGAAATGAGTTGTGCACCTAGAAACAGGGGCAGATTAGATTTCTAGTGAGATTTTTAAATTTTATCTGTAGAAGTGATGTCATTTGGAGCAGCATAGTTGTAATGCATTACTTTCAGCATAGTACTATAGGGCTGTGAGTCAGAGTGAGAAAAGTTCCTGATTTTGTCACAACACAGAACAGGACTGCCACTGATAATGCTGGCAAAGGTACTTAATCTTTTGCATGGAGTTCAGAACCCATTTAAGTGATTTTTCCCACTGTATTTAAACTTCTCTCATATCTATTTTAGTTAAAAAAATAAAACCAAATACATCTTATAGAAATGGAAAAGGTTTTAAAGGCTTTGGAGAAAATCATGTAGTGAGTTCAAAAGTAATTCAATACGGTGACAGCAAAGAGTAGCTGTCATTGTAACATAAAAGTAGATCTACACAGTGGTAGTCAGAAGATGCTATTGCTGTGAACAGGATTCAGACTGCTTAGAGTATCTGGACAATGATTAATAAAATGGCAACTTATGTGCCACTGGCCATTCACACAGCATAACATTTCCAGTGCTGGCTAGCTCTGTCACAGTCCTTGAGCTGTCAAGCAGGAACCATCACCCCATCGCAAGGGGCCTTGGAGAACTGTTTCAGCAGTTCATTCCACTCTGTCAACTAAGAAGTTAGGTCAACACAAGTAATTTCTTGGGGAAATCATATTATTCTTCAGTACACTATGATGGAAATATATGTTTTTATTTATACACGCACACAAGTATTTCCTGACAGGTGCACTGCATTGTGCTTAAAAAAAAAAATAAATCTGAAACTGAAAGACACAGTCTGGAAAGGAGACAATGGAAGAAAGAAAACCAAATACAGAGCTTCATCTGATGGGTAATCTGTGAATTAACAAAGGCAAACACTCTCAAATGTGATTTATTAACAAACAATGCTTAAAATTTAATTTTAACTAACGGAAAAGATATCCACACACAAGGAATTCTAAAAAGACAATCTGTTTACGGAAAGAAGCACCAAGCAAAGGTGGAGCAGAATAGAAAGCAACATGTGAACTTCCTTCAGTATCACTACCCAAACAAGATGGATCTGGAAAGGTCATCCGATTGGGACCGTTTCATACTAACTGCTGGTGAAAACTGAGACTGCAGCATTTGGACCCATGCCACACAGAGGTTTCCAATGTGCAGTTAATGATGGAATTTTCCCCCCTCCATGTAATTTGTTCTATTTAAACAGCTTACATCTTTCGGTCCCTTGTCCATATTTGAGAAATTTCATGTGTAATTTTTAGTTCACTATAATGAGGCAGAAAGACCACCTACCTGTACTTTTCCCTGTAGACTACAGTGACCGGGTTTGCTAAATCCTTTTCATCAAACAAGCATTAAAAATCTGTTGCTGGAGCTGCAAATTTAAGCCAGTGTCTGCCCCTTCTGAGAACTGAATCTTAAAGTAAGATACTCCTTTGACAATCCTACTAGAAAGAATAGATTTTTAGATGTCTAAAATTGCTGAAGTCATTTAAGTATCTGACAGAAAAAACCCACACTGCCAGCATTAGACAGGACACATTTCAAGGGCAGAACTGAAAGCAACATTTATGGATTGTGCAGACACAGCAGTCCCCCCCAAAAATTAATGAAGTCTTACTACCTATAGCGAAGGACAGAAAACCTACACAGTCCTCCTTACTCTTACACATATTGAATGAAACTACAGAAACTATGCAGTTCTTACAGTCTCAGAAACAAGGTGTATGAAATGGTTTAGATTTCCAGTCTCCCTCATCAGCCAGATATAGGTGGTGAATTCCATAGTTCAGCTGTATTTAATGTTCTTTCCTCAGGGCACACAATTCTTGGTGCAGCTATAGGTATGAGAAAAACACTGAAACAATTCATCCAACAGCTGCTGTTAACTGTCCCTTAAAATGCTTCTCTGACAGAGAGAGGGCACAATACTTCACCTGTGGTTCCTCAGGCAACCTCAAGGCATCCTTCCATGTCATACAGTACATGTCTGCTTCTGTACATTTCTGGAGTTTATTTCTCCAGACCATTCCTATGCTCTGTCACCCTAAAAATGATAACCATATGTGATGGGGCTGTGGTTCAAGTTCACTGATTTCACATTCTGTATTACAATGAGAAGTAGATAAAGCCTTTAAGACCCCTTAAGTAGACAACTGTTTACCAGTGCATTCCCAGGAACTACTTTCCAATCCAAGACAGTTATTAGCTAACCGATGCCTGAGTTCTTCAACAATTTCATCTTCCATATCTTCAGCCTCACAATCATAAATATCAGACAGCACTACTAGTCATTATTTATCCCGTTATTTTTTCCTCAGTGGTATTCAACCAGTCTATTGCACACCTGTTTCAAAGGTGATAATTTTTTATCATCACTAAAAGGTTTGATGATTTGTAGTTTCCTGTCACTATTTCTTCTGCAGCAAGAGGTAAAAGCACTACCATTTCTATTGCTATTTGTTATCTTCATGGCTTTACCTTTGCATTTTATCAACTCTGTCTTGTCTAAATAGTCTGAAGAGGTATTGAACCAAGTGCTTTGATATCTACTAAGTGTTCTTTTTACATTATTCATGGATAATTGTCAAAGCATCAATAGAGAGCTAGTAAACCTCCCTGCACCTATGTGAAAAACTGAAAGCTACAAGACACACAGCACTGTGGGAAGGTGAAAACTCTTTTCTAGGTAGATTTACATTTTGGATGCACTGAGCTGGCTGTACAACATGTTTATAGGATGATACGGAACACTGCTGCCGGAGCCCTGCCAGCTTGCTTTCCCCTGCAGCAGTTTTGGTGTTAGCCATGACAGACACAGAACTGGAGAGACATCTGAACCATCCCATGAGCTGCGCGTGGCTGATAAGATATAGGTTGGTCAATTTTACAGTAACAGAAAGAGCAGACACAGTAGGCGGGGAGGCCTGTTTTCAGTTACTGGTAAAGCAACACAAAGGCACCTTAAGGAAAATGCCCTTTGGCCTTTTCATGTCAGCAGAACTAGATTTTGTCACCTGAAAGAGATCTTTAAAGGTTATCCCAGTTCATTTGTAAGACACACTGGAACACAGGTAATGTAATCCCTCTGCTTCCAACCACTTACATCTTTCAGAAATAACTAAAAGTAGTAATTGGTCTACAAGGATCTATCCCACCCACCCTCTTCCTTTACTTTCTCAGCTCTTTAGGACCAGTTGTTGTTCATTGCTTTTGGCTTAAGCCACAGTAAAATTGAAAGTAATTCTTCCTTACTCACACATTTTATACAAGGAAACACTACAGCAGCACTATGTCATGAGGAGGTCCCTTCCTCTCTGACACTTTCAGTAACTGGGAAACTCACCTGTTTCTCTTCTCATTCATGAAGACCCTGACTGCTGTGAACAAGTACCTTCAAACACATAACAGGATAGTACTACTGCTCCTGTGCTCCTGAGAAGACATTTTTTAAGCATGAGGCAGCAAGGAAATTTAGTTTGGGGTACAGAAACAGACCAAAATTACTTGGACCTAGTTTCAAGAAGCAGTAAACAAGACTGATCATGGTAAGCAGAGGTGAAGCAAAAGCAATAACTTTACTTTCTAATGGACACCTGGACAACTAGGCAGGAGAGGAGAATGAAAAACAGCCAGGATATTTTGAAGAGGGAGGTACCTTTCACTTGATGGAGCAGCAGAGGAAGTGAAGTCCAAAGTTGCTTTGGGCAGGGCTGGCATGAGGCCCAAAGGGACCACTGGGGAGTGCTCAGCCTCACTAGAAACACTCAAAAGCAGTGATGTTCTATAATCTTGTTGTCTGACTGAAGAGCAATCTAACCAATTATCATATCAAGTCTCTGTGTCTGCTAATTACACATGCAGATCTTTTCCATGGTATACATCAGCCTTCACCAGTAATTAGCGCATTATCTGTTATCAGATAATGACTTAAATATGAATGAGGCCACAGAGATGAATCATTCACATGGTTTCATATGATCTACATTATCCAGCCAATGACATTTAAACATTTTATCTAAATGCCTGGATTTATATGTCTAGGTGTCTTTGTTAGGCTACAACTTCCATTTGTGCTGTAGCAGGCGAAGCAGCTCCACCATACCAAACAGCAACACCAAAAACGGGAGATCCAGCTCTCTCTGTGTTGCTGTCCATCTGGTGCTCTGTTGTGGAGCATCCTTGTAATTCACTCTGTGCACAAACGATTCTATAGAAAATGAGAGTTAAGGGCACTTAACTGGCATCAAAAATGCTCAGGAGTGTTTCCTGTGTTACTGTCAAGCCTGTGAAGATGACAGCAACTTCATACAAGTTTACTCTTTCTTTCTGTGTATTACAGAGTTTGTACTATTCTGAAAGCCTGTCATGAAGCCTAAATTACTGGTTGACTTCTTGACTCCCCGCTGAGAGCAAGGGCTATTTCTATAAACAAGATTGTGATTGTAAGATAGAGGTAAGAAATAAAAAACCAGGATTAAAAGTCCAAAAGTCTGCCACTCTGTCATCTCTGTAATTTAGGTTACAGACCTGAACCTACTCTCAAGAGAATTCACTTGCTTAGCAGTCAGATTTCTGACACGTCATACTCCATCCTGTTTAAGTGTTAAATTTGCTATGGGAACTTCACAGCATTACATAGAAATCAATTTGATTGCCATGCTGCAGCATTGCATGTTCCCATACAGAAAATGCATACACTCGCCAATTCAGAAGACAGAGCAGGGTCTCACATGTTCTATTAAAAGGACTGTTTTTGATACAATGATGTATTTTTAAAATGGGAATCACCCCCCCACACTCCCACAATTTAGCTTACACCATAAAAGGCAGACAACTCTGAGAGGCTGAAAAACTCCATTGGGCTGAAAGTCAGGTCTTCCAGTTCTTGAATGAGTACTTTACATAAAAAGACAAGTACCCCATCCTCTGACTGTATCTTAAAAAGAAACAACAGCTGAGACCATCCTACACTTTGCCACAGGTCTGCTCTTATATGTATGTATGAGATGTCCATTCTCTAAACCCACACACAAGACTGAATTCTTCAGAGGATTCAGGTGAAGCAATACTTAAACCAAGATTCATCCCATCTAATTATAGCATTTCACAAAAGAGGTCCAAGTTACGAGCACAACTACAGGCTCATTATGTAAGGAGTGGAGAGAGACAGGCACCTTCAGGCTGTGATTCACATGTTAGGTACGTATTTGGCTGTTAGAAACGGGAATATCTGAAGATGGAACAAAATCAGTGTAGGCACCCAAGGAATTATTAGTCAAACAGAGAAAATGCCCACTGCATTAGAAACCTCCACCAGAAGTGGTAAATGCCAGAAGTTTTCTGGAGATTTGGACTCCAATACCTAAGGTTAGCCCAAGTCCTATTTTAGACAAAGCTCTAATTTTGATCTGTTCTTTTGCCTATTTCTTAAGGCACTTTAAAAGAATAAGAAATAAAATAACATTAAAATTAATCAGTCTATTACCCAGATTTGCAGATAAACATGTAGTAAGTACCCTGCACTTGGGCTCTCCACTAATACCTAACACTATGCTAAGTCTTTAAAGTTTTGAGGACAAATACCAAAACTGAAACATCTTCGTCTGCTTGCTATATGTCATCTCTTTACTACTAAATTAATATTTATTATTCCACAAAAACAGCTGCAAAAAGCAACTACCAATTTTAATGGAGAGTTACAAATAATGATGGGTACAAAATGCAGTAGTAACTTACGGTCAAAAGCAATTAAGGTAGAATCACAGTATTTCAAAGTGCAATTGTAAGAGACAGTAAAACTTTAACAACATACCAGGTAGGATTTCAAATAATACAATAATTGTTTTCTGACTACCTGCATCTTCATCAAATTTTCCTATGCCAACTTTCTTCAGACCTGCTATTATGTATTAAATAATCTTGGCAAAATATGCTCTTATTCAACTATAAAATAATAGCTTCCTCTACACTGAACAATAAATGCAACACTGACAAATAATGACCAGCTCAAAGATTTCAGAGTAGGAATCTATTAATAGTTCCTGTGCATGAATTATTAATACTTTTTTTTTCCACTTCATAAATCATTCTGATTGCATACCTTTGGACTGAAGCAGCAGACTGTATGCTCCACATTAGTTTTTTGGGTTTTTTCCTCAAAATCTGATCTATAAGTACCTAGTACTGATTATCTAGGTAATCACTAATCCAAATATTAATTTTAATTAGCTCAGCTAAAACAGCACTGCTTTTACAAAAGTATCTCTAGAAGATAATGATAGCTCAATAAGCAGAACTTACCTTCTTCTCTAAATTTTTTCTCTGAAAGGGCGTTAAAAATTTCCTTTTTCTGTCACTTGCTGATCAGATGAATGAGTTATAGATTTATAAGGCCAAAATTAGAGTTTCTCAAGAAAGTAAAGTATTAGAACTGTGCAAAGATCAGGACTGAAAGGGTTAGACAGAACATAGCTCTCATCTAAATGTTGCTGCCTAAGAAAGCTGGATGCCAGGTTAGTCATCCAAGTAAGTCATCTGCATTGCTGAACTCTTGGAGGAATGGCTTCCCTTTGGGGAAGCCTCCTTCTCACTGCTGACTACAGAGAAAGCACAAATCAGTAGTTTACCTGGACATACACCTTTAGATGACTAAGATTAGCTTAAACGTCTAGATGAGTCACTGGTTGCCATCAGCATTTTGGGCTTTCTCTGATCCATTTTTCTTTTTAACTGCACCAGTTTAACGATCCATACCACTGGGAGGGCTTCAAAATGCTAATACATGAGCCAGAGGACAAGAAGATACAGCTTAGAGCAAGGTGGATGCCAGACCTTCTATTTTGATGGCAGGGCAGATTTATAGCAGAATGAATAAAATGGCCTCTCACAGTATAAAGGATGTCATTATTCTATCAGTGTGTTTTTGGAGCAGAATTACTTTTTGCCTGTGCAAGTAGAGAGCTCACTGAGTAGTGTATCCACTTAGCAGTACAAAATTCTCCTTCTTAGAGTGATTTCTAGTCATTAACTTTTCTGATGTTTATTTTAGCTAATTAACTAACATTAGAAAACAATATTTCACACCAAAATTATACTCAGCCAACTCCGATCATTTTAACTGATTGTGATCAGTGATCTATAAATACTTACACGCTCTACGACATTACCATTACCAGACAAAAATAAGTTATCACAACTTCACAGTTCTAGAAAACAAACTTAACAGTTCTAGAAATCACCAATATCAGACACAGGAATCACCAGTGTCAGGTATGGGAACACAAATCTTGGAGGTTTAAGCAGGCAATCCTACTAAAACAACACTGAAGAATGTAAGGCAGTTCAGGATACGGAAGAAATAGCCCCAGTGAATACACAGCCGTATACAGTTACAGCCTTATTACAGTTGTTTCCCTGTAATTTCAAAAATAAAAGACAATGTCTAATTTAAAATATCTAATGACATGCTAAAGAAATTATGAAATCTTGAATGCTTGTGAATAGCACCCTATAACTAGTCATCCAAACAACTGGCACAGGACTAATGGTAACACAAGAGGCAAAAGGTGGCCACAGTAGGATTCCTCACAAACTGCAGGTGAATGGGAAGTGCCAACATCCCAGGTGTGTATTAAATGGCTTGAAGTTCAATCCCTGTCCTTGCTCTCAGACAGGTCTTCTGCCAGCATCCCAAATGTTGACGCCTCAAGGGTACAGGAAAAAGGGGAAGTGGGAGAGGAAGGTGGCAACAGGTCAAGCAGTGCTATGAAGGCTTGAAAAGAGAGCTGTGCAACTGCCATAACAAGCTTAACTGACAAATATTATGTACTTGACTAGTGAACAGGATGTTTTCAAAACAGTCAAAGACTAAAAATTCTATAAAAGACATTGGTGCTACTGTTCAAATGTACCACTTATAGATATCCTCAACTGAAAATACAGTTGCTTACATCTCTGTACTTATTTTATGGGAAATAAATTGCCTCTGGGTTGGAGCAATCCCATGCACAAATACAGGCTGGGTGGACAATGGATTAAGAACAACCCTGGGAAGAACTTGCAGGTGGTTGATGATAAAATCAATGTGAGCCAGCAGTGTGCACTCACAGTCCAGAAAGCCAATGGTATGCTGGGCTGCAACAAAAGAAGCGTGACCAGCAGGTCGAGGAGGGTGATTCTCCCCCTCTACTCTGCTCTAGTGAGACCCCACCCGGAGTACTGTGTCCAGTTTTGGAGTCCCCAACATAAGAAGGACATACAGCTCTTAGAACAAGTCCAGAGGAGGGCCATGAAGATGATCAGGGGGCTGGAGCACCTCTGTTATGAAGACAGGCTGAGAGAGTTGGGGTTGTTCAGCCTGGATAAGAGAAGGCTCCAGGGAGGCTTTCTAGCAGCCTTCAAGTACCTGAAGGGCCCTACAGGAAAGCTGGAAGGGACTTTTTATAGAGGCATGAAGCAATAGAAAAAGGGGGAAAGGTTTCAAACTGAAAATGGGTAGATTCAGATTGGATATTAGGAGGGAATTCTTTCTTGTGAGCATGCTGAGATATTGGAACGGGTTTCCCAGGGAGATTGCATCTGCCCCCTCCCTGGAAGTGTTCAAGGCCAGGTTGGATGGGGCTTTGAGCAACCTGGTCTAGTGGGAGGTGTCCCTGCCCATGGCAGAGGGCTTGAAACTAGATGATCTTTAAGGTCCCTTCCAACCCAAACCATTCTATGAAAAGTAATTAAGCAGTTGAAAAAGCTCAGCACCCAAGACACCAACTGGCATGTGGTGCATGACACAGAACATAAAGGAACCAATCCAAATGTCCATAAAGGAGAAACATAGTTCAGATGTAGGCTGATAGGCCCCACTGGGCAGCTCTTCAGCTGTGGGGACACTGTTACACTATCAATTTGTCCCAGATAAAGAAGCTTTTGTGACAAATCCTGTGACCAACCCAGTCACATTTCTAGCTAAAGCTGAACAAACCTAGTCTCAGGAAGATAGGGAACTGCAAACAAAGCATGCGCTGACTGACTGCCGTTAGTAAGGGCACAGCAAACCAGAGCAGCAGCAGTGCAGCATGGCCCTGGTACAGCCCACAGAAGACAGCAGGACAGCAGGACCAGCTGGAAGAACAGGCTCTGGAAGACACAGCCAGGACATCAGTGCTCTAAACTATGCAAACAAGCTCATCTCCACCAACGGCCAGTGCCAAAACTAGATGCCAAACTGTGAGAGTAGATAGAGCTGACTCCCTCTGAACCCTTCAGTTCAGGCAGACTCCATTGTTAGTCTTGAAAATCTGGGGAAACATAGCTCCCTCCAAAATCCATATACTCCAATCAGTAAAATGAGGGGAGACATGATGAAGATCTGCACAGTGAATGCTCTCCTTTCTTTGCACTTTAACAAGCAGAAAAACAGACAAAAAAAGATGACAAAACCAGCAATGGAATCAACATCCCCAGAAAGGTTGCTGAGGCAGCTTTGCAGACCTAGTTTCAGATGCTTAGTAAGCATGACGGCATCAGTTACACCTAGTTAAAGTTTTAAAACACCGAGAGCCTACGGAACTAGCAGCATCTTGGGAATGGTAATCTACATAATGCCCTGCACAGCAAGACAATTTCTTCAAGGAATTGCTCTCTCCAAAGAAGATCCAAATCAAGATACTCTAGCCCCAGTAACCCAACCATTCAGCTAGGAACAGCAAGCAATAAACACAGAGTAGTTTCCTCACCCCAGTAAGAAAGCTCAATACAACACATACAGGTGCTGTCACTGGCGTAACCTTCAGTTTCTCAGTTACAGCACTTAATTCTCTACCTGTTCTGATCCCCACTTGATTCAAAAGCTTCGCAGGCGAGAAAGTCAAGGAAAGCAACTACCCCTCCTCCCAGGAGCGCAGCCTCCCCTCCACAGCCCTCGCTTACTTTCATACAGAAACAACTACCAACCTCATCCTCAGTGACAGAAAAAGTGATATGTGTCAGCCCTGCCCCACAAACCCCACTGTTAGAGCCTGGGTTTGTCTGTTCAGCTCAATAAAATGATTTATTACCTTCTTGCATTAAGAAATTAAAGAGTATATTCACTTTACTCCAAAGTGCCAAAGGGCAACCAAGAGTGCCCAGGGAGCAGAGAGACATCAAACCATATCTCCTGTATTAGCAAGCAACCATGCATCAGGAATGATCATCCTGCAGAGAAGATGCTACTTTTTATCCCCACTATGGAATTTTTCTCAATATCCCTCTGAAGCTCCTCTTAATTAACATTTTCCTTAAATTCACAGACTGCTATTTTTCATGCCACCACATGAGTAGGAAAATTTAGGGTGCCAAATAATCTGGTTCCACATAACCTATTTGCTGGGGAGAAAGGTCATTACACCAAGCCCTTAGAACACTAAAAAAGCATACTTCAATTGCTTCATTCAGTGATGCTGCAAATACATTCAATTAATAATATATGAAAAAGCACTGACTAATTTTCACAATTTATTTAGTGCAAGAATGTCTACAGTGATTGAGTACACAATCTCCATAGCATTTGCTGTACTTAAAAAAATAACAATGGATTATGCTTCCCTCACCACTAGCTGAGCAGTGCTGAGCTGAAAGTTTAATTAGTTCAATGGTAAGTTACATAATTTTAGCATTTACTTCCAGAGGACATAAGATACATAATGAATGATTTTTCCAGTCCTGTGAATGCTACTAAAATAATAGTGAATGCAGTTTGGGAAAGTCTGTATCCTTTTCACATCCCTTACCAAGCCTGGGGGCACATGTCAAAACCAAACAGGGTTAAAAAAATTTATTTTTCAACTGATTGTGACTTCGTATTTAGTGAAGTCATAATTTAAAATTATGCTAGGCTAGTTTTAGAAAGTAATTCATTCGTAAACCTAATACATTTATTGAACATAAAGTAATGACATTATCTCTGCAGATTACAAATTGAGTTGTGCAGACCAGCACAGCTACGTAATAATTTCTTTGAGCAGAGACAACACATCTCAGAGAGAATGTTATTCTACCAGTAACTTGTACACACCACTGTGTTTTAGCTTCTGTTAGTAAGCAAAAATATAAACATACTTGTACAGTCTTTTTATGTGTTTATTATTTACATTTGTACATAATGTTTAATCTGAGGCATCTGGTATCTACCTCCATTAGGTGGATGCTCTTTGTTCATTTGACACAAGAAACTGATGATGAGGACAAATGTATTATTCTAAGTGACTGCTTAAAGCACAGTACAGAAAAAAAAAATAGAAGAGCTAGGACTATTGCAAAAATAACATTTTAACCTTACTCTTTCCAAAGCAAAACACCACTCCATATAATTAAAAATTAAAATAAAATCTCAAAGAACTTTAATTAAATTATCTGAATTATCTGAATTTATTTTAAAAGTGATTCTTCAGCTGCCTGACAGTCTGGATCATCAATGCGCTAGGACAACTAGATTTTACATGGTAATAAAATCACATAAAAAGAACAGATAACAAGCAAACAGTTTATGGGCTCTGAAAGGCTCAGTGTTTAATACCTAAATTTTTCTTAATTTTTTCTTTAAAATGCCAATTAATTTACTGATAAAGTATTTCTAATAAAACACTATTTTTAGGCATACTTAATTTCTTGTAATATGTAAGTATGCTTATCTACTTAAAAATTGTAACACCACATTACTGCATTCTCAATGTGCATTTATTTCAAAGCACTCTAGAAAAAAACTCTTGCATGAAAACTAGCAAAGTTTTGCCACATGAAGAAATGACTAGTAGGATTTTACTATGTAGATCTCTGTTCACTTTATACTTAAAAAATGGTACCTTAAGTACAAGTAACAGCAGCTTCATACACACACAGAAAAGTGGTGAGGAAGTGTTTCAACAGAAAAAATTCTGATCATCTTTTTTTGTCAAATCACATTTTAAACCTCAATAACCACATAACATAAAGAAAGCCAGCGAGCAAAGACCATTGGTAGAGCAGAAGTATTTCTTACTGCTAACACAATCAGTCATGTGTAATTTTGCATTGAGTGAAAACTTCAGTCAAAAAAACAGAGGGGGAAAGCCAGCGAGAAGGGCAGCAATGAAGCTGTGGATTGACGTGAAAGAATGTGCCACTGTCACAACCCCCAGACCAAGTCGAGGAATTCTCCTGGAATAGCAAGGCAAGGCAGAGCAGGAAAAAAAATCAAACATTTTGCATGCTCAGGCTTAAAGATCAAAAGTTGCATTTTCCTACTGAGGTCTCTGCAAAGTAAGCCAAAAGCAGCTCCCATCCATGAGGTACACTGTGCAAGCAGAAGTTTCTCCTTTACACCATGTTGCTTGCAATGACTGGAGTAAATTCAGGACAAGCTGCACAGCATGAACTAATCAACAGAAAACAAAGCCATCACTGGCATCAACAGCTCATCATTTACAATCATGTGACTAACATGAACATAGTAATATCTTTGTTCTCATTCTGAAACAGTTATCAAAGAAGATTCAATGTGGAAAACTGACATAAAAGCATGTGCAAGTACAAAACTCTTCGTGGGGTTTAGCTGAACAGAGGCTCCAAAGATGGGAGTTTCTCATTTAGGGATTTCATATGATTATCACAAATTTCAAACTGCTTCACTACTTGGAATCCCTGGATTGGTACTGAACTTGCTGTGAAAGGCATAAAATGGAAATACACATCTATCTGACTTTTATAATAACATTTATTTAGGAAATAGAACAAGTGTGACTGCACACTTACACTGTTATGATGTTAACTGTTTCAGAAAGGTAATTTAAATGTTGGCTTTAATTTGGGACATAAATTTAAAGTTTGAAATGAAAAAATCATCATAACCTGATTTGTGATATCACAGTATCAAAAATTATATCACTTCCCTGCTCCACAAATCTCTAAGGCTCACTTAGAAAGAAAGCGTAATCCATCTGTAGCTGAGCTCTTTATTTCAGAAGGAAAAATACCTCAGTGAGCTGGTGAAAACTGTTCACACATTCATACGTAGAAAAGAACAACCCAATGAACTGCACTCTCCTCCACCAGCCCCTGGGAACATGGAGCATCAGATAGTTATACCCCTCAACTACAGAAAGAGCCGATGAAAAGTGAACGTGGGTTTGCCCCTACCTCCTGAACTTGATTGAGGTAATATGAGCCTACACAAATTGGCATATATTCTGGAATGCTTACTAAATAAGAATGCCGCCCTAAAAGAGGACTAATAATAACACAAAATGGAGAAGGAAGTGTAATCTATTCCAAGCTCTTTTTCCCTCCCTTATGCTCCCAGCAATTTTTAAAAATATCACTGCCAACATATTGTTTTGTGTCAAATATAAACTGAAGACATTTCAGAATATGGTCTTTGGTGTTTATGCCTCATGGTTATAAAATTAGCATCAGATTCATTATTCTGAATATAAAAAGATTTAAAATTTTAAACCTAAAGTGAAAAGCATGCATCTAATGTTTGGAGCTGTGTTTTATCCACAGAACATTTTGCAAGCTGTTTGTGCCCTAGAAATTGAATGTTTTTATTTTCAATGAATTAACATAGTTTTGACAGGAAAAAAAAAGATTATAAACAATATTAATTTTTTAATGCTGAAATAGATTTGGTACTGCAATATCAGTATGCAAGAATCTATACTCTACTTGCATTTATTCTCAGCAGACCATTCCAGAAACACTTTTTCAAATGGTCACAGTATTAATATTTCTTTTTCATTTAATACATCCATATTGAATAGTTCCTGAATGTTCAAAGTAAGAGAAATGCATTTATTTTTCTATATTTACAATTGTGAATTTCATTGTGCTGCATCAGACATTGAATTTTTTATTTTATTTTTTTTTATGGGCCAAGGAGGAATTTAGGAACAAATATAGCAGTAGTTTTGCAAGTGAAAATATACTACATTCCACTACAGTGTTAAAAGCACAACCAAATCTGTCTAGAAATTCCTTCCAGACAGGCACAATTTTGGAATTATCTTGCAAATATGTACAGACAAACCCACACACCAGCAAAAGCATGTTTTCAGCTTTCCAAGAGTGCCTTCCAAGCTGCGTGCCGTACTTGGCATTGCACAACTGTCACTCCAAAGGCCTTTCTGCAGACTTTCAGCCTAACAAAAAGTCTGAATAAACCAAACAGATTAAGTAATACATTGGAATATTTAAACACATTTATCACATACTAGCACCAACTTATTTCCTTACGCACCCCTCTTTTGGAGGAAGGCTTTCTCCAGTTCGGTTTCCTGTTCTAAATGACACTCTGGCGTAGCCCCTCTTTCTTGCTTGACAACAGCGGGCAGTGAAGTGTACCACCCAGCTGACTTTTATGGCAAACCTGGGCTAAACTGGGGTGATATGAGTATTGTTATCACACATCTCCACTTTGTGTAGTTCCAGGGAGATGATATCAAAACATACGGGTGAAAAAAAAAAAGTTTGAGTTCCCCTGACCTAGTCTTTGATGTTTATTTTTTTAAATACCTGGGTCTGACTCAGGCATTTACACTCATTTACATTCAGAGACAACTAGGTTAAATGAATCATTATGTAAATATGCCTGATTCTCCTCCTGAGTGATTAACACAGACACAAATATCTACCTTTCAGATGCCTAAATTGGGTTAGATGAACGTCAGCACAAAATTTAAGAAAGCATTCCGAAAACGTCCCAGATTCCCCTGCACTTCCCAAGGCCTGAGCATGGAACTGCAGAGGAACAGGGCTACCACAGACACAGGAAAGCCAGCAGCAATGGCTCCATGCTGCGAACACTGGCCAGATTTTCTCAGCTCCTACCAAAAAGAAAATCCTTCACATTTGAGATTCAGCCAATGCAACTCTTTTGACTGTTAAGTGAACTAATTATGGAAAGGAATAGCTGTGTAATTATTGAAGTAACCTTTTCTCACTTTCCCAGTTAGATACAGTAAAAATAATTCACATTTCCAAGGAATTAACACAATTTGTTTCCAAACTGTTGACAGAATATTATTCTCAAGATATTATTTTAATGAGCAAGGCTATGTCTAAAAGGAAAGGGAATACAGATAAAAGGAAAGCAAGCAAGCTCTTCTATACATTCTGAAGATACTTGACAGTGCAGGTCTGTAGCAATCAAGCACATGAAAGATGTAATAGGCATGGAGAGCTGTAGGTCAATGAACACTGGAGAAGGCATTTTTATTCAGTCAAATGAAATCATAACAGTGCAACATAAGAGTAACTTAATTTGGATTCATTTAGCTTATTTAGTAATTTTTACAGCACAGATGCTTTTTCTCACTCATTAGATTACTTAATTAGGTACTTCAGCTCTAAAGTTAGTCTAATGTTCCTCCAAGAACTCAAGTGAAATTTATGAATTCACCTGATTCTATTTTGAAAACTCCTCTGATTGCTGACTGCAACATCATGCCAAGAACAACACTCTGAAGTACATTGGTTAGAGGCTTTGTCTAGCTACAGTGAAACGATCTACTTTTATTGTGGTATTTGCTGTGTCATACTGATTGTACTATGCTGAGGATGTTCCATACTGTCACTGTTTGTTTAACTACTGGAAAATTGCCAATAGAGAGAAAAGTGGGAAATTGTTTTAATGAAGTGGCTTTCTGAACAACCTTGGAAGAAAATTCTTTTTCCATATGACTCTTGAGCAGCACCTCTATCTAACACTTAATCTGTATACTTACATAGTCTCTCACATCTACGGATCTCAGAGCTTTTTGCCAATACACTCCATGGCAATCTTGTAAGGAAAGAAAACCATACCACCCTATGTTAAGCAAACAATGGAAATGTTGTACAAAAAGGCTAAGAGAACATTATAATGGATTTTAAAACACTCCGGTAAAAAAATAAATAAATAAATAAATAAATAAATAAAATCTAGGTTGTTTCGTGTTAGTTTTTTTTTCCCATGTAGTATAAATACATAATTCTTTTATATATAGTTTTATGCTTCTGAGGAAGTTTTCCAAACTCTATTTTCTATTTGGACTAACACTGCCACTGTTCTCAGTGTAGTTCTTTTGTTCGTATGCCTCAGCTACTAGGCAACATGCTACTACTTTTATTTTCTCTGCCAATAAACTCTCATAATATATTATGGGAAGCCACATATGCCAGGGCCAAAGAGAGATTTTTGGTGATAGAGCATGTAGTTAACTCTTAAGGACAATAAAAACATAAATTATACTTTTAACCTCCTGCAATAGCAAAAAAAAGCAACGACAGCACCGCTAGGACATGCACTTGAGAAAGATTCTGTAACCAAAAAGGCCACAGTAATAGTTTAGTGTGATCTGCTCTATAATGCATGTCACAAACCATCATCAGTAGTTCTTGCATCTGACCTAATGACTTGTGATAACACTAGAATACTGTTTTTATTACAAAGACCATCCTGGTTAAGGTTAATCTAAGAGTAAATAACCCTCATCTTCAAAAAATTTTTACTGGATTTTTACTGCATTTTTTGCATTTGCAAATTTCAGCTTTATGGTCCTGCTGCTGCTTTGTTTGTCAAATTAAAGGGCTCTCTAACAGTAGTTATCTCTTCCCAGTGCAGGTACCTATAATCTTTGATCGAGTCATCTCTGAACTCCTCTTTATAAACTAAATAAATTGAGCTCCTTAAGTCAGTCACTGACCATGAAGCCTTCTTGTAATGAGCTCTGTGCCTTGAGTTCTTTGACAGTTGTGAAAAAAGGGAAGAAACGGCAAACCATCAGTCTTTCCAAACTCCGTTTCTTTTGCCTTTGAATATATATAAAAGAACTAAAACCAAATACCCACATAATTTTCTAATGAAATTAACCTTGATTATTTCATATGATAGATAAATGAATTCAGAGACTTCTCATGTATATGTATATAGTCAGGGTATATGTTAAAAAAGTAGCAAATCAGCCAATACATACCACTCACATTATCACAGAAAAATCTATCACCTATCATCAATCTATCACTACAGTAGGTGCTCCTGCCTACAAGATACTCCAAATTTCCCAACTCTCATGCTTATTTAAGGGCTTGGAAAACCACAGTGCAATTATGTCTATCTTCTTCCAGTAGCTGTTGTATTCTTTCATTTCTGACTGAACTTCCTAATTTTCTATGTTTAATTTCTGAAATTGTTTAGGAGCTGGACAGACACAAAATGTAGTATTTCAAATTTCCCCATTAGGTTTAAAGCAAAGACCAAAATACTATCAAAAATGAGCAAAATTTACAGTACTTACATGTATAACACCTCTGATGTAGAAAGTAAAGCATTAACTAACCCACAATCAGTAAATATTTAGACAAGCTGTAACTTCAACCAGTGCCTGTGTGAAAAACGAATTAGAGGCAAAATATTCAGTCCAAGTAAAAGAGACACCTTACAGCTAATCAAAGGAAATTTCTATGCAAGGAGATTTAAGATTTTCATCTTAGTAAATATTCAATCAGAATACACAGGAGATCATTTTAAAATAATTTTAAAATAAAATAAAAAAAGAAAAGAAAAAGAAAGAGAAAAATCAAAATACATGTCAAGCAAAAGTTGAGACTTCTACTTGCCTTTTTTTTTCCTCCTCAAATATTATTTTATATTAGAATAAGCTTCCTGAGGGTTGCAGGACTTTAGAAATAATTATGGCTATTACTTCTGTTGGCAATTTTTTCTAACATACCCTAAAATGAACCACTACATAGAAACAAAAATGAATACTCCTCATGTTCTGCTTCTTGATAATTTTTGCCATTACTGTTGCTAACACCAAGACAAACAACTTTTGACCCAGGAAAAAATAAAACAGCTAAGATGCAAAACACATCTCTGATTCGGGCGAGACAGGATTATCCCAGTAACAAGAAAAAAAATTACTGCGATGTGCATTGTGGGTTTTTTTCTTCATCCATCTGGGTGGTATTGATATCAAAACTAGCACATTTGTTTTAGAGGCTAATTTCTATATAAATATACTAGGTAGAGAGCAATGGAAATAAACTTGAAGCCTTACAGGTCACTCTGCTTTCATGACTAAATCTTTTGCAAAAAAGAGATTTAGATTCAAGTTATACCAAATAAGTCATTTTACAAACACACACACAGAAAATCTGTATTTTTAGATCAAATTATTTTATTAATTTTGACAAACAATATCACATTGTCCCTCTGATTTTCTTGGGCTTAACCTTCAACACCTAGTACTCATACTTAATTAAAAAAATGTCAGACGAATTCTGTGCCATTTTGATTAACATCACATGAATATATACTCCCACACATGCACACACACTCCTCCTGTTTAACAGTGCCTATTCAATGATTTAACTTTCATAATAACTTTAGGATTACTGCTATTTAAGTAATAATTACATTTAAACTAACAACACACAGTATTTATTCTCTGTCAAGGAAATCCTAAGGCTCTTTCATTTAATACATTTATGGAGTATTAAATGCCATTAATGGAGCTCTCTTATTTGAAGAAAAAAAATCACATTTCCACAGGATTAGCAAACTTTAAATTGTATTAAATCAACAAATGAATTAGTCATGTTCATCTACCTATATCTTATTCTTTTGTAATGTTGTTTGTCATGTGATGAAATCCCTAATTCATCATTCATTTAATGAATTACACTTTTGTGGGCACATTAAGTCATCGTAATATTTACTTTATAAATGTTGCTTTATTAATAAGCACTTAGTTGTATGCTTGTACAGAGCCAAAATTAAATCATTTTTGCAGCTGTCAATGTTCCACACAATTCTACAGCATCAGATAAATTCATAATCACTTTGCTAATTGTCAGCAAAACTACAATGGACAGTATTATCACGGCTGGCAAACAAATGTCCCAGAGACCTCCAAGAGTCATGCTGTGCCATGACTGCTGCATGCAACACGCTGGCAAATCATATTTCTAGAAGGGTTAACTACTACTCCCATGCCTGTCATTCTGTAATGTATCTTACTAAAGACTGAAGGCCACATAAAAAAAATTAGATAATTGGCAGCTGAAGTGTTGGGAGATTGTAAGTGGTTCAGTCATTACTGGGCTTGATCCAAGTGTGAAAGAAATCACTGAAAGACTCCCCTTGATGATGCAGGCTGTAAATAAAGCTCTTAAAATAAATCCTATTCAAGTATAGGCCTAAAATTGTGTTCTATATTTTACACATTTATAACTACTAAGAACAGCAAATTGCTACCCCTTATTGGTTTTATTTTTAGCCTGTATCCCTCTGAAATTAGGTAATCTAATGATCCACTTCACTATGACATTTAGCTCTGCAGAGACTCCAATAAATGGTACACAAATTAAATGCATAGCAAGGCTAAAGTATTTTATGGCACTTCTTCTGAATTCAAAAGACACAATAAACATCATCCAGCTCACAAAATACACAAATATTGACACTCCAACAATAAACTAGGGCTTCTAATACAATCGATGATGAAGTTAACGGGAACTAATATACTAAAAAGGTCCATCATTGCTGCCTGCGTCATTTCCTATCCTATTTCTCATCCTTTCTCATTCTACTTTCCGTATCTGTCACAAGCAAATGGCTTATTTTAAGGGTCATCCAGGATTCTCTATGAGCACAAATGATGTTTTACCTGCTTTAAATGCTAGTGCTTTCACTTAGAATAAATATTACATTCTGGAACAATATCCCCAGGACCAAACAGCATTTTTTAGTTTAGTACCAGTTACACTAGGCCTTTCCGAGTCGTCTTTGTTCAAACATATGCTTCAAGGTCATTGCTTTAGAGAATCTTTTTACCCTAGGAAAGTGGAAAAGTTAGTGTGACCTACTTTACAATACTTGCATGCTGACACTGCTTTCAAACGAACATCTAATTCATAAGATTAATGACACAGCTGAATAGTTTAATGGGATATGGGAATTATTTACCCTGAACTGAATGGGAAAAAAAACAAACCAACCCACCTCACACTCCACAGACACATGAAGGAGAGGTGTGTGTTACTGGGTAAGGGAGGTGAGGTATGCATGAACTAATGAGAAACCCTGGAACCCTGTTATTCCAAAACGTTCATTTGTTGCTTCCCCATAATTTTTCTTAGGCATAATTCTGCAGACTAACACAATTTGCCTCCTCCTTAATACCAGCATATGCCACCAAGATCCCTATGTGTCCCTGTCCAGGTCACTACACTTCTTACCCTGAACTGAAGATGAAAGAAAAGATTTAGTTTAGGGCAAAGCAAACAGCAATCCACTGTGGCTGAAAGACATCCTTTCATAACAAACCAACACTTTGATTTTAGGGCACCAGTTCTACAACTACTTCTGTGATTCATGCAACACTATAATCACAGCATTTGTACACTATCTAGGTCCTGTGTTGACAGTAACATCAGTGTGGCAGCATGAGAGAAACTGTTGGTTAATTACTCAAGAATTTGCCCAGAAACCCCTGCACACTTTACAGCTATTGTTGAGCCCCGTTCCCCTGGACTGTCGCCTTAGCAATTAACCCAATTCAGCGAGTTTAAAGTTAGCTCATGCATGCTTACAAGTGCTAATAATAATGTTTCTGATGGTGGAAAAGGCACCTGCTGTTATGCACCTATATTACCCTGAGTTTCAGTGCCATTTAGTTTGCTTTTAATTCTTTTCCCAAAACCAGGATAACTTCCTAAATCAACAGGATTGCCACCTGTAGCTCTCTAGGAATTATACATTTCCAGGATACTAAGCCCCAGGCAACGAATGGCTGACTTTGAAATAAATTACTGAATTAGAGAACCAGATGGGGAAAAAAAAAAAAAAAAAAGAACAAGAAACTGAAGTGGAATTAAATGACAAAGTACAACTCTATTTTATCCACAAATATATGTATAAATCTTATGACCAGCATGTGGGCAACCAGCTACACTCTGTTCAAATTGGAGAATATTAAGGATGCTTGATGAAGTCTAGGATTGTGCTGAGAAATACAGACCAGAAGGCAACTGTTCCTTTTTTCCTCCTAGCTTGGATGTGCCATTTTGCCACCATTACAAATGTGAAGTGTATGCTTGGCCACCACTCTCACTGAATCTAAACACTAAAAGTAAGATTATCAGTATAGTTATAGCTAGCCATATATATTATGCTCCCCTGTTTGGCCTTGACTACTGTCTCTTAAATCAAATATCACACCTTTTTCTTATGAAGGACTGCTCTTGAAGTGTTCCCTTGTTGTACGCATTGCAGTTCCCCAGGTATTGTAACTCTACCACTCATCTTGATTTGAAGACATGACCATTTGTATGCCCTGGATTTTGAGCTTGCTGCATGCTTTGATATCGCACTTCATTATGTGCCATGGCTCTGTAAATCAGTTTGGCAGTGCCACTGAGTAATTAAAAAGGTGGTTAGGTAAGAAGCACAGGTACAACTCAAAAAATCTCTTCCTCAAGAAGTCTTCTACCACCTCATCAGAAACAGTGTTCTGCCATTCACAGGAGAATCTGCCTTGGGAAAGACAAAGCGCTGACATGGAGTTAATCCACAGTAAGTCACAACATCTTTATTCAGTTTCAGGACAAAGTCCCAAAGAGAAACGCCATCAGCAGGTTGTTGGGACTGATGAATCCACACTCACCTGGGCTCAGCCATTCGCTGGGTGAAAAACTGGCTGTAAGGACAGGCCCAGAGAGTTGTGGTTAATGGAACTAAATCCAGTTGGCAACCGGTCACTGGTGGTGTTCCCCAGGGCTCAGTGTTGGGGCCAGTTCGGTTTAATATCTTTATTGATGACCTAGATGAGGGGATTGAGTGTACCCTCAGTAAGTTTGGAGATGACACTAAGTTGGGTGGAAGTGTTGATCTGCTTGAGGGAAGGAAGGCTCTGCAGAGAGATCTGGACTAGAGGCTGGATCGATGGGCAGAGGGCAACAGGATGAGGTTCAATAAGGCCAAATGCTGGGTGCTGCACTTGGGCCACAACAACCCCAGGCACTGACACAGGCTCGGGGAAGAGTGGCTGGAAAGCTGCTCAGCAGAAAGGGACTTGGGGGTGCTGGTTGACAGCTGGCTGGATGTGAGCCAGGAGTGTGCCCAGGTGGCCAAGAAGGCAGTGGCAACTTGGCCTGCATCAAGAACAGTGTGGCCAGCAGGACTAGAGAAGAGATTGTCCCACTGCACTCAGCACTGGTGAGGCTGCACCTCGAGTTCTGTGTTCAGTTTTGGGCCCCTCACTTCAAAAAAGACATTGAGGTGCTGGAGTGTGTCCAGAGAAGGGCAACAAAGCTGGTGAGGGGACAGGAAAATATGTCTTATGGGGAACGGCTGAGGGAGCTGGAGTTGTTCAGTGTGGAGAAGAGAAGGCTCAGGGGGGACCTCATCGCTCTCTACAACTACCTGAAAGGAGGTTGTAGTGAGGCGGGGGTTGGTCTCTTCTGCCGTGCCCATAGTGAAAGGACAAGAGGAAATGGCTCTAAATTGCAGCAGGGGAGATTCAGATTGGATGTTAGGAAACATTTTTTCACTGTAAGGGTGATTGGGTATTGGAATGGGTTGCTCAGGGAGGTGGTGGAGTTACTGTCCCTGGAGGTGTTCAAGATGCGTCCGGATGTGGCGCTGGGTGATATTATGGTTTAGTGGTGATGTAGGCAGGCGGTTGGACTGGATGATCTTGAAGGTCTCTTCCAACCTTAATGATTCTAGGATTCTATTCTATGATTTTGTCTGGAATCAGAGAAAGTAATGCTCAACCCTTAACCTGGAGCAGTCACAGGTGGCCCAATATATTCTATATGGGTTTATAAGCCACTGAACCAAAATGAATGCCTTTTGTAGAGTAATAAGGGACCCAGTTACTGATAAAAGTTTTCCAGAGTTAAAGACAAGAAATACTAATATGATGTAGTGCTCAGAGGGATGGAAAAGGAATGTTGATAAAGTAAGACTTTCCAGACCTTCAAATACGCGTGTCACTTTTCCTAAATCTCTGGCTAATCCATATTTGCAGTTTTTTAACCTTGGTATGTCCTTCAAAATTACTCTATATTATTATGACCATGTCTACACTAGGGAATTAAAGATACCCTAAACCATACCACTTGACACAGAGGTCAACTGCTCTTGAATAGCCCATATCCACACCAATGCAATCCTTTACACAGCAGAGCCAAGCAGCCACAAACTTTTTCCTGGGAAATTATTCCGGACCATACTAACTTCTGAACTATACTCATGATTGTTTCTGCATGTCCCAGCAAGAAATCCTTCTAACACAAGTTAGTAGGATAGGCAACTGAGTTCCCATGCACAATAATATTCCCTGACACTTCTTGATTAGTATAGTACAGATACAATGCAAATGTCGCTAAGATCAGCTCCAGCAAGAGGTATGAAGACTGAATATTATTCCTACACACTATCATTCTGGGCAGAACCAGCATTTCAAAAATCATGTAACTAATAGCTTCTGAGTCTAACTGAGCATTAGTAGCAACTAGAGTTTAAATATCTAGATGTTATTTGTGAAAATTATATTTTTTTCCATTTAAAAACACACCTTGTTCTTTGCTTACTCAGAGCTTGCCTAATCTCATTTGTAATATTCAAATACTCATCTTGCTGTGTTCATCAGACACACACAATTTCAGATTCACAGCAAGTGTAGCCGTACAGAATTCAAGACGTTCCTCTTGACCTATAAAGCCCATTAAAATTTTGAACATTATCTCCCCAATGTGATCTCAGCACAGAGATGCTGTTTGTCTGATACCTACCTTGCCTCACTACAGTCAATACACTTGAGAATGGAGATGCTCTTGCTGACAGTGATGAGATTGCCTTAAAGCTATATAGCATCTTGAAAGAAAAAGCATGCAAGTTTCATACAACAAGCATACAATGGCAATAAGAATTCTTAGCTCATATGAAAAAGATGCTAACATCTCAATTACTAACTGCAATGGCTTTACAAATAAAGAACATTATAAAAAAGAACTATACATCTGGACCCCTACACCAAAGTCACTGTGCTCTGTGTACACTCCATTTTCATATGTATTGTTCTCAAGGTACAACAGAAGTCATTCTCTGGTTCCTGACTACCTTCTCTGCTAACATTAACTTCCATCCACAGCCACATCTTTACAAACAAATACATTTTAATTATGAAGCATCACTTCAAACACAACCGCCCTTTTGGTCTTTCCAAGGCAAAAATCAATTGTATGGATGCTAGAAAGGAGAATCACTAAGAAGTATAATAGGAACCAAGATATGCTTTCAGTTACCAGCAAAGCAAAATAAATTGACGTTTTGAGGTAATTTTTAAAATACTCTCCTTCAACTTTAACCTGACTTCTGCACGGAACCATCAAGACTCACTCCCTACATTCATGTTGGAGAGAAATGCACAGGCTAGTAAGAGTTGGCATGTCCAGTGGAAACACTGCATTCTTCAATGTAAATCCAGGCAGCATTTGAATAAATAAATCCAACGATAAAACAAAACCCAAAGCTTATATATAACAAATAAGATAGAACAAGTTAGGGGTTTTTAAATTTTTTTCTTTTAGTGTAAGAGTATATTTACATTGCTATTGAACAAAGTGAAAAGCCTGGCATCAGACACTGTTAGAACTTGGTTCTACATAGAAATCAATCAAACTAAAAGTATCTTTTTAAAGGTAACATTTCATGTTAGTTACTCCACAAAAATGAAGTAATCAGTACTACATTGCTGGTGTCATGAAGTTACACCACAAAAAAAAAATTAGTACAATACTTGCTTTTAATAAAGATGAATCAGTTGACAGTAATTCAAGTTTAACATGGTACTTTTCAAAAAAAAGTTTGATTCTCCCTTGGATGGAGGAATATGACATTCCAACATGGCACTGTGTCTCAGCTACGTAACCAGAATGCATCAGAATAATTTGCCTCCATTTATAATGAGCAGTATATTGAGACAATTACAATCAATTTTGCTGTACCTCCTGTCTTATAGCTCCTCTGGACTGTTCTTGAGTAGTCATTTTTACTAGAGATGTCACAGGGGCAATGAGAGCACAAAAATGTAGTAATATTTCCTGAATATTTGTCCAATATTTGAAGCATTGATTACATGAGATTAAACTACAAAATGCATCTTATGCAACAACAGAAAACCAGCCTTGCATGCTAAAAACTTGAACAGCCATCAGAACACTATGAAACTAAGCTACTTACTTAAATAGATAGGTATTTTTTTGCATTAAAGGTTTGGCCCAAATCTTAGTTATAATGGAGCTGAAAGCATTAATCGCCCAGTGGTTACAGAATCAGTGTTTCTCCTAAATGATAAGGCAGAAAAGGTTGCAGAACATTTACATATAACTGAGATATAATCACTCAGTTCTCCATTTCCATGGCAACTATTGGAGAAGAGTTTTTACCCTGAAGGAATTTTTCTTTCACAGTATTACTGGAAAGCTGCCATTGGAACAGCACTGGTTATATGCTGCCCAGAGCACGGGAAATTCAAGGACAGGTATAACAACACTCTAACCTCAAAAGAGGTTGAGCCAATGAAGCCCAGAGGGGAAAGTTAGGCAGATCCGCATAGCCTGAAGTATCTAACCCTGCATCCCCTTTCACTTCTCTTCCCCCAAAAATCCCACAAGTGAAAACAGTTCCACACAAGTTACACTTGTTTCACATGAATGAGACTATCATAATGAAGAGGCAACAAATTTGAAAAAATGGAAATGATTCTATACAAGAAATACCTGGTATCACCTAACGGGAGACTACAGCCCCTTATTGAGAGCCAGTTTGTGTTGGACCCCTGAGAGTGTGGCTGTGGGCAGCCTGCAGCTGCTCAGCCCCACGGGGGTTCCTGACCATCGCATCAGTGCCCAGGCTGCTCAGGGAAGTCAGGGGGTGCTCTGTTTGCAGTCTGGCAAGTCAGCCTACGGACTCTTCCATTTTTGAGGCAGAACAGCAGCTTTCATTATGAAACAGAAATCATAACTACAAATCATAACTACTCCTAGGCTGAAGAGGAAACGAACGTGTCAGTAACATGAGCTATTATTCTACTGAAAAGAAAGCAAATGATATTATTAATGGATTGTTTTCCACACCTATTCAAAACAGCACCACAGCTCAAAGCAAGGTACATTATCATGCTGACACACTCAAGAGTTTCAGTAGGAAGTGTATGTATTTTAATCTCTTGCCATTTACGTGTGATAAAAAATACCAAATTTCTGTCCCAGTGTACTGTAACCCATGCACTACTACAGTAATGTGACTTGTACTAACTGATCCAACTTCTAGTTCAACATTATGACAAAACAATAATTTTATAATAAGCATAAAGTGGTAACTCAGATACACAAACTTACATTTAAACATGGTAGTGGCAGTCAATAAATAGCAGCGCTACTTATTATAAGTACTTACCTACCAAATAATGCAATCAACAAAAACGTCTTGTCATGCAGTTCACCTGGTTGTGAAGGTCAGCAGCTCTGGCAGTTGCATCCACAGCAGAAAAAAAAAGTAAAAGAAAAAAAATCCAAACAAATCCAAAAATATCACCAAAAACAAATAAAATAAGCAAAGACAGTAAACCAATAAAGAAAATCAACTACAAGAACATAAAACAACATTGCTTCCCCATTGCCTCAGATTGGTTTAGAACAGGTAAATGAAGTTCTCTCTGTTTGTTTACTCTTCATGCTGGAATACAGCATTAGCAGTTTGCTGAAGTCTTTCTCTTCTTTTTTTAAATCTTCAAATTCCTTTTTTCCCCCTACTCAAACAAGCTTCCATTATTGTCGTTTTGATTCTAAGATCACTTTGAATGATGAGATAGAAAATAAGCCAATATCACTGTGTATTTAGTAAATTCTCTCATTGCTAGGTGACAATACACTTTGGTAAAAATACATCTGTTTATTTGACATGACTGCTACCTACATCAGCAGATGGAGAATGTAAAATCAAAATACTTTAAAAGTTTCCAATTAAAAAAACTGGAATGACTGAAAATGTAAAATATTTAATATTATATATTCACATGTATCTAAAATGAGCAGATGTAGGATTAGTATCTTTTGTTCACCTGCAAATTTAGTACGTGAAATTGTATTTGTCAAATACTCTTCTGCTCATCTTTTTCTTACACCTTTGTCTTACCAAATGAAAGTGAAACATTAAACTATCACTATGACAAAGATGGGAATAATTCATTGTTTTTTCAGTCAACTAATTTTTATGAATGTTTTATTTGATAATTTTATGGTACTTCTTGCTAAATCCCACAGGAACCCACAATATCTCTAAACGGAATTTAATTTCTCAGTAGGACAGAAATATATTTCTAAGGAGCTGAAATAACGTCAAACCTATTACCTGTCCTTTTATTAAAAAACACATGTTGAATACATTTTCAAATCTTCCATGAAAATACTTAAAAGGAATGTAAAATTTGGAATAAAAAATTTTAATAACACTATTATGCATCCATTTTGATTCAGTGGGAGATGTTTTGTGCCTCAGTACTTGCAGACTCTTCATTATTCAGATGGCTCACCCCGATTTATTTGTATCGACAAAAACAATTTAAATATTCTGGCAAGGGGTTTTTATTTGTTTTAAGAGATATCTAACTGAGAAGCAAAAAACCATTTTTGATTAAAAGATGTAATAAGTGATAGGTTTTTTAAGTGATTTCTAATATATTCTTCCTAGAATTTATGAAGTCATTAAAAACATCTCTCTTTTAAAAGGTAAATTCTTCAGAGACAAATAAACTAAAATACATCTACAAAGAAAAAAAAAGCCAAGGGCAAAGCCCAATTCTGTTTGACTAAAATCATACACAAATTGAAGTGGAAACATCATCACTTCTCATGAAATCCAATCATGCAAATATTTAATAAGGGTCTTGTCAAACTCCACCTCATGGCAGTATCAGCACCAGCAAATGATGCCTTGAGGTTTCAATATGCATTGACTTTTCTATTACTCCATTTAGTGATAAACTCAAAAACAGAACATAAAACATGACCTATTTCTTCCATCTTAGAGTTTTAATTTCCTGTCTCTAGTGATAAGCAGAAGACTACTCTCCAGGGGCCACATCAGCATCTGAATCAGAGAGGGAAAATGAACATAATCCCCAACTCTCAACAGTCAAATATGAAATTCAGTCCCTGAGAAAAGAACAACCTTGCACACACTGTACAGGACAACCATCTGCCCAAATGTGTTGATAGAGAATGCTCTTGTCTGAACAGCTACCAAAATCCCAAAACAGAACATAAAACTTACACAAAATTAAACATAATGAGTTTTCTAAAACTACCAACCTACTGTATTATGGGAAGAAAAGAAGAAAAAAAAAGCAACCAGCATTACTTATCAATTTAAATGGAAATAAATCTTCTTGTCACCATGCAATGAAATTCAGTAGAGTTCTTCCTCCTTTGCATCTATGATAATTATTCAAACTTTGTTCTATTTTTTGGCTGTGCTTACACCTTTCAATAGCTTTAAGTACTGGAAAACAGGAAAAAATAGAACTAAAATACTAAAATAGCATGCTCACAATTCTCCAGCCAAACATCTGAGGGTGTTACTTGGTATATCATTCATACAAGGACTAGAAACCCGTATCAAATGGGTTCACAGGAGATAAAACACTGTGCGCGGATAGATAACAAATACAAGCACTGTCTTTTGGGGATTATCTGGTGAGACTGTGCATGTCTGTGAGCTAAACTAAGCTACAGAGGCAGCTGAAAGGAGATAAATGACACTGGCAAATAGTTAACTTGCATTTTAAGGACCATTGAGATTTGCACTGTTCAGAGAGTAGTTGTGGGGTCAGTGTGTTCTTCCCAATTCTCCTGAAAGTGTTTTCTTTTTTTCCAGCCAAGGACTCAGAGTTCTTCCAAATGAAACAGTGCAATCAGGTACTTCCATTAAAATATGGAAAAAAACATTAAACTGCAAGGAGGTTGGCATTTTGAGAAAAGAGGTTGGCAAGGTTAAGTCTGTTCACATTAAAAAAACCCCCAAAATTAGACACTCAAAAGCAGGAAAATATCCCCTTGCAAGGTGACACTTAAAAGCTATTCTATGTCACCTTCTTCTTCTACTGCTCCTTATATGAAGTATTACATTGAATAACTGATCACTACAAAAGTTTTAGTGGTTGGTTAGGACAGGATTTCTATTTAATAAAACCAATATATTGTTAAAGTGATTATTTTTACTTCTTAAGTAGGAGAAAACAACTTTTAAATTTTTTAAGAGCTCATCTGCTTAAAAACATGTAACTACTCTCTGCTTTTTCTCAAAATTAATATATTGTCTCCACGGCAAGCTACAGATAAAATCATCGAGGATACCATTCATTCCCTTCATCTATTATTATATTTCAATATTCAAACTAACTCAAAGAGCCATGAAATAGGTATTCAAACCTGTGTTGAAAATGTTTTTACTTTTTCCATCCCAAACCTTACTCATTTAAAAACTACGTATTCAATTCTATTCCAAATGAACAAATAATCTGAGTATGAAATTTGAAAATACAGCACTATATTTCTTTATAAATTTCATTTCTGCATCTCTATGATAGCAAAAATCAGAACAAAAATCTTTAGGATTAATAACTCATATGAGTTAACAGAAAGCAAAATGACTACACTAAAATTAGGAATGGCATTACTGGCAACTGAAGCTCAAAAATTCTGCAGAACTATCCAAAAATGAAATGCTACCAAAACCCCTTCTCCTTCCCTGCTCCCAAATATACACCACTATGTTTACACATCAATCAATAAAGTTTAGGGGAACACACGTGCTATCTGGTATCTGATAGCCACTACTTTATTCCTTGAGTGCCATTAATGGTCTAATGGTCTAATGGTTAGGAATATGATGGGATAAAGGTTGGACTTGATGACCCTGGAGGTCCCTTCCAACCATAATGATCCTATGATTCTATGATTCTATGATTAAACAATAACAAAGTAAAATGGTTGACATACTTTAAAGTTTGTTTTTTACTCATTCTACTTTAAATTGATCTTAATTTTAACTATTTAGGGAGCCAAGAACTGGTAAATACAAAGTAGCTATCACAAAATAACAACAGCCTTGTTTTTTAATTAATATCACTGTAGCCTTAGCTGAGCATTTTTACATACCCTTTTGATACTCTGTAAAATAATAAACTTATTTTGCTTACTACGAACTGAAGTATTTAAATATTTACAAACTGAAGCAATCAAATATTTATACACAACATGTCAATATTAACAGTGGTGACAAATCCAAATTGTTTATTTACATTACCATAATCATTCAGAAAAAAATGGAAATAAGATAGACACAGATATTAATTTCCTGTGAGAACATAGGTTTTAGTAAATTTTAATTAAAACTAATTGTCTAATTTACTCGCAGCTTCTTAGAAAATTATCTCAAGACTCAGTTATAAATACGCTATTTAAAAATACAGTTTAGGGATTCCTAAAGTACCTGAATTTTTTAAATTTTTTGAATTTTTTTAAAGAATGAATGGAATTCACAATTCGCTGCAGAGTTACAAAGTATGGAATGCCTCCATAATTACTGAGCTATTCATCACATAAAATTGACAACCCCATATAGCGAAACCACCAAGTGAACACTCTGCAGCCAATATGCTCGAAGGTACATATCAGAGCCAAATGAAATGTTCAGGTAATTAAGAGCCTTGAAACGAAATTAAAACATCAGTCTTTCTTACAGTCTGTATCTAAAGGATATATGAAATGCTAAGTACCCACAGACACCAAAAAGCTGAGAAATACCTACCTGACTTATACAATAGTGAATCCAACTAGCTTGATGTCTAATGCCAACACTCACCAGAGATTCGATTTTTTTTCAGAGGTGAAAAGCAAAACCTACATTTATCCACATTCTGAAGCATTCACGATGTCTTTAACAAGCATCAGAAATTAAATGTATTACAGAATCACAGAATCACAGAATCCTAGGGGTTGGAAGGGACCTCGAAGGATCATCTAGTCCAACCCCCCTGCCAGAGCAGGGTCACCTAGAGTACATCACACAGGAACGCATCCAGGCGGGTTTTGAATGTCTCCAGGGAAGGAGACTCCACAACCTCTCTGGGCAGCCTGTTCCAGTGCTCTGTCACTCTCACAGTAAAGAAGTTTTTCCTGATATTCACATGGAACCTCCTATGCTCCAGTTTGCATCCATTGCCCCTTGTCCTATCATTGGACGTCACTGCAAAAAGCTTGGCTCCATCATCCTGAC
>VZRW01009676.1:64272-81239 GCA_013398125.1 Aegotheles bennettii
GGTCCTCCTTCTTGCCCTTCTTGTAGACTGGAGTGACATTTGCTATTCTCCAGTCCTCAGGCACCTCTCCTGTTGCCCATGACTTACCAAAGATGATGGAGAGTGGCTTAGCAATGACCTCTGCCAGCTCCCTCAGCACCCTTGGGTGCATTCCATCCGGACCCATCGATTTATGGATGTCCAGATTGCTCAACTGATCCCTAACCCAATCCTCATCTACCAAGGCAAACTCCTCCTTTATCCTGACTTCTTCTGGGGCTATAGGGATCAGGGGCTCCTGGGGAAAGCCTGCAGGAGTAAAGACAGAGGCAAAGAAGGCATTCAGCACCTCTGCCTAGATTAGAAGCAGCATGTAAAACTTCTTCAAATACAGTTATTCCATTTGCAGCCAAATCAACATATGAAACAGAGTTAGTGAAAAGGCTTTTTGCAAAGTGATAAAGTTAATTTCATCCTTGTTCTACACATCTATCCATGGAAAGCAATAGGCTACTCTATGAGAAAATTCAGAGATCGTCTGATGGGATATGGCCATTGCAAGCTCTATATAATCTAATGCAAACATTGCCTGAGAAGCTACATAGGTACCTAAAGCAACCTCCAAGCAGCTAAAACAGTAGGTTATAAGGGGATCCTCTTAGAAGATGATTCAGATATTGTTCAGGCATTTAGAAATATAATATATTAAAAGAATTTTATGTAGTAAAATTAGTTGATAAATACTAAACAGTATTGACAGAACAGTAATTGTAGGGCTCTTGCATTTCCAGGTCAGGCCTTCTCGTCTTACTTGCAGCGAACAAATTGTACTTTGAGAGCTGTCCAATTAATAGCAGCTAAAAAGCTGAATCAATGTACTCTTCTGTGGACAAAATAACATGTTATATAAATTACTTCTCATCTTCAAAGTTGTCTGCAGATAAAGCTCATTAAAATCAGTTTTATGTCAGTGCCACTCCCTTGACGTCAGCTAAATTATTCCGAATGCATACTTCCACATGTGTGATTAATGTCAGACCTAATAACCAGCTAATCACAGTGGAAATCCATAATGCTTTCTCTTATGTATTCCTAGGAATTACAAGAACTGCCAAGGGTGTAATCTAGCTTAAAGTTATGGTAAATCACTAGATTCAACTTCTTTCCATTTTCAGATCAACTGGAAAGTTTCACAGTAACACAATCTTCAAGAGCAGAATTCAATAAGAGTTTGGTAAAATGGAACAAAAGTTATTAATATTTGTGATTGAAAAAAGGGAAGGACAATCTTGAAATAAAGATGACTTCTGCAGAAATAGTTCACTCAGTCATAATAGATACCTTTACCATTGGAATTGCATAAAAGAAGTTAGAGAAAATTGTCATGAAATGCATTTGATGTAACAAGCTTTTCATCACTATTTTTATAAGAACTGGAAAATGGGACTCAACTTGGTCTCAGTGGAACAAATAACAAAACCTCCATAGAAATATATTAGAATACAAAAAGAAAATTCAAACTGATTACAGTTCAATTCCAAATGTAAAGCTAAGATTGAAGAAAGTTGAGAAAAATGTTTCACTGGTCAATGACTTCCCATTGCAGTTTCAAGATGAAGTAATGTCCTGGTTTTGCTGGGATAGAATTATAGAATCAATTTTCTGTTCAGAGAAGTTGTAATTTTTGAGAAGACTGCAGCATCTGATCCTGTGAGAACAAAGTTGATGAGACACTTTGTTTTAGTTTGTGGCCAGCCATGATACACAGGTTTCCATATTGAAACGGTTTCCTTTGCAGTTTTGAGCTAGGCACATGCCAGGGCTAGGAGGAGCAAAACCCAGGGCAGCTGACCCATGGAGAGGTTGAACAGAGTGTGAACTGATTGTTGATTGATAGGGCAGCCCCACTGATCATTGCACTCCCATGTGATAATTGTTTTGTACTAATAAGGTTGATTACTTAACAAGGCTAAGGACATTAAAAGGCAGGGCTGGGGGGACTACAGGGCCTCAGTGCCTGAGCACTGGAGGAGAGAGCAGTATGTACTCTGTGTAGTGGATGTTGAAGACTGCTAGACCTACAATACCAGCCAGGACATCAAGTGCTGGAAGTGCGTCTGGCTCCGTGCACCCCATGCTCTGGCGCGGCTTGCTGCAGGATTGGTGTTATATCACCTGTCCTCGCCTGGATCCCCAACAGACCCAAGCTGGCCGACAGAAGTATTCCATACCATAAACGTCACTCTCACCATAAAGTGGGAAGCTTGCTGAGTATGGGACTCTTCTTCAACGGCCACCATCCCTGGAGGGTCTCATCTGTCGCTCTGTCCCCCGAGGCCTATTCTTCCATCTGCCATGACCGTCATGCTCTTGCTGGAGCTGTAGTGCTTGCAGTATTTGGCATCTGGCATCCACCCCTGAGAGCTCACAGCTCACAACCACAATATGGGCTGAGTATAACTTTTTATTTCATATTAGTATTGAGATTAATAGTAGTTCTTCATTCTTATTTTATTAAATTTGTTTTCATTTCAACCCACAGGTTTCCTTTTTTTCCCCTATTTCCCTTCTTGGGTGGAGAAGGTTCATTGGGTGATAGAACAACTGCCTAAATGTAGACAAGTGCTATTTGTCCGAGTGTTGTGTTATGAAAACTGTGTTGCTAGGGGTTTCTGCAAACGGACTCTACAGGTGCAGATGAGCAGCAGTCACCAAAAAACAGCTGCCTAGAAAGAGCAAACACACATGCCGAGAAGAAGAGTATAAAAGTCTACCAAATGCTAACAAGCTCTGGAGACTTGTCCTGTTGCATTTTCAAGAAATGAAAGAAGACCCAGAGCCTGCTGAGCATGTGTAAGGCCACCAGACCATGCCAGCATCAACGAGGGGCTGTGCAATTCAGACCACATCCGAGGGGTCAGTGACATCTGTGCACCATTAGAGGCACCAGGACTTCATGTGCTACTGAGGAAACAAGGGACCCCGTGGGGGACTCTCTGCACACCTGCCTGGAAGCCACTGTCACACCAGAGCAGCTCTCCTCTGTGAGCGAACAGCTGGGCCAGCCTCCAGCCAGGAGACTGTGTGTGGCTGCATGTGTGGCAGTGTCTGTGAGAGTGTACCTGTGCGCGTGAGAAGAGTGCAAGGGAACAAGCAAATGTACTGTGAGAATAATTGCCTGCTTTTAATAATAGCTTGATTCTATTCATAATAAAAGCTAATTAATAAATGTTGTTCTAATAAATTTTCATTGGGATCTGTCTCTCCCTGAGTCACTGCTGTATCAGATAAAGGAGAATTCACAAGTGTGTTTGGATGCTCTACATGCGATGTGAACCCAGTCTCCTACGCACCCTGACATGCATTACAATACTTGCAGAATAACGTATTTTTTTCAACACGTGGTTTTGTTCTTCATACGATTTCAGTTATTTCTGAAAATATACTCAAAGAAATGTTTTAATAAAACTTTTCTTAAGAAGAAAAGGTATTACAAACTCCAGGACATTATCAGATCAGGTCTTGTATCTGATGCATGAAGGGACTCCTCTAGACTCACAGAATGCCAGATTTCTGTTAATTCTATAATTCTAGCTTGAAGTGCACTGTGATTTGTACCCATACACACTGCCAAAATCTTCAGTAACCGTTATAAACAAAATACACTTTTAAATGTCTTTCAGCAGTAATATCCTGCAAAACAACTCACCGCTACATCTATTGTTGCTCCATTTAAAAAATGGAACAAAACAAACAAATCCAAAATAAAAGTAACTCATTACGTAAGCCTCATTGCTAAACCATCTGTGAAGCCTGAACTGGCAACACTCCTAAAAAAGTATTGTATTGACACATACAATCCTTATGTAATTAACAAGCTTTGAGTGATATTAAAATACAACTGTACCATAAAAGTATATTTACATAGCTACCTATATAAAATATAAACAAAATAAGTTGCATAATTGCTGTATCAATGTTTTATTGCTAAAAGGTGGCAAAGGGGTTCTCTTTCAGATGAGTACTATGACTCTCTGACTCAGAGTAACAAGAGTAATATAGGCTTATGAGGAGGGAATAAAGTATTGACACCAAAGATGTATGAAGTTAGACTACAAGATGTACGTCAAGTCAGAGAGCATTACAAAGAGAATCTAGCATTTGCTGATATGAATCCTTTGCAGTCAGTAACATGCATAATTACACTGGTTTAAACAAAGAGTGAAGACAGAAGTTGTATTTTATTAGAAATGCCTAAGTGGTTTCAAATACAATTATACAAAGAACAGTTGTTCACCTGTCCTAAGAACCATATATTTCTTGAAACAAAATTCCTTGTACCATGAATTTAAAGGAGGAGCTGGGCTGTTCAATGAGAAAGACACCAAGATAATCCTATGCTTTCCACACATGCCTGAACATTTTTAGTGGTACCATTTTCATTTTCCAGTCCTTCATCAGGTTTCTTTACCTACCTAACGGACCTTATTATTGCCAGTCATACAAAGTATGTTTGTACAGCATCCTGATTCTGAGTGACACACAGAAGTGTTGCTTCAATGAAAATTAATTTATAAGCATATTCCTAATGAATCATCTTAATAATAGAAATAACTTGCAATAGAATCTCAGAATAGAATTGTCTCCTCTAATTTGCAGAAAGAGAACTTTTCTTCCTCGTTTTCCTTTAAGTGAGAAGTAAAAAGG
The DNA here is from genome assembly GCA_013398125.1 of Aegotheles bennettii. Taxonomy (NCBI): domain Eukaryota; kingdom Metazoa; phylum Chordata; class Aves; order Caprimulgiformes; family Aegothelidae; genus Aegotheles; species Aegotheles bennettii. The sequence goes on from VZRW01009676.1 coordinate 68,959, forward strand.
AGCAAAAAAATCATATATTCAGATGTTTGGCATAGAAATAGTATTTTTAATGAAGGGAAAAAAGAAGCCATTCTCTGTATAACTACAAACTAACTACTTTTTTTTCCCCTTGAACAGGATTATCTTTTGCCACTCATTTCACACAGGTACCCCTAAAGTTTTTCCCAACTGGCACCCGAATTTAACTGTCAAACATTCTTAGGCTGGTTTTCAAACAAATTGGTGAAACTGAGCTGTTGACTCTTGGTTGGTTCAGTAAAACACAAGCCATTCGGAGGACAAGTATTCCTTCCTCATGCTGCCTACATGTATGCACTCCTTCTTTGAAAAAATTAAATAATGGCTGATTTTCTCTGGAAAAGGAAAAGAACTTGTTTTAAAAACACTACATTGTAGCATAAAAGAAGGAGGCAATTTCCTTACTCAACTTCTATGCCAATTACCAAGCTGTGCAGCTTACAACTCTCACTTCTTGGAAGCTAGCACCTACCAACTGTCACAGACCAACAGAGAAAAAAAGAAACACAGTAATGTTTATATACAATTCTTCAGTCAGAATTAACAAAAAAAAAATACAAAAAATCCCGCTATTTGCAACTGTCTGTAAAACCATAAGAGAATATTTCTGAAGGTCTGTAACAAATATTTCTGCTTTTATATCACAGTGAATTGAGAAAACATTTAAACCCAAAGTGCTGGATGAGCAATTTAAGAAACTGATCCATAAAGGATTCCTTAATTGCTTTCAGCTGTATTCTAGGGCAGCCTTCTAGGTCTGACTTACCAAAAAACAAGAATACAGATGTTTCTGCTTATCCACATACAATAATGAAAAACTTTGCAACTAAAAAGCTCATCTATGTAAGTGTCCCTATCTTCCTACAAACTAACTCAAATATAAATTAATTGGCAGACGACAATTCCTCCCTCAAGAGTGGTCCAATAATATACAGTAAGTCAGAAATGTATGCAAAAATCTGTGTAGTATGCCCGGTAAGAAAGATTATCTTTATTTGGAAACATTTACAATGTAGAAGTATAGGAAGAGCAATAAAATTGTTTAAAATATAACAGCAACAACTGAATTACAAATATGTAGAAAACAGGGCGCTTTGTGCATGCAGAAGTGAAAGGTCCATGGTTTCAATATATTCAATCATCAAGCAGTTTCTTGACTTACTTCATTTGAATTATAGTTTCAGATTTTTTCTATTAAATTTTTACATAATCACTGCAAAGAATAATCCTGCTATATTAATTTGCATCTTTGATTTGATTATATGCTCCTGTTCTTAATACAAGAAAATCTGTCCTTATCTGGTATGACATTCTTCTTCATATTTCTTTCTTCAGTTTTTTAGGTATTTCGAGAGAAAGCAGACTTATGGTTCAAAGTATGAATTAGGTATCAGGTATCCATATTACGGCCTGGAATCAGTTGAAGCCCATATATTGGCCTGGCAGGTATTCTGAGATGCTGCTGTGCTGAAGTCATCATTCAATTAACAGCAAACATGTTCACAGACCAAGTCAGGACCTCCAATTCTTGGGTGCCTTTCAGAAGAACAAAGTCTGAAAGACAACTTCAGAGGTAATTATTTTCCAAATTGGAAGAAGGGCTTAACGTGTCAACTACGGGAACTCAAGACTTGGCTGCACACCTCGTATTTGTTGAAGTCTGTCTTAGATGACTCTCTTGCTTTGAAACACAGTCAGTAAACTAATGAGCAGCCCTAATCCAGACCAGGGCAAAATCAGACTATTTGTTTTAAATCATTGATGTGAATTTAAGGTCCTGCAGACAACTTTAGACTGAAGTACAGAGCAGACTAGGCAAATTAAGAAACGTGTGTTAGCACTCGTTATCCGTTACCGCCTCTGACCCAGCTTATCATCACTCCCCACCCCGAGCAGTGAGATCAAGTTTACCCCAGGGGTTCTCCCCAGGCCATCAAGAGAACTTCCAGGCAAGATGAAAGAACCACTCAGGATGAAAGCCAGGTTTACAAGTTTTAATGGGCCATGAATCCAGAGGCAAGCATGAATCACAGAATCACAGAATCACAGAATCACAGAATCCTAGGGGTTGGAAGGGACCTCGAAAGATCAACTAGTCCAACCCCCCTGCCAGAGCAGGGTCACCTACAGTACATCACACAGGAACGCATCCAGGCGGGTTTTGAATGTCTCCAGGGAAGGAGACTCCACAACCTCTCTGGGCAGCCTGTTCCAGTGCTCTGTCACTCTCACAGTGAAAAAGTTTTTCCTGATATTTACATGGAACCTCCTATGCTCCAGTTTAAAACCATTGCCCCTTGTCCTATCATTAGTCATTACTGACAATAGCTTGGCTCCATCATCCTGACACTCACCCTTTACATATTTGTAAACATGGATGAGGTCACCCCTCAGCCTCCTTTTCTCCAAGCTAAAGAGACCCAGCTCCCTCAGCCTCTCCTCATAAGGGAGATGTTCCATTCCCTTAATCATGAAGCACAAACAATACTAATATATCCAAAACCAGAATTTTTTTTTGCCAGAAGATTAAATAACATTTTTTAATGTTACCCAAACACACACATGGCATTTTGTCAGTGTACTAAACAGATTCCCTGGGAAAGATCCCATAGAAGGGGAATAATGAAGTCAGAATAAAAAATAAAATAAACTCATAGGTTAACAGACATAAAGCTGCAAACATAAATACAGCTTTTATGGAAGTGCTTAGCAACATCTTGAAGGACTGTCTCGAAGAAGCACAAGTTTCTATCTCCTGCAAGGTTACTCCAAAAACCTAAATATTGTTATTCTACACTACAGTAAACATCTTCAGCCAGAGTGCTCAGTCTAGCCCAAAACTTGTGTCTGGATGAGAAAGGTTAAAGGCCTATCGCTAACAGCTAATAAAAAGTCCTCCCATTTAAATCTGCCTATATTTAACTCTGAAAAGTTCTTCCTGAATTTTGTGTTCTGACAAAATTTTTAGAGGAATAAGACAAAGTGACAAACTGAAAAATATTGGGAATGTGTATTTAACAACTGATTCTCCCAGAGCAGGAAAGAATTAGCCCCCAGACTCTCTGAAATGATGACCTGTGTTTTATGAAGCTGAACTGGAACTACCCTGCCAGTAAATCAAAATTTCCAAAATGTAGTTTATTAGCTATACAAATAACCATATTTCCCTTTGAATTATTTAGCTATCTTAGATTACAATGTCTCCAAGTCAAACCCCCAAATAACTGCTCTTTGGCTGTTGGCACACCCCATTAAATAGCACAGTATCCAGCTAGTACCCACACAACAAATGCTTTCCCCTTTCGTAAAAGGGGATTTGGTATCTATAGAAAAATATTAATACCTCATTAACCATGACAATCCTTGGAAAACAGGCTAATCATATCCTAAATATTTGTAGTGTTTTGGTTTGGAAAGTCACAACAAGTATCAAAATAGTTCCACCTGTAAGTGTGCTGACCTGAGCAAGAGGCTGTCTAGGGACAGATGCCAAACTGATGAAATAAAAACTACATTTCAAGATGCTCTATATCCTTCACTGTAATCCACCAGTTTTTCTTCAAGCTGGTCTGCAAAGAATATCTGAAAGCTGAGTTGTCCTGTTACATGAAATATTGTAGGTGCTTTGATAGTATTAAATAATAACACAACAGTAAATTCTGACCTCTTCTCACTGGTTCATGTGCTATATTAGATTTTTTTTTTTAGTGGCCAAAAAAGGCACATATATTTTTTCCATACTTTCTTCTCTTGTCACACCACTACCAATAAATGTTAGTATAGATGCAGAAAAAAGAGTGTTTAGTTTTTAAAAAAAATCAAAGACTCGAAAAAAACCCCACACAGAGGAAACCTTAGTGACTGCAGGCTTTACTAATCGCTGTCGGTTTAAATACCATCAGTTTGCAACGTTGCCAAGAATAAGACCAACTAAAAAATACTCAGTAGGCTACAAAAACTTGCTACATTAATGTAAATAAAACAGAGGTAATACAGAAGTATATTGTAATACACTAAAGTATGGTTCTTTCAGAGTTGTCCTAGTTACAAAACAACCTAAACGTCTGCGCTTTCTTCCCGTATAAGCATGGGTAAGGTCTGAATTTTATGAAGCTGCTGTAACTTCAGAAACAAATGTCACACCAGAGTTAATCACTCTGAAGAAAAAAAAAGTCTTTATATCTTTTGAACACTTCAAATAAGATGTCACAGAAATGAGACAAAACAGGTTTTATGGTTCAGCCACATTTAAGACTGGGTCAGCTGGTCTGTAGAGAACCCACAGAACGTACTATAATAAAAGAATGTGAGCGGAAATGGCAACAGCTGTGCTTTATTACAAAACTGGAGCTGTTTTAACCACAAAACTTTCTTTATATCTTTACGTTTCTATAGGCAACTGCCGTTCTGAGCAGTAGATTCAAAAATCCCAATTGCACAATAACAAAATACATGGTTAAGTCAGTTTTTCTGTATCTCACCTATACAGCTAAGTGCAAATTAATCTTTCTTCTCAGACATACCATTTTCCCCATGCCTCAAATTCACATTTTGCAATCACACAGCCTAATAATAAATGAACTGGCAAATTGCTGCAAATGAAAAGGCAATCAAAGCTTTTTCATTCAAAACCCTTTAGTCATGTCAATTATTCTTAGCTAATAAAACACAGATCACCATCGCATTAAAAACAAAAAGCTATTCAATATTTTTAAAACAGTTATCCATTCCGCCATCCCAGAGGGAGAGTTCACACTGGTTTTGCTCTTGATTCATATTCAATACAATTTTTCCAAGAAGAAACAGGGAAAAATACTTGGGTTCAAGAAAATCCCTCAAGTAATGACTCATTTTTTGCACATATTGGCAGAAAGTCTCCAGATGAATAGAAAGCATCCATTACCAAGTAAGTATATTTGTTAATTTCATCACTACAAAGCAAGTATCTCAATATACTGTTTACACTGGCATTTTAATAACACAATTAGTAACTTCTAAACTCTTTTCTTAGAAATTGTCCTACTCAAGATTATCTATTTCTCTTTCCTTTTGTTATTGTTGGGGTATTTATTAGAGGTAACTTTCTTCTTCAGTCCACTATCTTCAGACAAATAGAAGCGCATTGGGAAAAAAAAAAAAGACTGTAGATATGTTTGTGTATGTATACAAGTATATGTTAATGTAATGGTGACTGGAAAAGGCCAGACCAATCACAGAATCACAGAATCCTAGGGGTTGGAAGGGACCTCGAAAGATCATCTAGTCCAACCCCCCTGCCAGAGCAGGGTCAATACATATATGTGTGTGCCCTGCTGCACTTATAGTCTGAACTTGGAGCTGCCAGCACTTGTATTAACTAAGTTAACCAAGAGACAAATTAATATGCAAATTATGACTACTTTTTCCACTACCTAAAGGTAGCGGGAACTTCTTGGAGTTGCAATGTATAAGATGAGACAGTTAGGTACTTTTTCCATTATGCAATTCTTTTTATCATTTTAATTACGTTCTGTCAACAGCTTCCAGATTCTTATTTTGTAAATGCCAGCTACTTAAAAGGAAATTAAATCTTCACCTAAACTCCTAATACTATGCTTACACAGATAAAATGTTTATAAAAAGACAAGAATTTTGAGATAAATTGATTGTGATAGGAATTATTCACAATATGCTGTAATTTTTCAGTTAATGCATGAGTAAATTTTGAAAAAATCTACTTTTCAATGAGGCAGATCAACATCAAGAAATGAAGCAGCAATGAACTATAATGATGAGCCAAAGAACCGAGGATCTTATTCAGCATTCCCTCCATAAATCTGAGGATAAGCCTTTCTTCCTACAGCAACTCGAACAAAAAAAAACAAAACACGGAACAAAAAAAAAAAAAAACACAACCAAAAAAAACCCAGAACCAAAGTATCCATCTGACAAGACCTAATGCAAAAGTGAAGTGGAAGATGTTCAAAAAACTAAGTATAACTGAGCTATCACCTCAGTTGTTTAGAATATAAGTTTGCACTGGCACTGTTCCACTAGTTATTCTTTAGTGGGGTTTTTTTGCAACAACTGGCACAGTTTTTATGTGTCACATAAAGAGTAAGGAAAGAAATAAAAGCAATCAAAAGAAATTCTTACCTAATTTTTTAAGCTCGGATAATGCTGAACTTTCACATTAATCAGCCTTTAGTTTGTGACTTTCAGAAACAACTTACTACGGTCAAGCTGTAGACTAGTTTTGCCATGGTGATGGCCTGATCATGCCTTTTCCAGGGATATCATTGCTAAACCTAGTGTAAGTGGCAGAACTGGATACTTTTTCAAAACATAAATATGTTTTTAAAAATTGAAATATTACAGGGCAGAGGAAAAAGGTATAATAAAAATCAAGAGCAGAGAGAGTTCAGGAAGTGACAAGAAGAAGGGCAAAAGGAATGCCTGGCTTCCCAAGATCTATTTCAACAGCAGCTGGTGTCCCTTGGAGCTCCTTTATAATGAAAATCTGTAGTGGAAAGTGTTCAATATTCCAAAGTTCATTTTTATAAAAGAACTAAACTGTAGACAGCTGATGAAGGGGGAGCTGGGCTTCTGACAACAGTACAAAAGAGTGAAGGCCTTATTCTTCGCAAGAAGAAATACAGAAAAAAAATGTGTATTTCTAGCTCTTCTTTCTCCTTTATCTTAATTTTTACTATTTTCTTTTTGCCTTGCTCAAAAATGTTCATAGTGAAAAAATGCAATACTTTAGCTAAAGGTACTACTAACAACAGCAGTGAGCCTTCTAACTTCCAGAAACAGCAAGCCTTATCAACAGGTAAATTATCCTACTAGGCACTTTTGGAAGTCCACTAATAATGGCTGGTAAAGGAAAATACAGGTTTGATCTTCAACATATTAAGAGATTTAATTTCTTTTCAACTTCATTTTAGGTCTTACCAGTAAGTAGTTGGAAAGACAACTGACAACTTTTATCAAAAAAAGTCAGTTTTATTTTAAGTTTCAAAGAAAGCATAATAGTTGGAAATCCAGTTATCTAGAAGGAAGTCTTCATTAAGAAATATTTAGTTATAAGGCTGCTTTTCTCACACAAGAAACAAAATATATTATTTTATTTCTCCTAAACTGTGGTGAGGCTTGAACATGAAAAGCCTGAAGAACAGACACAATGAAAAACAAAACCATACGCAAAAGGTTTATGATATTCGTAAAATCAAGACAGCTTTCCAAAAAATTATGTATTTATCACTGCATCACATATCCCTTGAATTATAAGTAGGCACCCCAAAAAAACATTGGGTTTACAGAACACAGAAGTTTAAAATTACATGGACTTCTTTCCCGGTTGTGGTAAATCCAGAATTCCGCACCCCACTGGAGCTGATGTGTTAGAACCAGTCACTCTTCTGTTGTCCCATCCCTCTGCTTGAGACGGGGCACCTAGGTATGTCCTTCATTCAGCAAGCACTGGTCATTCCCAGAAAGATTAGCACCTCAACTGGGTACAACACTGAGACAACATTAACAGTCAGTTCACAGAATCACACAGAATCCTAGGGGTTGGAAGGGACCTCGAAGGATCATCTAGTCCAACCCCCCTGCCAGAGCAGGGTCACCTAGAGTACATCACACAGGAACGCATCCAAGCGGGTTTTGAATGTCTCCAGCAAAGGTTCCACTTAGCAACATCCAGTGTTTGTTTTAAATATTTACGTTCAGATTAAGTGAGTGAGATTTTGTTTGAAAAATGTAAGTTTCATACTATGGAACAGCCGTATTAATAAAAGGGATCCTTTCTCCAATGAAACTGAAGAGGTATCATTACTAAGTACTACAACTCATTACAGCATACCCATGTTAACTGACCAAGCTACTGAATCCTGTTATTATCAGCCATAAAACAGACCTATACTATAACGTCAAGCCTGCCTAATGCACACAGCAAACCTAGCAGTGCATTTAAATACAATTACCAATGAAAACTGAGAACGGAGTTCAATCTGTAACATTAAATATTTCATTCAGACCTTAAACATTTTGCCTGTTGGCACAGCTATCTTTCCCCTTTCATAAAGTACTGTTCAGGCTGTATATTGATGTCTCCCCCTTATAGAGAATGATGGGATAAGGTCATAGGATAATGCATGTTGTAAGGGATGTCACGAGTTTTCCAGCCCAACCTCCTGCTCCAAGCAGGGTCAGCTAAGACATCAGATCAGGTTGCCTGGGGCTTTATACATTTGAATCTTGAAAACTTCCAAGGAGGGAAATAGCCCAACTTCTCTGAGTAATCTGTTCCAACGCCTGGCTGAACATATCAACCCCTTTCCTTCATTTTTGCAAACAAGTTAAACTTAGCAGTTGTTAAGCTGAAGCCCATTACTCAAATTTTATGGATAAGAAAAGCAACTTCATGTAGAAACTAATATAGCAGTAAATTCAAGTACATGCCTAACAACTTTGAGTACTGGCTTCACCAGGAACCAACAGCAACTTACAGTTACGCTTGTGTTCGACTGTTTTGCTAAACTGGAGAAAACTGAATTTTCTAGGGTAATGCAGGATCTTTCCAATAAAGCTATAAAAAAACACCCATCTCATGACTCAATCATGATCTCTATGCTACAAACTAACTCCTTTGCAGGGGAACAACACAGAATCCAGCCACTATGTGTCAATTATAAAAGCATTACATAAATACAAGCAAAGAACTTACTTCGTTTCAACACTGAACTGCTCATATGAGCTCTTATGGAGATTCCACAGATGCAAAAATGGTTTTACATATTGTATCACATTAATTATAATATGCAGTCTGTGGTGCAAACCATAACTCATCTATGCCCCGTGTTTCAGAGACAAGAGCTACTCGGTTATTGCAAATAGTATTTTTACCACATCAAAAGGACTACCTTATGTAAACAAAAAATGAGGGTGCAGTGGTAACTCCACCAGCCACAGTTTTATTCACCTCTCAGTTCAGCCAGAGGCTTACACCTTATGTTTGTAAATATTTCTCTACAGTAGCTGTAACAAAACCTTAATATAAAATGAAAAAAATAATATAAGCCCAAGTCAAACCCAAAGCATCAGTTATTTTATTTGCCAGCCCAGAAACTCCCAAAACCTAGCAGAGTTAAGCAAAAAATACAGTATATGCTCCAGTCAGAATTGCTGATGTCTCTTCATAATTAGGACTATTTAGGTTGCTCAGCATTTCTAATGTTTACTACTACTTACAACTTTGAAAAAAAAAATGTTTCCTGTCTGTCCTTGCTTTCTGCCAATGCATATACATGAACAAATACTCACAAGCCTCATTGAAAAATTAATTTGTGAGTTCAATTTTTAAAAGGAGCAATGGAGGAAAAACACATCTATTTTTTTCTTCTTCCTTTTAGCAAAAGTGTCTTTTACTTTCAAAAATATTAGCAGCTATGGCTTGAAGCCATCAGCATAGACAAGCTTTAAGTTAATGCTGCGCTCTTTCCTAATATCTCTAAAAATGTACCAAAACCTAACCAACTCCTAAGAAGAAAGTACTGCGTTATTTCAGTGAAGAAGAACAAAGGCCTTATGGTTTATGAAAAGGAGTAAAAATTGAGACCAATGTCTGGTAAGAGCACAGAAAAAGTGACTGAAGACTTAGAAGGAGACTAGACTGGACTGATGTAGCAAATAAAGAAGAGGAAGCTCTGGGGAATAAAGAAAACTAAATGGAAGGAATGCTGACAGGCCAAAAGCAAGGAAAGACAGGAAGGGCCAAGACAAAATACGGAAGACAAATTTGGAGAGGTCAAGAACAGGAATACATAAAAAAAATGAAGACTGAGACTGACGGCAGCAGGATAAGGAGTCTGTCATTAGGATACATGCATAAAGAGGGAAGTGAAAAGGACTGCGCTTGCAGGAGACTGGCAAAAGAACCCTCATCCACCGTGAAACATTCTCTCTGAAGCCTAGAACAGAAAGGACTCCAGTCTTACACCACTTTTCCACTATTAGAAGTATCTGTGCCAGTGCAGTACGAACGATGCCATCCTGCACTGGTGTGCATAAAAGGGACTGCACTCTCAGAATGCTATCGCTCCTAATGCTCAAAGTTCCTAATGCTCAAAGCTTTTGCAAAGGATTTTACTTTTCCAATTCTGTTGATAACCACTGTGGGTCCAATACAGTAACACAAGAAGAAATTTACTTTGAGAATCAAATTTTTTCTGCATTTTCCTGGTTTGGTTTGGGTTTTTTTTACTTCCCTTCAGTTTAATTTTCTAGGTTCTAAGAAAGCATGTGGGACATGTATGCACATTTTACCCCACAAACAACATGAACGAATATTACTAAGGTTACTAAAACAACCACTCAAAAGTTATAAAATGACAAACACTGTTGCCTGTGCAACCATAATTCACTTCTCTTGAGTGTGTACATTTTAATACAATATTTAAATAAATAATATGTGAAGAGAATGAGGCAGGGCGTGCAGAAAGAAAAAAGGGACTGTAATATGCCACAAAGGCTTTGTAGCTTTCCCCTATCGCTCTTACTGTCAGACACACTATTTAACCCAAAATTTCCATAGTTTGTAATTAACTGTGAATTCCCCTTTTTCCTATCCACTCTGAAGATACATTCACAGATGTGGGGAGCACTCAGGACTGTTACTAAAAGCAGTAGCAGTTGTAACTCTTGAGCAAACACATTTACAAGAATTGTAGAAATTTCAAATTCATCTTAGGAAGCATTTGATAAACTAGTAATTGTTTGTGAGACAGTCTGGTCACATAATGGTAAGCACTTTAGCAAAGCCCATACAGACATTATCAGTTCTGTTTTCCAAGCAGAGTTGAGTAATGAAGAGTAAATAACTCATGGGCTCACATAGTGATCAATGAAAAACACTGAATTGTGTTAAGTGAGCTCCACCTTGTCCACCCATGAGACAGGGTTCCTGTAGAGGAAAGATAGCATGTGATCATATAGTTAAGACTGTATAAGAAAGATGCAGTCAAAAAGGCATTTAGAAGCTCTTTGTTCCATAACCTTAATAATGTGGGATTCCTTCTACAGAAGGTGTTTAAGATACTTGATTTAAGATTCTATGAAATCAAGTAAGATGTTGCACTATCATGCAGCTGTGTTGAGGTTGCATTACTTCTTGGTGTCTGTCAGAAGTAAAACTGGAAATCTCTTGTTGGTTTAGAATATAATACAAACATGGACAAGGACAGAAGTGTTTTGCTTAGCTTCTTATTTTTACTTTTTGCAAAATTTAGGGATGGATAAGGTATATTTTGATGCAATGTCAACTATCACTAAACAGAAATACAGAAACTAAGCAACTGATGCTGATAATACACATTCAAATGTAAACAAAGAGAGAAAAGCTCCATACTACCAACAGGCTCCTGCAACATTAAGGAAAGTCCTTATTAAATAAATTGTGGTCGATTATTACAACATGGGCCAAAGATCATCCTTTCATAGGGATTTGTACAATATTTGCACTGTAAGAAATACATTTAAGAACTACTAATGACAGTAAGAAAAATCCACAATTTGTATAATGAGGTTATCTCATAAAGGTTTCCCCTGCTCTTATGCAATCTCCAGTCCCATGTTCAATATTTTTACTGGTTTACAAGTGATTTCATAAAAAAAAGACTAAGTGAGGTATATTTGTTAACATCTCCTTTGGCACAGCCACCTCTGCACAGGTGGCTGCACTTTTAGGAAATGTTTTGCCTAAGCTGTACACACTGGTAATCACATAACGGTTTACTCTTGAAATCTTAAAAAGCCCTTTAAATATTTTTTATGTGGTTGAATATAATAACCGCCAAAAACACGCTTAGCTCACAGGTCTTGGTTTACTTTCATTGCTAAATGGAGCGCAGTTGATTAACTGCGTGGATAATCTCCCGCAGGTTTTACAAACGGGATTGAACAGCGCTTCACAGAGGCGATGGAATTCCCAAGGAGCCCTCACTCAGCCTGCAGCTCGGGCACAGCTCCACGGGCTCGCTCAGCCCCTTCAGGTGGCTCCCAGCAGAGCTCGGCAGCGGCAGTGCCCGGCAGCGGCGTTGCTGCAGCCAGCCCGGGTCCCCGCCGCCTGCGGAGCCCGGCACGGAGGGAGGAGCAGCGCGGGGCGCGCTCTACGAGGCGACACTGATATTTCTGAAGAAAATCCCTCGTGTGGCCGAGGACCACGAAACGCACCCGAAACGCCAACGAGCGGAGCGCGGCTGCCCCGGGCGGCGCTGCCCCGC
>VZRW01009676.1:82661-96661 GCA_013398125.1 Aegotheles bennettii
GCCCCGCACCGTGTCCCCGCCGGCGGCAGAGGCGGGAGACGAGCGGAATCGCGGGGGCTGGGCACGGGGCGCCGTGCGCGGGGTCCTCGGGAGGCGCGCCCGGTACCGCCGGGTTCGGGCTCCCCGTCAGTGCCCTTCTCCCGGGCCAGGGCGGTAATCCTGAAATTACAGGCGTTTTCTTAAGCCTCGGTTTCTTTTCTGGACTTTGCCTCTTCCATGCGGGATCATATTCCTTAATTCTTCGTTACCACAAAGGCCAGACACTTACTCCTAAAGCCCCTGCCTCTCCCTTCAGCCTACATCCTGCGGTATTCCCCACTTCACAGGTTGCTGAAGAAGTAAAATCTCCAGAGAGAAAACCAAACGAAAGGGCTGTGTGACTGTACAGGCAGAAGTAGGTGCCCTGTCCCACAATAAGTATGGAACTTCCCGCACACCTGCTCAGAGAGCAGACAGGGCCAGAGTGGAGAAATGATCCACTGAGGAGTCACAAGCTGCCACATCTGTGATGGCTGCTGCAGGAACAACTTGTGAGGGATGGAACATGAAACCTGCAAAACTATGAGTTCCCACTGTATACAAAACACAACTTTTGGGGGAAGCAGGGGCTGTAACCAGGACACTTTATATTTACAGGGAGTGACAGGTAACACACAGTCACTAGCTGGCAGAGCACAAATAACACTCAACTATGTTATGCCACCTGCAGGGCGATTAGGACCGGAGAGTGGAAAACTAGTCCAAGGCCCTCAGCCTGGCAGCCTGAGGCCCTTCGTTGTTCCAGGATCAATCCTTTATGTTGGCAGTAACACCAAAGCACGTACATTTCCCTTATGAGGAGTGAGGTCTCTGCAGTAGAGAGGCATCTGAAGTACTTTTTTTCATCAACTTGAGATAAGGAGAGACAGGAGAAAATAAGTCAGGACTGCTCCATGTGTAGCCATCGTCTCAGGTGGTTCTTGCATGTCTGAAAGGATTTGAACTTGCTCCTCTAAAACACAGGATACCACTGACCTTATGGCTTTACAGTCTGCAGATTGCAGCAGGCACCGTTATGTCGATTACTGTAAGCTTGTACTCTCACACCATATGGGTCAGAAGCTTTTTGTTCAAGGATAAAAAGGCAGTTCATAAAAAAAGCCCTAACAGTGGGCGTGCTCTCCATTCCAGAGTTGGAGATTTAGGCTTGGGTCTTTAATTCCTGTGTCTTAATCCAATACTGAGCATTGTATGCAAACACAAACATGCAGAAGGGAAGAGCTGTCACTGTGGGCGTGCTCTCAAAGCAGCAGGGATGGAGGTTGCACACCAGGGAGAAAACTGAGTGGTACCAAAGGTGCAAAAAAGAAAAAAGGAAATAAAGGCTGAATATCAGAGCTTGCTAGAGTAAAGAGGTTAGATAATACATGTTGGCAAACAGTAACAGAACAGAGTTTAAGATATTTAAAATATTGGTGAGCTTTGAATCTCTGGCACAAACTTCATCTGAACTGCAGTTTTTAGGCACCTTAACTGCTCGCAGTGAGGACCATAAAACTGTTTCAGCTGCTGCAGGGTTCAGAGCAATTTTAGGACTGCTTAAAACGGCATTTGGTTCCAAAACGGCCTCAGGCTGCATTCTGCAGCTGGAGGCACTGAAACAGTCAGCTTCAGGACGATTTGCTGCAGGGAGTGCTGGGCTGCTCAGCATGTCCCCTCAGCCGTACAGCACAGGCAGCTATATGCTGCCACAGTGTATTTAACGTTTAGGATACTCTCTGAAGGACGTTACTCTCTAACGCTCAGTAATCTCTGTTTCCGATTGCATTGCCAGAAGTTAAGATGGCCGTCATACGCAGGGTGATTTTTTGCTTGAATATGCCAGTGGGTGTCTCTGCACTGCACAGAGCAGCCCTGTCTCTCCCTTCGCTTGAGTCAAGCATCCTTCGCTGGAGCCAGGGAGTCAGCAAAGCAAAACAGGAACAGAAAACCTGCAAAAAGCAGAAACAGTGCATTCAGCACCCTGTGCATTTCTAATCATCAGCTGCCTGTTATTGTGTAACACTCTTCCTGCAATCAGTTTATATCTAGCTCGTACACATACCTACATCCCTGGATATTTGATTCCTGTGAAGATTTTTTTCCCTGGAAAGAAGCACAAGTCATTGAGGATCCAACCATAAAGATGAAAGAGGCATAGCTGCAGCCCACTGCACTCCTGGGGGAACAGCAGCTGCTGACCTCACTTCATGTTTCCTACAACAAACACTCAGAGCATCTACCATGGGAGGAACAGGGGGCAGGGAAATATGAAGCGGGGACAACAGCTTTCCATTAATATAATAAAATGGAGACACAGGCCACCATGAGCTTTATATGCCCCAACCCACTCTCGGCAGTCTTAGAGGATTAATAAGATTAGAAGCCCCCATTGTTTTGCTAGTGGCTGTTTGTTTATTTGAAAATGTCTTTTGTAAACATACAGAAATGACCATATGTTACTCCATACTCCAGTGCTGCCTTGGAATACTACTAAAAGCAAGGAGTGAAAATAATGTTCCAACCGCAAGTTTTTAAAAAATATACAATTAATTTGCCCTTTGACTTTGCTGCTGTGGATTCTTACATGGTTGAGGCTGATGCGTTAAAATAGCTTAAGAATACTCTTTGAAAAATCTTGCTGCAGCTTATGCTGCTGTAAGGCAGCTAACAATGCTAGCAATCTATTGAAAAATCCATGGTTATTTGAATTCCAGATGTGTATTTGCAGAGATAATTTGAACTCTGACTATATCCAAGCCTGTCATCCATAAAGTTGATGCGTACAAGTTCCTTTCCATTGCTCCCAAATGATGCAAAATATTTCCCATGATATTAAACATTTTCAAATGAAAGTAAGAGTTTTAGTCAGACACCACAAAGCTGAACACTACTCTTGTTGAATTCCAAACTCTCCAAAGTGAACGAAACACATCAGAAAGGTAATTTTAATTATAGAGCTTAAAAGAGAGCATACAGCAAGACCTAAGGTTGAAACTAGCTTCTGTTTCTTGCAAGTCTATTTTCAGTAGCTTGTGGTTTAGTAATTCGGGCTATTTCCTATGCTTGATCTCTTTCATGACTCAAATATTTCTGGAAAATGATTCAGACATTTTTGAGGGTGCAAAAGGACGAAATTAGGCAATTTTAGTGAGAAACAACTTTTCTACCTATGTTTTTTAGTGGGGTTACTGTCCTTGTATCTCTCCACAGGAGGAAGCAGGAACTTGAGATCTGGCAAAAAAGGAGCTTAGACAGATTATTCTGTACAAACAAAAATACTCATATCTGACAAAGAACCAGTGCAGGAGAGAAATTAAGAGGGTGGCATGAGACTATGTTTACACTCTGTTGGTCACTGACTGGTACTGTGAGTTCTAGGTACTAGTCCAGAGCTTGTATCTTTGGGCTTCAGATTATACTTTGTACACTAAGTACACTGTGGTTTGGTTAAGAAGCTGTCTCGTCATATCATGGGTTGAGTGAATATAAAATTAAGCAGATCTCAACTTTCAAGTGAATCTCTATCCCACAAATTTAAATGTTTAACTTTCCCATGAAATTGTTTTCTCTATAAGCTACTAGCAGGATATCAGGTTTGTATCACAAAAGACAGGTGACCCTAGGTCACTTCAGAGAAGCAGAAGTTGCCCAAATTCTCTTCTGAGTCGAAAATACAGTCTCTCACCAGTCCAGTCCATATTCCATGATGCGTATAGCCAGATGCATAGAGCTGTTTAAACTCACATAGCCACAGTCTTCCCATAGGAAAACAAAGCAGAAAACCAAAATAAATAACATCCTTAGAAAGCAAATTGTGTGGTCCTTTATTGGCTGTTTCTCACACATGATGATGCCTACTGATGCTCACTGTTACCGTTTAGCCCAAGTGAGAGACGATCATGTTGTGAACATGCAATTCCTCAGTTTACTGACAGTTCTACACATTAGGAAGATGTTTCAGTTTTCCTTAAGTATGCATGAAAATCTGCATAAACACAATGCACAAAGGATACTAGTACTTACTGCAATTGCAAGTCTTTAAATGTAAGCAGCATTGTGTTACCTTAGTTTTGTCACCCAACTCTTTAGCATTACATGAACCTTTACATGACTTTTACATGAGCTATTGTTTTTTTCTATGAATTCCTGTCTCATTCAGTATAAAAGGTGAATATATATGATACAGCATCTCTGCAATATTTCTTTATATTCTTATCAATCAATTCATGTGTAATTTATAGTTAAAAGGTGTTAAATAAAAACTCAAGTTCTTTTTTCCATTGTGCTGGTGAGTACAGTTCACAAGGGTTTTCTAAGGTTCCTGGCTTTGAAACTTTCTGTTCAAAAACACAGGTAGGAAAAGATTATAATCTCTTCATTTCATTATGTGCAACTGAGATACAAAATGACATGTGGAAATTCCTAAATAAATTTCAAATACCTCAGCAACTAGATGTCCAACTCAAAATATGAATAGCCTGGGTTTTGTTTTTTTCAGAAATGCTGAACATTTTCCACATTCTTTACAGGGAAGTGTGAAGGTAGAAAAGATTCCCCAAAATCAGGCCTTAGGCTGGCACTTCAGGCTGGGTGAATGGAGAATAAAAAACATGTCTGCTGTCTTTGAAAAAAAAAAAAAAAAGACTGAAGTGGCTTGCACAGTAACAGATAGTCTGTGAAGGTTATGGAGCTTAGTTCTCCTATATTCCTAACTTGTTATAAGAACTTTCTGTTATTTGAAATCATGCACTTTAAGGCTTTCACAAGAAAATACATAGAGATTTCAAAGAAATGTCTTCCTTCAAACCTTGGTAATAATGCACACATTGTCTTTACTTTGGCCTTTGGATTTTGCTCTTCTTTTAGCATAATTTTTGGAGGGAATCATATAATGCATATTTGTGTGCTACTTTTTATTTGCTTTTTTAAAATAAAATACTCATTAGCTACAAAAAGAAAGTATTAATTTACTTCAAAGGAGAAGAACTGTTGTGCGGTAGGGTTCAGCGTATTTGTAGAGGCTACGATATGCTTGAGATTTCTGAAGATTATTGAACTATCCTTTGATCATATTTTTAGAAGCCCCTTTAGAAAGAGCATTTCTGATAGAAGACTTTCAGTCACAGTAGGTATTTAGATATTAGTTACTTAGCATTAGCTACTAGATACTTTCCACTAAGATGTGACGGGCACCTTGGACTTTTAGCACATTTATTTTTATGTTCACTAGCCTGCTAATCATCACATATTAGCAACTTGAGATCTAACCCTTCTTGTTTCCTAAATCTTATCAGAAATAAGCCTGACAGGACAATGTACAGAAGCAGATACAATCTCTGTCTGATTGTAGGAGGAAATAGGAAGAAGAGATTAGTGCAAAGAATTGCAGCGCTACTGTGGTCTGTGTCATTAGTTGCCATTAGGGTCAGTAACGGGTAGTTTCCTTGCTCCTGCCATTCAGGCGGGGAATATGGACATGTCCGTGTCAAGGCTGGAGTGCTGCAGTGCTTGCAAAGCTGCTATGAGAAGATCTCACCATTCAAACTATTTAAACAAAACAACCGCAACATCAGCTTGGTGGTAAAGGTGAAGCCATGTTTACTGCTTGCCAGCACAATGCTAACAGGTTTGCCAATGATCATCAGTACAGGAGATAAGGTGTATCAGAGTCACAGAATGTAGTAAGGGATTTGGAACAGCATCAAAATACAGCCCCAAAGAATACCATCATCATCACTTAGTTTAAATTCCTACTTCATGAGCAGAACAACCCTGCTTAGGCATCACATTCTCTCTGTATCTTTGCTTTCTTAATATCCTGTCTCTGGTGGCCTAACCCCAGCTTTATCAAGTTCCTCAGTTGTACCACATCTAGCACAGTTTTTCTTTCCTTCTGTCCTGACAAGATTGTAACTATTGTGTGTGAATGCTGTGGCAAGCTTTTATGTGAGTAGTGTACATTCTCCAAAGCACGCTCGAGTCCTACAGCTACAACATAAGTGACACAGGAAATTGTCACACACCTACGAGTGCTAATGACAAGGCTAAAGCCCTGAGAGCTCCATATTTGAAATCTGTTCACCTTGCCTTTACTGTGTGTACATATAGGTAGATATAGGTATATAGATACATACATGTGTGTATGCCCCTATGTGAAAATGAATTTAGAACAGTTTTCATCAAGGAAAAAAATAATGAAAAGGACTATTTTCATCCAATACATTCTTCTTCTAGAGCTCCAAAAAGTCTTTAATCTTCTCAGCAATGTACAGCTAAACTTAATTTAAAGAATCCTCATGGGACTGACACAAATTGGTTGCTCAGCAGTTGACATCATCTAATAAAAGGCTAATCTTTAAACTACAAAGACCAGGAACTTCCACTTCAAAAGATTGTATTTCTTTCAGTCATGCTTTTTCAAGCAAGGTGTTTTCCTTCTAAAAGGACACAGAAATAAAGAACTAAAGAAAGGGTGTTGTAACAAAATGCATACTTTAAAAGGTTTATATATCTGAAAGTAATATTTTTAATACATTTTACAATTAATTTTGCTCAATTTATTTTAAATATGTGTGTTAACTGTGGATTAGAAGAGATTACCAATGAGAAAGATACTGAAAGCATTCTTACACCTTTGATTATGTGAAAGTTTAATTGACATTCATAAAGTTCTTTGCAAAATTACAGTCATAATTATTGTGGCATATTTTGCATAATGTGTTCCAAACTTTCAAGTTTCAAATGTTTTAATGTCAGGAACTGTGTTAAAATATTTTCTCATTTTCAGCGGTAGAAGGTGGAGCAGTCAGGATTTCCACCAGGAAACCTGACACAATTGTCAGGAGACAGCAGTGGACCCTTGCAGCAAAGAGGGCCAACAGCATCCAGGGCTGCATGAGCATCAAGGGAGGTGATCCTTTCCCTCTGCTCAGCACTGGTGCTGGGCCCAGTGCTGCACTCCCAGTACAAGAGAGACATGGACATACTGGAGCAATTCTAGTGAAGGACCACAAAGGTGATTAAGGGTTTGAAACATATGACTTAAGAGAGGGCTTGCTTTCTCTAGCTCTGGGGACTAAGATGTTTTAGCCTGGAAAAGAGAAGGCTCAGGGGGTCATATAAATGTGTAAAAATTCCTGATGGGGGCTGTGTAAGGATGACAGAGCCAGGCTCTTCTCAGTGGTGCCCAATGACATGATAGGAAGTAATGGGCACATATTAAAATACAAGAAATTAAATTTAAACATTAAAAAACCCTTTATTATTGTAAGGGTGGTCAAATACTGGAGCAGGTTGTCCAGAGAGTCTGTGGAGGCTCCACGCTTGGAGATACTTAAAAATTGACAAGACATGTCCCTGAGCAACTTTCTCCAGCTGACCCTGCTTGAGCGTGATGGTTGTACCAGGTGATTTCCGTAAATCCTTTCCAACCTTATGGGCTCTGTGATTCTGTGATCAGGGTGTTATCCTGTACATGTCTTTATGTATATACTTTATGTATATACTTTATGCATGTACATGTCTTAATACAATTTTGCAGCCTCTATGTATTCAGGACACTAGAATTTCCACATAATTTCAAAACCTGGCTCATAAAGTACATTCAATACAGACATACTTAAGAAGTTTTTCTTAACACAGTGACATTTTTAAATATGGGCATGTGTACACATAGAAGTAGGTATAATATAATGAAACATCAGACATTCCTTATTTTTCAAAAGGAACAAAAATGTGATACAGGTTAAATACCTCCATAAGTATTTGCAGAACTGAGGATTTCAGGTTTTTAGATATTATAGTGCATTCATTAGAGATAGTGTAATATTTCTCTAGATTGCATTACTTAATATTTCTCTGAAATGCACCTTTTTTTACAAGTGGAATATGTCATGACAAGCAACTCTAAACTATAAAACCCACACAAATAATTTCAGAAGCAAGCAGAAAAATAATTATTTGTACAGACACACACAATTTCAAGTGCCTAGGCATTAGTCATGTTCTCGATCTTCCGTTTTCTTTTTTCAGAGTACATGATGCTTGAATCTTTTCTTCATTCACTGAATGTATATATTAGGAAGGGTATTTTGGTTTACTGCATATGGTGGCATGATTGGATGCTCTATGGACTGTTTCAAAGTAGATGTAAATTATCTATTTTTTGCCATTCAAAAGAAGTGGAGTTAATCCATGTGATCTCTTACAGTCTCATGTTCCTTCTAGAAGTCTTTACTTTCTGCTAACATCTTATTTGCTAAATGTAAAAACTATCCGAGTCTCATCTTTTGAATGGGAGACCACTAACATGGTTAAATGATCTCATAAAGTTAGGCAACATGAATTATAGGCACATTAAGTTTTCAGTGCGGTGGTTTCACACCTCCACTCTAGGATTCAGTGTAAAAGTCAGTATCTATAATTTTAGACTGGTGGAATTCCTTTACTTAAGGTAAATCCTTTCAGGGGCCCTAGGAATGACAGTGTCGGCCTTATTTATCTGCCTCTTAACTTTTTAATCGTTTTTGGTAGAACTCATGCTTTTATACTCACACTGACCATGTTTCCAACACACAATCCTTGTGACATTTGAGGAGCTCTGAACCTGCTGGCCAAATTTGAAGTGCTGAAGTGTCAGAACTACATTCTTACACATTTAGTGAAGGCAGGGCAGAGCCGAAATACTTTGTAAATGGCTTGATTCAAGGAAAAACTGCATTCTGTTAAAGATCATAAAATCTGCATGAGACAGAGTGCCCCTATAGAAGTCCCAAATTTGACATAAATTCCTCTGAAGATAACCCATTAAACTTATGCACAAGAAAAATCTGTCTCCAATGCTGCAGGGTGAGTGCAGTACTAATTCAAAACTGAGATATTTCACAGAGTAAAACACAGGGAAACAGCCTAGTTTTAAAGAGTCCATCTGCTTGGTACATAAACCATGCTGAATTACTGTCTGAGATTTGCTCCACCACTACGTGATTTTGTGCTTACACATTGGTGCTTGCATGCTTTTCTTTTTGATTAACAGTTAAGTGTGACAGACCAAAGCCAATACACACAACAGAAACAAAAATTCTAAAACAAATACGGTATTATCCATATAAAATTTAATTTAATGCCAACAAGGCTATAAAAATAAGTAAAGTCAGAAATTACAGCTCCAGTGAGGTTAGTATTTTTTTCTTGGTGGTTTAGTGCTCTTTGTATTTGGCAGATGCTATACCACAGGGGGACCTCAACAATTACAGTTTACAATTAATGCTTCTGTAGTTCCTAACATTTTAGTGACTAACCACAAGCTGAATCATTACCCTGCAGTACACACAATTCCTCTGTTAAAAGGGTAGTTCATAAAGAGAAATTTAACTTCAGTCTTATCTCCATGTGCTTTTTTTCATCCAGTGACTTTCTAATGGGCAATATAGAAACCATTCTGAACAGTGACCAGAACGTGAAGGTCTCTGTCCTGGATGAAGGACATAATTTCTTCTGATTCATATCCCTCCCATTAAATCTTCATTTATTTTCCATGTAGCTTCAGTTAGAGACTCTTAATCCTGCTACGATTTAAGAACTAAATGTTACTGGGGTGCATCTGGGAAAATACTCACTTCCTAGAATAAATGTAACAGCCAGGAAATTTATAATATTAGAACCTATGAGTTTTGAGAATTTGACTCTTAGATATCTGAAATGAGAGGTGGCACTTAAGTTCTTTTGTTAACCTATCTGTCTGTTTCTCTGAAGATATGTCAAGACCAAATTGTATCAGACCAGTTTAATCTCCTCATGCAGACCCTAACCGATGTTGCAGACAGATAAAAGGCAGGAAATGTCAAATACTAGGAAATTTTTAAGGTTTCTCATAACAGACTCTGAGCAAATTGAGGAAGGTGTTTTAGATAAAAATCTTATTGCCTGGCTACAAAACCAGTTGCAAAAGCAAATTCAGGGTAATTTGCACTGACAGGGTAAAATGAAGAGGTGTGCTAAGAGATGTTTGTTAAGGGCCTGTTCTGGCATGGTGTTGTTTAATATTTACGTTGTTGAGAGGAGTGATTGAAGATTCTGTGAAGATTCTGAATGATAGAATTCTGTGAAGAGACTGCATGGCTTATTAAATTTAAAGATGGTCAAGATGGAAGGGAGCTAGCTTGCCAGAGGACAGGTATGAGTTCCAAATGGAGTCTTAATAATTGGAGATTCAAACTGAAAAAAAGTAGCACACTGTAGGAAAGCATCTGTGGGTTATCTAAAGTGGTGCCCAAGCACAGGTAAATAGCATCATATTGCTGCAAGAAAATCAAACATCAAACTGGAACTTATAAACAGCAACATGAAGCTGCAGAATGTGTGAGCTGGTCTTTCTACCCTACTTGGATCTGGCAAGGCATTATTACAGTACCATATTTTGAACATGACAACAAATGAGTGCTGATCATTCAGACAGAGCTGAGACATGCTGAGAAGAGTCGCTGTGCTGTATGGACAAGTTGGACAAAACAAGGTTGTTTATCCTAGAGAACAGGGGAGTAGGTGGTGAGATGGCAGCAGTCTTTCAAGTAAAAGGTGAAAAAGAAGGAGTTTCACCTGTTGTTCAAGCCCATAAGTAGAGAAGACAAGAAGTAATGACTGTAAATTACAACAAGAAAACATCAACTTTGATACTCATAGTTTGAAGTCTCCAGCTTAGGAGCTTTGTAAAAGCAAGAATGACCTCACTAAAGATGATCTTGGCTCAGGATTTGACTGCACTAGGTGATCTCTTTAAAGCTCCCTCAGCCCTGTGATTGATTGTCTTATTGATGTCTAAATCTCAACTAGACAGTTTTCCTCCCATCAAAGCTGCAAGCAACAGAAAAGCTGAGTCCTGAATATTTTTCAGTACCCTTCTGAGGTTATCTAGACCATAACAGTATTGTATTCTGAAACTGTAAAGATTATTTTGCCTGTATTACTCTGCATTAACTGAATGATGATGGGAACACCTACTGCGTTCTTTAAGAAGATACTGCAACATAGGCAGTGGTTACTTCATTTATTGCCCTGCCTGGGACTTGCTCAGCCATAGCATAACCTGTCGATTACAAAACAGAGAAATCCAGAAAATGCAAAGGCAGTGGCCAGATTCATCTCACTTATCTTCCTATGTCTATGGTATAAACATCTACTATTGCATGACTCATGCTAATCTCCATTCATGGTGAATAGAGAAAAATAGGCAATTTTAGGATGCAATTTATTTGACTTATTTAGATGTCTATATTAGGGTTAGACAAACAGAAGTGTTTATTTTTCTCTTTTGACTAGATGCAGACTAGATGAATAGCTCAGATGGGGAAATCTGCATGGCAAACATCCTCATTTTCTAAGAAAAATTCTATCTGGTGTGTTGATTTCAGCGTCCAACAGTACTCACATAACATTATTAGATACACAACAGCAGCTGTTTTAAAGAGAAGGTAATTGAAAGAAGACTTCACTCCACCTCTCAATTAATTTCTGTGACTGTTAACAGCAGATAAAGCTAGGAGGTAGAGATTATAAATAAGTTGAAATGACTGACCTCATAAGAAAGGAGTATGATCATGCAAATTATGTTAAAAACAGGGCATTAATATGTAAAATTAAGACCAATATCTTTCATCTGAAGGCTCTATTGATTAAAACTGCAGTGTACATGGCTCCAGTGCACTGGTGTTTATTTTGAATTTGAACTACCACTTATGTAGAAAAGCACAGTATTTCTTCCCTTAGGCCCTTCAGACAAAGTGTTAAGATCAGATTCATGCTAAGACTGAAGTTATATATTCATTATCAGATTATTATGTTTTCAATCATTAAAAAGAAATATTTAAAAGGGAAGGTAAATTCACCTCACTTCTAGACCTAAGATTTTTGCTGGAAAACAGCAGCTTTTCCTATTTCAGTATTTTCAGTAAAACACCATTTTATAATTGAGAAAAGAGCAGGTCTTTAACCCTGCCTTCCTCTACAAGATCAAGTAGTTTTCTTTTTCTGTATAAAATTGAATACTTACCAAATATACACCAGTGCTTCCCTTCAAGGGCCAATCATCCTGACTGGTTACATAATCCCTGGCTCTTCTACCTTGCCCTTCTCCCCTGTTCTTACCACATCCCTTTTCAGCACTGGACCCCAATATATTTCTTTCTACTTTTTTTATTTATTTAGTGTTCTGTTCTGGGATTGCCTATGACAAGTCTAAAGGCCACAGTGTATGTACCCAATAAGCAGAAGCATCTAATTGCCTAGTGCCATTCTGAATATTGCTTTGAACAGAGCTGAAGTCACTCTCAGACAGTCACTTGCAAGAGAAAAATAGATGAAAACGCTTAGCTCTGGGGTGCTAGAGACAACATTTTCCCAAGTGCATACAGGATTGATTGTTGTTTGATTGCCTGAGGATGCAGAATATAGAAGCAAATCAAGATGGACAAAGACCATCCTCTAAACCTGTTCCCCATGGCTCCCTGAAAATACACAGAGATTGGACTGTATTTCTTTAAGCCTTCTAAAAAAAATCCATCAAATTTTGCAGGAAGTAGTTTGCATATAAAACAGAATAAGTGCCCTGATGAAGTAACTAGGGATCGCAAGAAGATTTCTGAAAATTCAGTGTATATTAGTCAGATATATCGGAGCCCTAAAAAATCAGGCTGAAGAACCTTTTTCTGAACAACAGGGAGTTATGCAGCAGTCCCCAGAGCTTCATTATAAACATGGGTTTAGATAGCTCCTTGGGACTGGTGTGGAGAAAGAGTTATTAGTTAATTCCACTCCTCTTGTAACAGCTACAAAACTTTCCTGTTCTTGACCACAAAATTTTGAATCCCCAACAAAAGTTTCTGTGGATCTTCCAAGGTGGAACATCATAATCTTGCTTAAGGGCAAAAGAATACTATGACTTGTAAAAATGTTAAACATTTTTGCACTGTGGAGTGTTTGTAAACATGGCATGCAACACTATTGCATTTTGACTTGACCATTACATGCCTGTATTCACTAAACATCAACAACTTAGTTTAAACACTAATACACTGAGTGTGGCTTTGCTGAAATGCATCACAAATAACACTGTTATGTTTCCCTAAAACAAACTGCTAAACACTGAAATTCATCCATTCTTAGGAAAAAATATTAATTTCTAGATCACTTTCATGTCACTTTCACACACAAAGATTGAAAATATTCTTACACACAAAGGCTGCCATCTCTGATGAGGTCAATGAAACTACCTACATGGTGAAGCTTGCTGGATCAAGCTCTTAGTTTCCTGCTTAGCCTTTTAAATACCAGAGGAAAAATGATTCATCAATATTTTATGTGCATATTCACTTATTTTCCAGTGACCTCCAGATAACTGGTATGTTCCAGACTGCAATAACTGAAATTGCATTATAAATAAACAACATACACATGAAAAGCCAAATGCACAGGTGGGTAAATAAGCAGATTCCAGAATGCCACACGGTTATTGCTCTCTGACGTTAACACTGAGAATGAAGCTGCATGCCCTTACTATGATTCAAATTGTCTTCTATAAAAAGG
The DNA here is from genome assembly GCA_013398125.1 of Aegotheles bennettii. Lineage (NCBI taxonomy): Eukaryota > Metazoa > Chordata > Aves > Caprimulgiformes > Aegothelidae > Aegotheles > Aegotheles bennettii. Next base: position 96,261 of record VZRW01009676.1, read on the forward strand.
CAGGTGCTCCAAGCCAGAGAACCCAAATACCTGTGAGATATTCTATAACATACTAGAAATACAAACCAAACAAATAAAAGATAAGAGAATAGATTGAGTGCAAATCGGAAAGGAGTGCAAAAGGCACTGTCTGTCTGCCCAGTGTCTGGCTTAGGTTAGAGCACCCTGCAAATTGTTCGTGTGTGGGGAAGCAAGGACTCCCTCAGATACCAAAGATCTCTTCTAGCTGTTGCTGGGCTGCTCCTATCCTGGGCTCTGGCAGCAGTATGAGTGATGTGTGGAGAACTCCACCGCATCATGCAACTGGCCCTAAAACAGCCACAGATCAGGGCCACAGGTGACGAGTAAAATCCCATTTTATTTTACTATATTCCCATCCAGTTATTACATTTTTATATATA
>VZRW01009676.1:96685-132110 GCA_013398125.1 Aegotheles bennettii
TATGTATAATATTATTATATTACTTTATTTTATTATGTTCCCGTCCGGTTATTTTCCCATCCAGTTTCTGTTTTGAAGCAGAATTTGAAAATCATGTGTCTTGTAAGGTCCAACTGCATTAAGGACTTTTAAATACATGAGGACACATTTCAAACATCAGTGGTGACACCATAATGCTGTTAAGCAACACCTTCTGATAGACCCAGTAATCTCTGCAAAATGTCGCAGCTGTACACCAGAAAGGTTCCTTCCTTGTACAATCCTGACATCAGTAAAGCATGAAAGATGGAATTGCCAGTAAAGACTGCATAGCAAATGAGAATTTTAATTGCATTATATAAAGAACTTTAATGCTTTATATAAAGCAAGCAAAAAGCCAAGATCAGAAAAAAAAACACTGTTAAGTAATAAAAAAAAAAACAACTTGAAAAAATAATCCAACAAGCTAGCAGTCTGGCAGCAGTCTTTTTTGAGCTCTAGACCGATTTTCAGCTCACAGCTGCTAAACACCAGCTGCGCACACCTTATGTGACAGCCCACATGCTATTCCTGCAGCTTTCCAAAGGCCACACTTGGTGAACCGACCTGTAAGAGGGATGCTGAGGCAGGAAAATTATGTTTCTTGCCTGACTGAAAGGAAGGTAAAACCACTGAAAATTCTTTAAGGCTCTAATGTATCCCAGATAGAAATGACTAGCTAGGAGTCTGCGGGACAGAACAGATGGTCTGATCGCACCACAGGTTAAACATTGCTACAGATGATGAGCCTCTACTGCTCTGCTGGTGGAACTAAGAAAAGTGAATCTAATCTCTGCAGCATTACTGCTCCTTATGCAAAAAGGCCTTTTACAGGTGTCACTGATGGAGTGACTTTATTATCAATGTCACCTCATACTTTGCATTAGGAAATTTTCTTCAACTTGCATATAGTTTTTCCAAACTAGTTTTTATTCAGGCATATGACTTGACATTTTCAATGCCTAAAGAACCAGAATATAGTCTTTAGTGAATTCATAAGATTTTTCTCTTTAGGAAACCCTAGGACTTTGGATAAGAACTTGTCATTTGACAAGGAGGTGGTTTTTGCACTGTTACTTCTCAAACCCAGGTAAACTGACTGCCCAAATGAGTAAAGACTGCTTATGTGTTATGGGTTAAAGGTGTAATGAGTTAGGATGCAGTAAGCATGACTGACACTCTAAGAGTATACTCAGGCGAAAAAATTTAAATGTGCCTGATCTCTGTTACAGAGAGCAGTTGGCCTGGCATTGCCCATGGCATCATTATATTCTCTTTCTCCTTACAGCAGGGGGGCCTCATTGCCACTGCCTGATAGAAAAGGTCCCTGGCAGCACTAATTTCTGAAAGGTGCCAGTGAACTGTTTGTTCAAATGGTTTTTGGCCCAGGTCAAAACTGTGCCATCACCTAAGAATACAGACAGGTGAGTGTCAGTGCCCAGAGGCTGTTTAATTTACTAGTACAACTGACCTTAGAGTGCCCAGCCCTGTGTGTCACCCTCACATTCAAACATGCTTTCTACTCCTGTTGTTCCTAAACAAGCTTGAGTTACATGAACAACATACAGATCATACATGTTGGCTCAGACTTCCCAGTGGCAAGTCAAACTTTCTGTGAAATGGCTTCTTTTGCCCAACCTTAGGAAACCCTTCTCCTCAGTTTGGGGACCTGGTGCTGCACTAGAAGCAGCCTGATTCAATACCCACTAGGTTTGGTGTAGGGGGTATTAGACCAGACAGGGCAAAGGAATATATGGGAGAACAATTTAGAGCTGCTGGAGGGGGATGGGAAGTGCATGGGCAGGGGAAACAGCACCAGGTGGACACAAGTGGTTGTGGTCCAGTGGGCTGCATTCCTTATTAAACAGTGCCAACCCATCCCCAGAGTAGCTCCATGATGCTGCTCTGTAAGCTTGTTGAGACACCGCCTAGGTGGAGAAAATCAACTGTGATTATATTGTCAATTATTATTACAATCCAGATACAAAAAAGGCAAAATAAATTTGAAAAGTTTGCTTTTACCACCTAGTCACTTTTTATCGTTTGTCTTCTCAACATTATTAATGTACAGATTTTCTGGCTTATTTGTCATTTAAGATAAAATGCATGAATATATATTTATGTTTTCTCTGTACAGGGATGCCATGAGCATCCTGGGTACTATGGCTAAGCCAAAACTCTCTAGGAGATGTGATTTAGAAATCAGAAATTTAACTAACAATAGAACATCCTTCAAGCAGAATTCTGGGAGGATGGTATATGTACTGTTGCTTTGCATTGTTTGTAACAGCAAATGTTACCAATTTATAGATGTAGTAATGAGCTGTTGAACAGCATATTGCTTTAATATTGGAAAAATGAGTTTAGAACAAAGACAGGCTATAGTTAATTACAAACATACCCAATGCTTACATCTGAGAGCTCACCAGTAGGAATCACAGTAGATATTCTTTGTTTGGTAGCAGACATAGTGAAGGAATTTGACAAAGAGTCTGTCTGGTGGTAAAATTAAGGACTCATTGATTCTATGGGGTGCTTAAGAGTTGAAATTAATTGCCTTCAATTAGGTTATTTGAACCTTCGTGTTGGCTTACATATCAGCATCTGTGCAAATTCGAACTTGAGAGAGTCAGTGTTGGTTTTATTCACAAAGGAGAACATCCTCCAACAGTCTTTCCTGCTCTTTTGGTATGGAAGTTGTATCAAGTCAGTGCAAAATTTCACAAAGTTTTAGATGTGGAAATACAAGTGATGACCTCTAATGTGCTCAGAAAATACAAATGAGATTTGGACATCTTTTAAATATTAATTAAATCAGAGGTACTAGAAAGTAATTAATACAATCTAGCCTTTGTTTTGCAGCAGAAACATGTAAGATATTTACAGATAATAGGTCAGAGGGGGAGACTTAAGAGGAGACAACCTTTTAATACAGACCTTGAACCTTTTGGACACGTTGGTCAATATGGAATGGAAATAGCAGGCTGATCTGGGTTTAGCTGGCAGTCAAATAGTGTGTGATGCTTGGGTTCAGATGGTGCAAGTATGGGGCTTGGGGAGGTATGCTTGATTCAAGGATGGAAAAAAAATGGCCACAATTAAGATTAACATTCAAAATGACCATATGCACACTAAGGGAGCAATCAAATAACCTGTGTGGTTTTGCATGACTGTAAGAAATGCTCCCAATAAATATCAAATACTTGTAATACAACTGATAACCAGTCAAACAAATTATAGCTACATTAAAAAGAGATATTATTTTTTTCAGAGATTCTATCCCACATGTTTTTTCTCTGAAGTGTCTACCCTTTTTTTCAGGAGATAATTGATTTTTCAACCCCTAAGACCTTTATCCAGGTGCTGTTCACCATCTTCCTGTCCCACCCCTCCATGTCCTCTTAGATGTGGCCTGGGCCATACATAGCTGTTTAGTTGCACTGCTAAGCACTTCAGTGCCTCTTAAAATCTGGGCCCTAAAATCTTCCTTGACTATTCTTTTTACCAAAATGAATGTGGAAAGTCTCTGCAGGTGCAGACTGATGAGAGGTCAGAGGTTTAATATGCACTGTGTGTTCTGGGTAGTATAAGGATGGGATAAAACTACATCTCTGATTTCAGGTTGCCTGCAAGGACAAGCAGAGTGTGCGCAGGGGCATCTTGGAGATGGTCCAGACTCCAGGCTCTCTTGGGTCCAGATAGCTCAGCTAAAAATAGACAGGATGATGGGGTCACAGTAAATTCACAGCTTTTAGGAAAGGGAATAGATATTCTCAGCAACAGGCCATCTCTCACCATCTGCCCCATTGTACAGTACTGCAATATTTTTAAGTCCAAAAGAGAATAATTTTAGACTTTATTTTTCTTTGTTTCCTCACAAAGAGACAACAACAAAGAAATAACTGGAAATAGAGCTGGTTCTAAACATTCTCGTTAGTTACTTCTGAAAGTGTGTAGGAAGGTCAATAGCCATCAGGCATTCATGACCAGCTCTGCAGGTCAGTAAAGGGGAGACAAAACTGGCTCAAAGGCAGGTCAAGAAAGGTGTCTGCACATAGAACTGAATTGCATGTAATTCAGTGATCTGATGAGTGTTTTTCCTGCTTTTCTTATGAGAGAAGCCTTCTATTAGAGTAATATTTAGTCCAGCACAATACATTCCCTTTCTCTAGGGAGCTGGCAGGGGGAGGGAACAGAAGCTCTTCAGGCTGTGAAAGTTGAATTTAATAGGATTCACGGGAGAGATTTGAGGAGCTAATCATCCTTATAGCTGCTCAAGTCCAATTTTTATCCCCCAAAGCTACTAAATTTTTAAGCATGTACTTTTGGCAGTGCTCTCCAGCAAATATCTCCCCTTGGAGCACATTGAATTGTGTAGGCTGTATTACATAAATGAGCTTCTTTGCCACCTCAGTAGCCCATAAGCGCTAGTGAGCCATATAACTACGTATTCCCTTATCTCACTAGGCTGATCTGTCTAAGCCTTCCACTTAACAAAGCCAGAAGAGGACAGACATGCACCACAGGGCTTGGGACACAATGGCACACAGCACTACAGACCTTAAATGCCAGGTTCCAGAGTCAGAACTGACTGTATTAGGTGCCCAAAAAGTCCCATCCAAATATGAGGGATGCTCAGGTGTCTCTACCAGGATTCAAAGGAATTGACACTCTCACCCTCTGTCAACCAAAGGAAATAACTTAGATGGCAGTATCTTTTATATTCCATACATATATCTAGATACATATATATTTCCATATAGAGGAAAAAGGATGGGGAAATGCAAATGAAGCCAAAGATTCATTTCTATATATTTATCCCTCCTTGGGTTGCCCCTGTCATGGGTTAAATGAGTGGACTAGGAGGAATGCTATACATGATTTGGAAGGAGATATTTAAGCACTATCTGGGCACCCTTAATATCCCATAGACCCCTCATTTCTATTGGTACAATGCTTCTCAAGATAGCTGGCTAATGCTTTTAACAGGCAGTAGAAAAGTAGGAAAATGAAATAACTGTGGGTTTTGCAGTTTTTATCAGCTCAGTACAGATGGGAAAAATACAGTTTTATTTGCAGCTGTTTTTCTCGAGCTTCCAAAATTCCTCTCTTCTTTAAAGAAACACCCATCTCATACAAGTCTACTATCTCCATAGCACATCCTCCTTAAAATATGAGAGTGTTAGCTTACTAAATGCAAGGCCACCTGGTTGGATTACTGTCCTTTATGAGAAACTGTGAATGTCTCACTTCACAGCAGCTCCCTTCAAAAGAAACGTGTGTCTTGCACCTGTATGGCAGAAGAGGTTCATTCATTGGGGCTGGGCTCACAGCCCTGCACTGGGAGATGGCCAAGACTGGTCTGAACTACTCAGCCTTGTTGCTCAGGGGAGGCAGACTGGCTGAGATTTTCTCATAATTTGATATTTTTTGCAGCACATTTGAAAAAGAGCAGGGCGGAAATTAAGGGTTGGGCTTCCACCTCCCAAGGGTTAAGCCGCCACCACCATTTTCACCAAGTCCAACAAAGCTGAGAGCAACTCGTATTCCTGCCATCTGCTCTGCTTCCGTCTCCAGGGCTCCCAGAGTCCAAACTCCCTAGTGTCTCCTGGGCACAGGAGGGCACAACACTGAAAACACTCAAGAGAAAATCCTTCTGCTAACCTCAAGTTCCAGTCTTAAACAGATATATAAAAAGTAAATATTCAGGGTTTGACTACTTCAGTTTTCAGAATTAGTGCCTGACCCATGCAACAAGCCTCCCAAAGAAGGGTCATGTTCCTCAAGCTTTCCTATGGTTCTTTACAGTTTTTCAGCCAAGTACCTGGCAACGCTTTGTCAAACATTTTCTGTATTCCCTGGCTGGAAGCAGTTTGAGTCTTGTAGGGTAAGCACTGGGTCAAGGCTGTCAAGGTTGATGGCTATGTGGGTCTTCCACCTACCCAATACCCTGTGTGCAGCAACTGTGGCTGTGGCTGTGCTGAGTCAGGCAGCACAGCCTGACCCAGAAATCTCATCAGATGAAGGCTGTGAATTAAATACCACAGCAAGTACCTGGATCTTTTCAGACATACTTTAATCATCTAATTAGTCCCAATACTGAGAAGTGCACAACCATACTTCAATTATTATCTCTTTTCTGCCTAGCTAGAGTTTTCACCCCTTCGCCGCAAGGAAATCAGGTCAGTGCCAGTGTATATTGCTCACACTATCTGACAATAAGATAGATATTGTTTCTGGGGAATTTCTCATCCTGAAACCCTTGGCCTTACACTTGAAGAGAGACATGGAAATTGAGATTGCCAAGGTTGTCTATGGATTTGGATGATAAATTTGTATCCATTCCTATAGAAGTCAGGAAATGGGATATTTCATATCAATTTTGAATGAGATTATTTTAAAGGTTTCTGGTTAATTTTATTTGCCATGTCAGGTTGATAACATGTAAGATAGGCAATATCCCATACAATAACAACAGAAAAAATAATTACACTAGTGGACTACTAAAGGCTTATTTGACCACATTTTTATAACATTAATACGCTAGACAGGAATACCTGATCATGTTTATCAGATGAATGCTAAAAAACAGTAATCACACAGTCAGTGGGAGCTACTTCTGTGCTCCCACAAAAGCTGCACTCATTTACTTTCGAACTTATGGCTATGAGCCAGTGTAAATGGGCAGCCTAAAATTATTAAACAATGAACTGCTTCTTCAGTTGTGAGAATCTCTCTGGCTACAGACCTTTGGTAGCTTCTGGTGCTTTTAAATAGAAAGCCCAATCCAATTCCTAGCTAAGTGGGGGACTCAGTTTGCTCAAACTCACTTAATTTCTCCCTTGACCAGGGCTGAGCTTTCAAACCTGCACAACTTCTACAACATTTGTAAACTGCTAATGGTGCAGAGCTGTATCCCTTAAACATTGTTTTGCATTCTGGTGAGAGAATAAATTAGCATTAGTGTATTTCTATAATTGCAGTAAAAAATGTTGTTTTCTCATGATAACTAAAACATATCTTTACTTGGATTTACCAACTGAATTAATTTTACATAATCAACTCAGATTCTGTAGTTCAGCTGTTAAAAATCATTACCTTGACTGGCCCCTAGCAGTCTCTTCCTACATCTGACCAATCAGTCCTGAATACAGACACGTGCGAAAGGCTGCCTTGTGCTCCAGGGAATGTTGGAAATATGGGAAGCTATCAATAGCCAGCTCAGGCTAATGAAAACACATCTCTGCAGGGGCTGAGCAAGCTGATCATTGGTTGCTAATTATATGGGGCAAGTTCAATTGCATTTCCTTGCAATAGGCCATGTCTGTTTGACCATGATATCTACTTGGTTTATATACCTATTTAATTACATTGAAGCCTTCATACTTGCAAAATGCAGAAACTCTTATGAATAATTCAAATATATCAGTAATCTCATTTGTAAATGTTTTTTGCCAGTCTTACAAACTCATAAAGAATTTTCACAGTATATGTATGCGATAGAAATACCAAGGTAAAAATGCTGTTTTGGTATCAAATTTCTCTGTTCTAAAAGAGCTGTCCTCAGCCTGCTCCCTGTATCTCCTCTTTTTATCCTTACTTTCTTGTTTTTACCAAATGAACTATGTAGAGCTCCTCTGTCCACTTCTTTCCTTCCTTCCATTGGGATTGATTCTGCCTCCTTTTTGAAACTTCTCTGCACAGAGCTTTTACTGCATTTTTGGATGAAGAAATATTGCGTCATCCAACTCAATGTCTCTTTTGCTTTCAGCATGGCAGCCAACATATTTTTTTCTTGATACCAAATCCTATGTGAGTCTTGGTCTGACCCCCCTTTAAGAGCTCCTTCTCCTCTGTGACTCATCTGCCTTACTCCTACACTTCAACTCTGTTTTCTTCCTGTGTCTAATTAGTTTATCTATTTAGTTGGAGTCAGTCTGAGCTTCCAGCCTGACACCTTCCAGATCTAACTCTTTGCTTGCTGCCTCCCTCTCTTCAGACATGTGTCTCAGCCTGTCTGTCTCCCTGTGTGGGACAGAGTTCCAGCTACAGACCTTCCAGCATCTCTGTCATCTTTCTAAACCCTCCCCATGATTTCCTTTCCTTGGCACAATTCAAAACTTGACTGTACTCTCCCTGTATTTTCCATTATTTGGCAGTCATATTTGATTTTTCTTCACATTTTTTTTCCCTGTCCAAATATTAGTAGTTCTTCTGTCAAATCTGTCTGTCTGTGCCTCTTTCTTTCTGTTTCTTGGGAGAGGAAAGTGATCTCTGTTACAGTTACTGGGGTTCTTTTAAGGTGTTTTGCCCATATATTTTTCACACTTGGTAATATAGAGCCCATGAAATTGAAAAGGGACTATTTTGGGCCAGTAAGAGCATTAAGGAATCTTTTGTCATTGCAGAGTCTGGATTTGTTTAGTTTCCAAGGCAGAGGAAGAGTGTCAGTCATGGAGCAAAGGGTGTCTACTCTAATACGTACACTTTGAAGTCAGAGCCACAAGAAACACCTTTGCCCATAAGACATCATCTGGACCCAGTCAGTCCCTAAATAGTGATAAATAGTTTAGCTGCAGCTCCATCTTCCTAGAAATCATTTTACATATTGCTGTGAAAACATTCCAGTTAAGCAGTCAGCCATGTTATCATAGCTCTGACCCTTGGGTTTATGTAGGATCTGCTCAGATCTAGAGTCTCAATAATGTTTTTTTCTACTCTTCTCAGACCTTTATACAGCTTCCAAATCTGAATCACAGTAGCTGTATTCAGTGCCTGGATAAACAGTTCCCATTCATTATCATCCATCTCTCCAGTACCCCTTAGGTTGCCAAATCGCCATCAGTGCTTTTGCTCTTAGTTTGTATTTATCTTTGTGTCCCACTGGCTCAGTTTCTTTTTATGTTGTGTTCTTTTAGGAAGGATAATTTAAAAATGTATAATGCATTTGTTTGGAATAATACCTTTTTTAAGTGGCATGGCCAGCTGCAGGCTTGGGTGCTTACTTGCTCATATTCTAGAGTCATTCATCACAGCACAACACTTATGAAATCATATCACTAATAGCTATGGAGCCAGTGTGGGAGAGGGCTGTGGGACCTCACCTCTTAGGGGCATCAATGCGCAACAGAACCGGGCTCTGAGGGAGCCAAAGGGTCAGGATTCAGCTTTTTGTTCCACAGTTGTGTGGGCAAAACTAGGAGCTTTATGAAATGTTATTTGTTGTCCATAATTCAGTGATTTTGGATGGGACCTAGAAATTCACATTTGATAACTAAAATAATAGGTGATGGAATAATACTATCAATATAACCTTTAAAATGTTTGTATTATACCCAGGTGTGTTTGTAGTCATTTAATCTTCTTGGGCATACTGTCAGGCTATTTTTCAGGTACGTATAATGATTTATGCCCTTTGTCTTTGAGTGAAACTTATTTCACTGGAGTAATCATGGTTTCCAGTCTATCTTTTATCAATGACATCAACTCACTCACCAGCCTAATGCTCTGTTATCCCAGGAACATCACGTTGTTGTGGTATTACCTTTCCCTGGAGGAGGCTGAATTGCTTTTATTACTTCCTGCTTGAACAACTGCTAATCTCTTTTTTGGAGGTCTTCCAAGAGGATGACTTCTGACACGACTGATTCAAATTGCCCTTGCCAGGATTTAACAGACTGAAATATCTGTCTCACTTTCTTCAAGGACAGAGATTTGATTTCCTATAGAATCTGTGATTTAAAAACAAGTGTCAGGTTTTGTGCAGTTTCCCATTTATCCTGTTTTGATTAAGTTGCTCACATTCTGAGTTTCCTGGTGCCAAATTGCTAATTACTGGTACCTACAGCCAAACTGTATGAAGGTTTACAACTTGCAAATTCCATTGATTTCTGTTGCTATTCAAAATCTAAACTACCCAGTATTTCTTGTTAAATTCCTGTTTTCCTGCATTAATTTTCTGGACTATGACTTCTTAGTTTGCTAACCTGAGATGCTAAAACATCTGATTACTTTTAAATCTAATGTTCAGTATAGAATAAGTTGTGTTAAATCAGTTCCTGAATATTATTGATGTACAAAGAAGTTACTTTTTCTAGGGCCAGGAGATTAACAGCAGTCACAGGACTGTACCCACTCTTCACCAAGTTAACAATGTGGCTGTATGCTCAAAATAAACTTGAAGGGGCACTCCCATTTCTAAACTAACAAATTAAATTCCCCTTAGATTAAGCAGTAAAATTGCACCAATGAACTAATATTCCAAAAGTTTTTTGCTTTACCATTGAATACAATGCCTACGATAGGGCTCAGGACTTCCTGGAGGAAAACATGTTTGAGGCTGATGGCAGAAGAAGAAAACAAGACCACCAAAAGCCTCCCATGATTCCCCTTCTCCACCACCTTGCCACCACCCCACAGACAGGTCCTGCGGTGGTAGCTGTATTACTATGTCACCTTGCTCAGGAGTCTATAAACAGTATTACTAAAACAAGTTGGGTACCTCAACTTCTGTTTTTAGCTGGTGGTGAGTATTTTTATATAAAAGTCTGTCCCTTGAGCAACACCTTTTCAGTTCTTGGGAAAGTATAGAAAATAGTAAAGCTGATTCCTCCTGCTGATCAGAATAAGCATCTCCAATCTCAAGTATGTGAATAGTTGTAAGTCACGCAGGTCCTACTGTGTCTCCATTTCCTCTCCCAGTCTGTAAGGTGCCTTTTCACTCTTGGCAGAAAGATTTAAGAGATGGGCCTGAGTCTAGTGGTTGGCTGCCACTCAAGAGAATTGACAAAAATAAGGGGAACAGCTTATCAGTGTTTCTTCTGAGAGGATAAAGATGAACTTACTTAAAGACAACACCCAAGTTGTTTTTTTAAACAACTTAAATTAGATGGAGTGGGCCCTGACTCATTTTTAGTGTCACATAACACAACAGGATCTCTGAAAGCCTCCTGATGTTGTTGTAAAATAAACAACTGATTCCTTCTGGTGATGGATCTGATCTCACAGAAGAAAATCACAGATGTGAAAGAATAGAAAAAAGACACGTATTTAATTGTGTTGAGATCTCTTCTCCAAGTTGCCTGCATTCTGACAGCCCAGGTTTCTCATTTTAACAAAGTGTTTAGACCTGGCTATTTCAAACCAGTTTAGCCCTACTCAGCTCAGTGGGAGCAGGTTGGTATGTACTAGCTGAAGATCAAGTCTGTTCTCTCTCACTGTGGGAAGGGTACAGGCACCAGAATAGAAAGCTGTACTTGGTGGGGAAAAAAAACCCAAAGTGTACGGTAAGAACAGTGAAAATCTGATCTTCTTTCCATTAACTTCACTGCCACATAAATTTCAATTTACCATTAAGATTATTAACCGCAGGAAGTTACTTGTTTTGAAGCTGATAGCATACATGCACGGTCTACCACCTGTAGTTTGAGTATCCAAAGCATAAGCAGAATTTTCTCAGCTTCCTTAGTGCTTGAAGCTGGTTTCAGAGGGTTGTGGGTCCCCAAAGGGACTGTGCTTTTAACTGTGACTGTGTCTGGATTCAGTGACAATACTGTGTGCTCAGATGTTAGGTCCATTAACAATGACTGCATTTTTAAATGGAGGGTGTGACTTATTTGATTATCCATTTAGTCAGAACATGATTGCTGAATACTCTTTAGAATGAAGTATTTAAATCAACCTAATTCTCCGCGGATGTCTTATTAAGTACTATTCAATTAAAGGGTGGCAACTATTTGGCTCTAAAATTGTTTTTTTCCCTCCAACTAAAACATTTTAAGACATCACACCAGTGTACATGTGGCAGTTGGCAGGAAGTCTCCTTTTAGGTTTGGGCAATCAGCCTTTCATCTCTGCTTTTTTGTTTCCTCAAGTTTAATCCTTCTTTCATTATGCTTTATTGGCAACAAATTTTTTCTAGATAGGTTTATTCTTGACTATTCATAGAAACCCAATGTGAAGATCTTACAGATTCATTTCTTTCAAAGCTTTAGAAGTAAGTACCTTTGTGGTAGAAAAGTCTTGTCTTGGTCACTTACACTTTCCTTATCTGTGCTTTTTTTTTCTCCGATCTGTTGCTTACTTATTTACTCACCATCCTCATTCCTCCCGTGCCCTCTTCTTTGGCACTTATTTACCCTTGAATTCTGTTGAGATGTTAGTACCTGAATGAATGTGTACCTGAAGGGTACCTTTCACCTAGTATACCTGTATTTTATATACCAGCCACCCTATATGCATATGATACATTCATGTGCTCTGACCTGTGTACTTTTTCCTGTTCCTTGCCGCTGTTAGTTCAGGTCTTTAAAAATTAAAATGTTTTGTTTACCTGGAATATCCATTCTCAGCATCATTGCACAGATGTTTGTGTTCAGGTGATGATGAACAGAGCAAAAGCTGAGCACAGGAATAGGACACACGAGCCACATCAGATCAATTAACACCATAAGGACCTCCCTGTATCCTGTCTTTAGCTGGGGAGAGTCTCCAACACCTCAGAGAAAAGTGGGATATTTTCCCCTGGTCACCACTTGTGATTTTATCTCCCACTGGAGTGGACTCTGTGGGATCTCCCATCATGCTTTCTGGTGGGTATGGTCACCACTCTGCTTGAAGTAAGAAATACACAGTGATGGGTTTTCTAAACCAGCTATTTTTAAAATGTGGCCAGAAAGTATGATTGGATCGGTTTGGGCTATTTTATTTAAAGTAATTTTTTTTTTTTTTTTGAGGAATCCCCCTGTCTCTCTTCTCCTCTCCCTTTCTAGGGTGACATAGTTGTCATAGACAGGACCATGGCACTGCAGCTATATGGATACCTTCAAATCAAAGAGCGTGTAAGATCAGTTGGTGGACCAAGGCAAAGCAGCACAGACCTGCTCATGACCTCCCTGTGCAGAGCCCTCTCTGCGGGGGATGAGCTCAGCCTGACCTTTCTCCCTCCCCAGGCCTAAAGCTGTGGTAGTGGTATGGAAGCCTGCTCTTATGAATGTGGTGTATCCTGGCTGCTTGGCACATAGGGTATGCTGAGATGGCACTGAAGGGAGCCAGAGCTGATGTGGTCCCATGTCTGTTGCCTTTTGGGAGCAGGTACCTCTGAGGCCCTACAGAGCCCCCACAAAGCCCTTCAAAACAGCCCAGTAATGAGCTAATGGTGATGCCATGGGGCTGGCCAGGGCTCGAGTGGTGAGCCTGGCCTGGGGATGCCTCTAATTAACAGCAGAGACAAACCCACTGAGGCCAGTGCAGAGTCAATAACACTCCCAGTGCGTGTTTGTGTTAGGAATCAACTGCAGCTGATTGCCCAAATCAGAACAAGGCAAACTAACACATCTCAAAGTTACACTGAACCTTAAGCAGCAACCATGGAGAGGCTTCAGCACTTGTTTGAGTTTTCTGAGAAATTAAGACTGAAAATATCTGGGTATATACATATTTTAGTGGAAATATATATACATTCTGGATGCTGTTTGAGCACACCTGTTGAAAAGGTAGGGGTGCAATTACTAATTACAGTATCACATTACTATCATTTGGTTGCACACAGCTAGGCTGTGTGCCATTTATTTTAATCAGTTTATATTTCAATTTTATGTAGAGTTTTATTCCAGCACACAGCTCCTCAAATGTGATTTAGGCTATCACTTCAAGGTTAGGCATGTGTGCAGCTTATTAGGATCTTAGAAGGTGAAAAAATCAGCAGTGCATAGGTTGATGAAGTTGACAATTCTTCCTGCTAGGATGTTGCATGGACTCATACTAAAACTGAAGCAAAATGCCTAGGGCTATTCAATCTGGACAATAAGCTAACAATGAGCATATTTATCCAGCCCAACCATACAAAAACCATCTCAGCTTTAGAAGAGTTGCACTGATGCATTTTCAGTTTGTTATTAGGAGCAATGAAACATGGAGAGATTTACAGATCACTCCTGAGCCACATCATGTGATTCACAGCAGACGGCTGTGGCCAACCTGTGGTATCTCTGGGAAGTAGACTCTTGTTTTGTACGACACAAGCTTTCTCAGGATTTACCTCTATGAGTGTTTTACGGAGTGAGGGCAAAATAGTCCCATGTGCTTTTTTGTTTCATATAACATAATGGTGCAGTATTTTTGGAGGGATGTTTTGCAGGTGAAGATACACTGTAATGTTAGCTTGTTTAAGAAATCTGTACTGATATCAAAATTCCTGCTCCTTCATAAATGTCTCAAGTGTCTCTATCAGAATTTAGAAAGTCAAAAGTTAACAGAGTAGTTCTGTTCAAGTGTGCTGTTGACCAGCATGTGAGGTAACAGCACAACATAACACACTGTAAAATCATCATTGTCTGCTTATCACAGGGTCAGTATCAAATACTAATGGATGGTGGCACAATACATTCAGGGGTTCATTTTCAGCACTTAGCTTGAATGTCTGTTCTACCAACAGAAACTAACCCCCCTAGAATTTATCATCTTTTCGTTTATCCAGAACTAGAGCAATCCATATGTTTCATACATTAGCTTTTATTTTGTTGACTGAAGTAGCTGAACTTTTCAGATTCAGTATCTGTGTATGTTTATATCATTTTCCATCTCACATGGAAAGCTTATTTGAAATTGAAGAGAGACTACTGCAAAATACAGGATTAGGCTGCATTGATTGTCATATCTGATTTTTGACAGGTGTAGCCTTATGGTATACAGCAATTTTTCTCTGAACATCTTACTGAAAACCTCATTATCCAGTGACAAATGGATGTAAATCACTCTTGAAACCTATCCTACTAGATGTATTAAAAAAAATAAATGCCTGACAGGTGACCAAAACCAGAACGAAACCTGCAGACAAGCCTGAGATGAGAGACAGGCAAATTCATCTTGTTTCTTCTGTTATCTTTTATGTGGAACACCAAATTCCAGCCATTAAAAATAGAAAAATTCATCTACTATTAAGATTGATGTCGCAATGATTCTCCGCAAGCTTTTGTGTGTAGAATTAAATTGTATACTTCAAGAGCAAGCCTCTTAAAAACATGGACTATGCCTCTGCAATAGTCCTTTCACATTATTTTTATTATTACTAATCTTTAGTGAGCAACTGGTGAACAATAATCTCACCAAAATTTGCTACGTAATTACAGCCTTTTCAGTGTTTGTACCGGAATGTTTCTCAGTTGCAGTCTGAAAAAAATTATATAGAAAAGAAAAATCTTGGCTCTGCCGTGTGTTTGTCTCCAGCACATAAACTGGCTGTGGCTGTGATGTCCCTGCTGGAGGCTATTAGGCAGTTATTAACTAAAGAAATATTCATTATGCAAACCTCTGCCTGAAGATCTGCCTAAAATGCCACAAGCAGAAGTCTCAGCTGGTGTAAATAGCTTTGGCAGGGCGGTGACTGCCTTCTCCATCTGAAACATCTGTCCCAGGTTCCAGTTTTCAGCATCTCTGCTCTCACCACCAGCAAAAAGACACAATTTGCCAAATTTTTTTCATTGTTAATCACTAACCTGTGGCTGCATTCCCATCTCTAACCTCAAACATCTTGTACCTATGTATTTTGTATGATGCTGATATGATTTTTCTATAGTGGTGTTTTGAAAACTTTTATTATTTTTTTCACACCTCAGGCTCTCATTTTATTCTTCTGCCTTGATCCATGCAATGAGTCCCCTGCTACAAAGTCGTGAACATACTGCAAATGTCTTCCCCTTCCACCCCTTGCTGCTACTGCAGGGATGATGCGATGCCAATCCCAAAGTGCGGAGCCTCTGTCCTCACATGAATGGGTCCTGACATGCTGAGATGGTTCCTACAGGCAGAGTCCCTCTGAAGATGATGCTGCCTTACAACGCGAATCAATTCTGTGTTTCTTCATCTCACTCAGACCATTGAGGCTTCTGGTGGTGTGATACTGAGAATGTGCTATGTGTTGCCTGTCCTGATAAAAAGGGTTAATAGTGGTCACCATCCTAGACACACTTTAGAAGAAGTGACCTGAAGAGCATCAGAACAGGGCAGGGCATCAGGCAGAGCTGGCACAGCCCTGAGCTTTGCTCCCACTGCCGCGACACCCGCCCTGAGTGAGCACAATCTGCTGTGTGACAAGCCATTCCCATCTTCATGCATCAAGACCTTAAGCCTTTCTTCTCTGACACAGAGATTAAGGGCAACCCTGACAAATTCAAAACAAGATCCAGTATGGAAAACGGCCAGAGGAGCGGCTGGCCTGCACGCTGCCCGGCCTCCGGGTTTTACACGTTCAGTCATGGGCACCACACTGCTCTTTGCTGGACCTACTTGAAGCCTTTATGTGAACCACAGAAGCTTAGCCAGTGTCTGTAAACCAACTGAATCAACACAATTTAAAAAAAAAATTATCTTCCTTATAGCTGCCAAGCACAGGTACCTACAAACATTGATCTGTAACCAACAACCTAGCAAGGCATTGGGCTCGCTTCTGATCCTGCCTCCAAAAAGCGCTATTTCCATGCACCTTTGGGAAAGGGCTGGCTGCTGAATTGTACACCAAGCATCCCTGTCCCATAGTTGTTACCAATTTTCTTTTCAAACAGAAATTCAGCCCAAAATGTTCCTGAAATTTATGATCATGATGACAAATAGGTAAATTAGAGTAAGGTTATTAATATTATTGCTTACACAAATAGCATTATTGCTCTTTGCCTAAAAAGCAAATAATTATGAATTTGTGTCCTATTCTTATTTGCCACTATTTTATATGTATTTTTATAGATATATATACAAACACATACTTTATATAAATATATATATATGCATGCATTCACATGGGATGCGAACTTAGATGCATTGCTTTGGGTAGCAGTTTTCCCTAGGCTTCTGCGAACCAACAGCTGTGACTTCCCCCTAGTGGTCAATTATTTTTAACCGCTAATGATTAAAGACTGGGCTGCTTCTCACATTAAAAAAAAAAATAAATATTGGTTTGTTTTAGAAAAATATATACAAGCTTCCCTTTTGATAGTTTATGGTTATTGCCAAATTTCAATAGAACAGCAGAGGCTGGTGTCTTATTAAAACAAAAGTTGTGAACCCAGCACCAGTTGGGAAAAAGCCAGGAAGAAATCTCAGCTAAATAGAAGTTCTTGCTGGCGAATTGGCTCACTAATTGTTCAAGGTATATAATTACATATAAAAACCATGATTTGTGGGCCACTACAAAATTAAAGCTATGGTATTCACTTGTAGGCAGTGTAACTAGTTTTCTAGTGCTTCCTCTTGTGGCGTTTGTGCCTAGAGTCCATCAGATGGCTTAGCAAAGTACACTTTTCCTCTCCTTACTGGAAATCAAACTCTTCCAGTCCATGTCAGCTTTTTTCCTATTTATCTGTCCTCTGACTTGGCCAGAAACTTTCAATTAGCTGACTTTCTCCCCCTGGAGGCCTTTGGATTGGGAAATAGGGCAGCACCCTCTGGAAGATACATATCAAGTATAGTTTATCATCAGAGGTAAATGTAGTTCATTTCTTAATACAGCATGAGATCTAGCAATTTCTAAGAACATAGGCACCAGAATTAGACTGTTTAAGCTTTCCTTGTTTGAAGGCTCAGGTCTGAAACACTGGGCATTTGTGTTCGTACAACATGGCAGGCTAGGGACCAGGAATTTTTCCCTCTTCACTTATATCCAAAATGTAATAGAAAGCTAGGCAGAATTAAATCCAATTTACTGTAGCAGCTTTGATTTTTGACATGATGCCATGGGTTTTTTTCAGCTAGGGAAACCACACTATCTTCTAAACTTCTTTATTTTATCTGAGCACTTCAGGGTCAGGCAGAACAGGTCAAAAGCCTGGCCAGGTCCTAGTAACAGGTGCTGTCTCTTGCTCTGCCTCACTTTCCAACATATGACATATGCAAACCCATTACTTCCAAGCTGGCTTCGATTTTATCCCATGGGGCTTCCCTCAGGGACAAAGGCAGTGTTGCCAAATTCATAGTTCGGCAAATTTCTCCAACCACCATCTTTCAGTTATTAAACATGATCTCAACTTTTTATCAGCTCATCTACATGTGAGCACAGTAAGGAACTTTGTGGATATTTTTTGCCAAAAGTTATGAGATCACAAGGATCACAATTTTCCTCCTTGCTTACTGTCGTGATGAAACACATCTACTATCTGTCAAAGTCCTGTTGACGTGTATTTATCTTGACATTTGGGCTAAAGTTTCCACTTCATGTGTGTGAAGAGCAGCAAGAGATCCCTTCAGAGATTAAAAACTGATGGCCCGTTGGATTTGCACTCCAGGGGCATCATTTGGGGGTAGATTCCTACAAGTAGCATATTCAGTTATTTCCATCTTCCCATGATACCTCTGCCAGCTCTCTGAAATGTTCTTTCCTAAGGAGAAGACTGAGAGAGGGAGGGGGACAGAAACACACAACAAAGGACAATTACTTTCCAGAGATTATTGAAATCTCATCCTTTTCCTGCTTTTCTCCCCAATTCTTCTTTCAGAGAAAACCCTTCCATACCGTAGACAGTATTTCTTTATCTATTATTTCTATAGGTTCTATCTTAAAATGGGCCAGACAGCATACAAAGAGAATTTGGTTCCCAAATCCTTTGCCACTTTGCCTCTGCTACATGGAGCCACAAGGAAACTGTATTTTCCTAGGAAAAATGCGAGAATAGAAGATTACAAGAAAAATTACCATTGGGGTATCCTCTTTAATTCCCTCTGGGTTTATACAATCACTTCAGTGAGAATAAAACCAAAAGCAAAGGTATACCACTAAAAGGAAAATGTAGCAACTATACGTATTAGTACACTCTGGGGAACATGCACAAAGAACGCACGTGTATCTCCAAAAATGGTTATCGTATTGAAATCTTTTGTCCCAACAAAGCCTAGGAACTCAGACCCCTCTTTTCAGGAATAATTCTTTAATTTAAACAGAAACAGCTGTATTTCATATCTCCCAGTCAACGCACACCGCTGGAAAAATCCACAGATACCTGTACAGGAAAATAGGCAGCCCAGTATCTGAAGGTGCCAGAACTGAGACTATGCAGATGACAGAAGCTGAAATAGCCAGGGGATTCCAATTACACTTGGGAGGGCTGACAGACTGGCTTCTGATTCAGTGATAAAATCCCTCTTTCAATCATCGTGGCCAAACATCAACTTTCTGATGTATTTCTTGAAGCATCTGTATCTCTTGGAATCCATGGCTCTCCTGCAGTCTTCTCTGCTGAGCAGCTGCCCTCCTGCCCATTCTTTTACCATTCATACACAGAATAAACAAGATATGAAAAGAGCATTGCAATGGATTTTGTGTACTGTAAAAGATGTTATTTAAAATTCCTTCACTTCATGTACTATTTAAAAACAGACACCCAGAATTTTGTATGTCAGACAATTTCTTTAGGACACAAAATCCTGATTTGGGATCCTACCTGAGGGCTCTTAATTTCCAATAAACATTCTTATTTTCTCTTACTCACTTTTGTAGGTATGGAACATGACTGCTTTGGTTTTTTTTCTTTGTAGAAATATGAGTAAATAAAGCATCCATGGAAGTAAAATGTAAATAGCAAGAGGTTTCAATGGGAAATGGTCAGACAAATTCACATTTTTTCAAATGGTTGCACGTAAAGACATGCAATTTTCCATAAATAATTTGGCCACAGTACATATAGTCCTATAACATCATGGGAACAACTTCTGCCAGACTTGTTCCATGCTTCTTCCCAGTTTGAATTCTTAATTACATGGTGAATCAGACGTGATTTTTACTGCTAGTGTAAACAGAACAAACAGTGAAATTTTAAAACCACATTTATTTTTAATACAAAATCTGTTGCACTATTACAGAAGTGAGCCTGTATGTTTACCCCCACATGCACAGATAATTCAGCATCTACAATTAAATAAGAGTAAAATTATATTCCTTTTTTACCAAAAGCATTGGCAAATCTTATTAAGAAATATTCTCTTTGTGCTTTGTAATCAATGTTTGTAGAATTCATTTATTTCGGTTCCCATTACGAAAACTGATCAATGGAAAGCTCAAAGGTGAGAAAGAAGCTTATTACAGCTAGATTACATTTGTGATAACTTCAGTTGTGCTTTACCTACAATATATACATGAAAGCTGCAAGGTGTACTATGGTCTAATGTAATGCGCGAGCAAAAGCTCTGAATAGTTCAATTAGGAATCTGCAGTAAGTGAGCAGAACAGTTCACTATTTTGTTTTCACAGCAAAAAAGAAAAAATATTTAAGTAGATGCTTTAAAATACCATGCACACCATTGGCTATAGTACTTCTTACACAGTACAACATAAGCTCTCTTGTTTTATTTGTCTGTAATACCTAGAAGCATATAGCATCTACGCTTTAAGTGTATTTACAAATTCAACAAAATATCTACATATAAAAAGCTTACTTAAAATTAAACTTGATGCAAGTTATGAAAAACCAATTTATTGGCAAATGAAACTGAGCATTCCTTCAACCATAGGTTGTTATAAAAATTTATATTTGGAGGTAAACATTTGATTGATATAGTATGCGAGAACATAATTTAGTAACCGATAACAGTAATCCTTTACCACTAAACCGTATTAGCACTTGTCAGATTGAATTCTGTGGTTCCAAGCGGTAAGCCCCACACTGCTTCAGGGTGCAGATAATTACAAAGCTGCCGGACTGATCAGGCCAGGACATGGAGGGAAATGCACTCTCGCTGGTGGAGTCGGCTGGTTTGGTTTTTTTAACAATTTTTTTTCAAGAGCTTGCACCTTGCTGTGTTAGTAAATAATTTAATTCTGGTTGTGTTTTGGTTTTGTTATTTTCTCATCTTCTTAAGGCCATGAAAACATGTTGTGCTGCAACTGTTTAGAAAGCATTTGTTTTATTTTTAAAGAAGAAAAATCATATTCTTTGTGTAATTTAAAATATTTTAAACCTTCCATTTTTAGCACAACAGTTTCATAACACTTTTTTTTTCTTCATATTTTTACTTTATTTGGCAATGATAGTAGTCCACTAATCACAGTTTACTGCACCAACTGATTTAGTAGTACAGCACATAATGGAATGCATATTGTATAAAGGCACTGAATGTATTTTGCCCTGTGTTTTCTGGAATATTTTCTTTCATTTTTAAAATTTTTCTTTCAGTGACTGTACAAATTCCAAAATGCATTGCAATGCGTATCTTTTATGCCCTAAAATTAATTCAACGTGTTTTGATGTAAAAATAGAACACTGTACTGCTGTAATACTCGATAGATTAAAAAGGCTATAAAGTAATAGGAGCAAAGAGCAGATAATAGGGTCTCATTAAGCATCAGCAAATGCAAGTGTCATACTTAAATCATTTAGCAATTATATACTGTACATACTGTTCCTAACTGTCTTGCAAAAAGACATATGATAGCTAGACATTAAGTCACCAATTTCACAACAATGTCCACAAAGACATTGAAGTTCTATATAATACTACTATAACACTCTGACAATGAAAACGGAATTCATATCCAGGGATTCAACTGAGGACTGCATAACAAATTGTCAAAACATGTTTTTATAGTGTACATGAGTTTATCTGTGAATTGTGTAGCATTTTTTTTTCCATGCATCATACTGTACTTTCAACAGGAAACAAAATTACAAGTCAATGTTATTTTTTGTGTCAGTTCCTTTTTAAAAAAGTAAAAATACCCAAGTTCTGAACAAAATTTGAATTTTGCATTTTGATTCATACTAACATACCACGTCATGTGTCGTTACGCTGTATAACCGTATTGACCTGCATATTCTCATAGCATTAACATCTTGTGGTGAGGAGCTCCGTTACCTGCATGTTCATAGTACAAGAAGGAGGACGTACAACTGCTTTAAACAAACTGAAGATACAAGAGGATCGATTTCTGTGGTTACACAAATGAATTCATGGCATTTACAGGAGAAGGAGCCTCAGAGCTTTCATTCCCTTCTGCAGGTTCTTTCTCTTTTTTACCACTATATTGTCCAATAAAGGAGCCATCCTCATTGAACTGACCATTTACACCTTCTCCATAGTCAACTAAACTATCATCACTGTCTTCTTTTTTCACAGTTCTGTCTGAAGGTGTCCGGCTTCCTTTTTTTAGAGGTTTATGGTCCTCTGCATCACTGAAGACACAAACAAACAAAGAAAAGGAATTAACTGATGTATTATATATTAAGACAAAATCAACCATGCATGCAGAGTTTATAAAAAGCACGTGCGCAACCCTACAATCCTTTAGTAAACCCACATCACATTGTAGAGACAAATTAATATGATGCAGTTGACATGAATACATGGTGTAGGCATGGTTTAAACAGAGAATGTCTTCAGTGGATGGGGGGAGGGGTTTGTGGTTTCTTGTTTTGTTTTTTTTTTCCCCATCGTGCATGACTTCTTAATGATAAGACCTGTGCCATTGGCTTAGAAGCAATTTAGATGCAACTGCAAGCATTATATAGTGGGTTGTAAAGTTATAAAAAAAATAATTTATTTGTTCTCCAAAGTAACAAGCTTATGATGTGCTGTGAAGTTAGTCTGTTAAACTTCTTAATTTCTTTGACTCCTTGAACATGAATGAAGAATGAATCTGGTTAAATGAAATATACTGATTTTCTTTACTAGTATAAAGAAAATAAAAGTGCTGCATTTCAAATAATTTGTTACATAATGCAGGCCAGACTTGCAATTTTCAACCTTACCTTTCAAGAGACCTACATATTCCATTAAAAGGGTGCAGAAGAAACAAATGAAAATAGCCTAAGAAGAAAAGCAAAGTCCATATCCTGATAGTGATCAGTATTTTATCAATAATAAGTTGCTCTTAAAATTGCTAAAACATTTACTGTGTACAGGCAAAGCAACAATTTAGTTTACAGTGGCTAGAACTGAAGAGTTGAGACCATGTTTAGTTTTTTTCATTACTTATCAGATCAGTCTCCCTATCCTAATCCACAACTGCTAACGTGGTTTGACAACGATGATGGTGATTTGGAGAACAGAGAAAAGAAAGAAAGCCAGGGAGGAGAGACCCCTGTAGCAAAGTACTGTGGTCTTTGCCTTGTCAGTGGAAAAGCTGCAGCACCATCAGCATCCTCAAATAAATTCGCAGCTGTGGTAGGCTTGCATTTCATTAAACAGACATGGTTGGGCTCTTTTCAGAATCCTTTACATTGCACTTCAGTTTCAAGATGAAGATTTCAGCAGCAGCTCCAAAGCATTTCAAATTAAAAACCACTATTGCCAGCTGCACTTTTGGATACAATTATTTACCTTGTCTTGAACACAATATGTGACTTTATTTTCATCTAGGGTATGAAAAAGTAAGTGATTTTTGGTTTTTATTTAAGGACTACCAGCTTATGGAAAACACAAAGAAACACACACAGAATATCAAAGAAATTAAAATATATTTTACAATATCTACAACATGAGACAGAATATATACTCAGGAAATTATTTTAACCATCTAATTCCTAAAAACAAATATCTTAGTTCTTCCAATAATGTATTTTCTATTTTTTTTCTAATTAATATCTTAGCACCCAGAGAAAGCATAAATATATAGCATATACAAGGTCACACAGATGATATTGGTAGCTAACAAATGCCCTATTGTGAAACATTTCACTATTGCTAGAAAACCATTACAACAAATTTCCATCAAGCTAATTCTCTTCATCTCATCACTTTTTTTGGCTTTGGAAGACTCTAAGTTATCACATTCTAAAAGAAGTACACCTCTAATATGCATATACTTATATAAAAAGCATACCAGAGATTTTATCCTTCTATGCATACACAAGAAAGAAGTCATAGGAATATCTATTTTATTAACATGTAAGAAAACTTTCATATTTAAAATACACAAAAGCAAAAAACCTAAACTCAACTGTATCAGTATTGACTTTGTTTTTAGTTATTGCTGTGTACATGGCATAAGGATAAATATCAAATAATTGATTTATGCTCACTAATATTGCAAATATATATGCTAGTAACATTTAAAAGAATGCTACTCCAAAATGTCAAGCACCCAGCAGCAAAGCGCAAATGTTTATAACACTGCAAACATAAGCAGATTACAAAGACTTTACTGAAGAGAGTTCATTTTGGAAGGACCCTATATTTAAAAGGTTGAAGATAGATCTGAGTATTGAAAAATCACACACAATGTAGTTTCTCCATTGCTCTCATCAGAAGGCATTAGAATCATCGAAACAGGCTATTCAAGCCAAATGAAAACCAGACCCTATTTTTTTAGTAACCAGTCCTACTCCCTGTATGACCTGCAGTGGTTAGTGCTTTCTGGGTAATACCATTTAGTAAAGAACGTTGCAAATATTATTTCATGTTTAATTTTCGGTAAATAACTTCAGAATTGCTTGCATCATAATATGTAGGAATGAAAAGAAATTAAAATTGTACCATATTCCAGCTGGTCAAGAAACTGTGCAAATATCCAGTGTAACTCACTAGGCTGGAATATACACTAAATAAATAATACACCATCACTGTATTAAAAATATCTGCATTTTTTGTGTTTAATCCAATATAAAGCTCAATTTTAATTTATAACTTGGATAAATCTGGGTACAGAAACTTCTGCTCTTAAGGTTTTTGTGTTTGCATTTTTGAAAATAAGGTTTATTTATAAGCCAAACAATGAAGAAATACTTACACAGTTCGCTGCATTGTGTCTGTGGTTTTTCTATATTTTAGTAAGGATGCAGATTCTACTGTCTGTATAATTAAAAACAAACAAAGAAAACTGCAAATTTACCCAGGAGTACACCTGCACAGAGGTGCGTGCTGGTGTAAGAGCACAGTTACAGCGGATGCAAAAATCAAAACTAAATCTGGGGATTCCCTCCCTTTTTTTGCACTATACTAGTCCAGAAAGAGGTTCTGCCAAGACTCTGGCAGTGAAAAAAGATGTGAGATTTTCCAGTGTGCTTTCCATTCCTTGTTCAGGAAAAGCAAGTATATGCCATGGAACCATTTCTTCTTTAACAAACTGTATTATGACTCTTGTATTAGATGAACACAATGTTTTGAGTAGAAGGGAAAAAATAAAAAGGAGTAAAAAGCAAAACAACAAGCAGGAAAGAGAGAGAAAAAAAGTGAAGACATCAATGTTTTGGACAGCACTTTTGTAATCCTGGGGGTGCAAACGAGAGAAGGGACCCTGGTGCTCTGGAGAAATTAATGCATTTTCTGTTTGCTGCTAAGAAGCAAACTGCAAAAGCCACTGAATTGCTTTATGAATGTGGATGCCCAAAGAGCTATAGAACACTTTGGGCTGTAGAATATATAATACTATATTGCAAAAACATGTTAAAGCCATAAATTTTGATACCTTATCTGCAAGATTTGCTAATGTTGTTTCTGATAGTTCATAAAAGTATTCCAAAATGCAACCAGAATAGATCTATCATAATTTATTTATAGGTTTTGTTTGTGATTTTGCTTGCTGTCTTTTATACTAACCAATTGTAATAACTTGAAATGAAAAACAAAGTACAAATTGGGTTGACTAAAATTACAGTGGAAAACAAAGGGGTTTTTATTTCTGCTATTTGTTGTCTTACAAATAAATTCCATACTATTAGTATTTTAGGGAGGAAAGTTGCTCAGTGAAGACTGATATATATCAGTTATTTTGATAAGTACTGGTATGTGCCACACACATTTCTTGCTCTTATAGTAAGAAGAGTGCTTAATATTAAAGCATGCTCTAAACGCACAGTTTAAATATTTTTCACGAATGATTGCTAATATATGAATACATGTTTCTTTTTCTTCTTAGTTTAATGAAACACATATCAAACTTGCAGCTAATGATTAAGAGCTGTAAGAAGTACAGAGGTGACAATAACGTGTAAGTGCAAAGTACAAACATTTTTTTTAAAAAAGTACTTCCATTTCACAAGCTCATCAGTTATTGAAAGAAATATGTACCTTGAAATCTCCTTTCTTCTTTCAACTTTTCAGTTTTTCTTCCTTAGATATGGGTACATGCAGCAACCAGTCAGAATGGGGAAGACAGTTTTACGATGCCTCTGCAGTCCAGTAGGCAACTAGTTCCCACTAAACTTTGCCACATTCATGGACATGCAAAAAGACTCAATATATGGTTAGCAATACACTTCTTTTCCTCAGAAAACAACTGTCAGATGACAGGCAACATAAAACAAACAAAATGGACAAAGCATTCTGAGCTATTGGACACAGAAAGAGGACGCAGAAAATGAAAACTGTTGGCAATAAATTCCTTTTTCTGTGCCCTCAGGTTAACAGCCCAGAAATGTTTGGTTGTAAGTGGTCACAGAAATCCATACAAGTACCTCACACTATGGCTTTCCTGCATGCTCTCAGAGAACCCCTACTCCAATACCTAACAGGTTTTGCTCGTGCTCCTGAACTGATAGGACTGTCCAGATAAAAAAATGCTTTCCTTATACACTTACACACCTGTATCAATCCAAACTTTGAAACATTTACTACTTCTTATCTAGCTAAGCATGTCTATGTTAGTTTTCTGAGTAGTTTTTCTTACAGCATCTCTGAAATACTCAATCTTCAGTCCTGGCAGAAGCTGGAAGAACTGGGAGATTAAACTTTGGCTTTAAATGGCCAAGGGTTGAAAAAAACTGTTGTTAGTCAAAGAACCTGACTCACTCCTTGTGAAAATTTTAAAGAAAATTCTGCTTGAGAGAAATTCAATCAAAATTTCCACCTTTGCTATTTCTGGTGGAAAATTATATGAAGGGAAATCAAAGCCCTGATTCAAAAACTAGTGACACAGGTCTTCAAGCATTAAAATAAGAAACGTCAAAGAAAGCACAGGTGTGCAAATGAGAACACAGTAAGACCACTGCCATATTCAAACCCACTATTCAGAGACAATAATACTTCAGGCATTGTCTTCTATTGACATCATGTCATGCACTAGAAGGGACCAAGCCTAGAATTTGTGCTGAGGCACAAATCATTGCTAGGTCCCCCTTCAAACACACCTAAGATGCAATAAAACTTCAATAACTACAAAAGAAAAAAGTATTACTGTAGTTACAAACTATATCCTCATCGACCCAGAACAAGAAGGAAGAGTAATATATTATCTAGCAATCTCAGAACTCTCCACCAACCACTTCCAGAAAGTCTCTCATAGCATATCCAAGAATTCCTAGAAAAATATTGTGTCAAAATGTTGAAGAAAAGAGGCAAAATATTTCAACAAAATGCGCAAACTTCTTGCATAACCACACTAGCCGTTCTACTACTGTAGTTGCCTTCCTAACAACATTTTGCAGACTGCGATGAGACACTAGACTTGCTAACTTTCTGTGAAGTTATTAAGTAATGCATGCTTGTGGTCTCTCCCTACCACAGGTCTCTGGATGCCACAACTTCTTATCTTCTCCTCAAATTAAGAGCCCAAGGATAGTAATTTAGGCTCATATATACAGCTACACTGGCCTTAACAGGAGCTCTAGATAGTCTTTAATCTTCATTTATATAAACATAATTTGTGGTACTTCTTGTATTTCTTGCAGTTTATTGGTGGAAGCATCAACAGTCTGCAATTTACTATCTGTCTTCTACAATGCAGAAAACCACTGGGACTGTAGTGCCACAGAGGCACTGTTTCCCTCTACTATAGGTAAAGGTGCAGGTATGTCTCCAATCACAGGAACATTGTGTACCCAGTCATTCTGTGGGTCCTGAAACACCTGCATTTCCTAAAGCATTATTTCCTTTATTAGATCGATATGGCAATAAAATCCAGTGTTAGCAGGTTCTGCAGAAAGTATGCTCTTAGATGAAGCTGAAGAGTGCAAAACTTCAAACAAGTCCAAGAATACTGGGAAGCCTAGAAATTGAAAGTGATAAAAAACTCCCCTAAAACTGAGAGCTATGACTTCTCTACAAGATCTTAATTAGTCATTGAGATTTAAGTAATTTAATAATTTAAATTTTAGTTTGAAACAACTAATTTTCTAAGCATTGGGCTACTTGTCCAGAAATATTGAAGTATATTCAGTATAAATGTCCAAGTCTTTCACTCTTCCCAGTTTCTGAGAAAGCAGAAAGCAAGTCTGTGTTCTTAGAAAGTTCCTCTTGATGGTCTGGTGTCTCTCTGAAAGTGAGAAGTCCTTTCATACTTGGCATGAAATGACTGTGAGACTTTATACTTTCCCCTCCCTCCTTTGAACTTGGGAGGAGAACGAAAGGAGCTCAGACACTTGTGAGGATAAGAAAATGAAGAGCTTCCAACTGAGGTTTTTTTTTTCTGCTGATGTAAGGAGTGTTTGTATTCTGAGAAATCCTTCACGATCTGGATCAGGGAATCACCAAATAGCTTGCTGCCTGTGTATGGTAAAGACAGCAGCTTACATTTTAGATCTAGCGATGAGGTCCAAGGACGCAGCCATACAGCTCGCCAGGCTACAGTGAGGCATGCCATATTTTTAATGGTGAGTCTAAGAGAATCCTCAGCTGCATCATGGATAAAATTAGCTGCAATTTTACACAGCCTGCGTTTCCTCTGCATGGCACCAGATGGGACCCATTTCTTATTGAATCTGGCTTGTTCTTTCTCCAATCATATTAGTAACGCTCTAGAAGCATAAGTGCAATAGATAGATACTCCAAGCTGGGCTGCAACTAGCTTGAAAGATCTTTTAATTGCTTCCTCAACCTTTCTATCAGTAGGATCTTTAAGAAGAGCAGGCACTGAGAGTTCAGAATCACCAGTAACCAATACCCTGTCTACCTGAGGCAAGGTCCCCCACAAAGCAGCTTTATCGACTGGAAGAGGATAGAGCTTATGTAGGACTGCTGGGACTTCATGCTTTGCCTCAGGATTACCCCAAATCTTACAGACAAGATCTTCCACTGCTGAATGGATAGGAAGTGCATTATCTACCTTGTCTTCTTCAGAGGGGATAGGCAGTTCTTCTGAAGCACGTTCAGACTTGGAAGATTTTAGCATTAACACTCTCTTTATGTGCTTGAACAGGTAATTCTGATTCTCCATGTCAAACTTACGCAGAGGATCTGGTCCTTCTTGGTCTTCTGTAGGGGACTCAGATGACACCTCCCCATCTTCAGGGGATGACTCAACCTCCAAGGCCTTGTTAGCCTGAGATTTCTCCTTTCCAGGAGCTGTTTGATCTTTTAAACTGTCCATATGGTCAGACTCAAAAGTTTGGGAACTGCTCCCAGTTGCTTCTAGAGGAACCACTGGAACTTCTATATTTGGTACCCTGGGATGTTTTACCAAATGGGACCTAGCCTGTGCCACAGAAGTTACACTTTGTCTGGCTGTTGCCAAAGCATCCTTTAAGACAGTAGCTAGCTCAGGCAAAATGATAGATTTCATTAATGATTTTTTTTCAGATTCAGAGAAGTGAGTAGTGGTAGAAGGTCTTACCTTCCTGTGATAGGAGCTCTGAGTGTCTTCTGAATCTGAGCTGCAGTCTGGGGTCTGGCTGAACCAGTGCTGGAGAGAAGACTGCTCCCTTGCCAGTGAGCCATGAATTGAGTTGCAGCTGAGGGGTTGCTGGAAAGGGGATGGCTGTCCTGCCTGAGAATCTGAGCCCTCCTTCGACCCCATTATCTGTTGCTCAGAAGCATGATGTCTAGAGCCATGCCTGTACTTCCATTTGTCTGACCTCTTTTCCTCTCGGCAGAGGGAAGCAGACACAGAACTAAACCTTGTAAGCTCTGAAGACTGCCTAGCCCTCCTCCTGTTGTAGGAGGTCTCTGATCTGGTGCTGGAGTATTGATCCCCTGACCTTCTGAAGAAGTTGGATCTGTCAGATTTCACAGACTTTGCTTTGGTAAAGACAGGGTGTGCTTCAGGAGAATTGGCACAGCTACCTTTTCTTTTCCTTGTCCAGTTTCTTTCCTGTCCAAGCAGACACGGACCTGAGGTGACGAAAAAAGTTCAAAATACTCGAATTCCTAGATCTTTCAAATATTACTTTATTTTTCAAGGGAAACCCTATACCCTTTTTCCTCAAAGAAGCACTGCATCATGACCAGCACCACATGAGGCAGACAAACTGGGAACTGAGTGACTGCAGTGATGCTGGGCTGCAGAGAGGGTGCCAAGATATCTTCTGTAATCTGACTGGTTGCTGCTGCTGCCCTGTCTCTAAGGAAAAAAGAGGAAAGGCCAATATAGACTAATTACACAGAAATACATTTCAGAAAGGAGCTTTTGCATGGTAAATAGGATGAGCTCTTTCATGTGAACATGACTGAAAGTTTGGCATGTATCCACCAGACATGAGGTGGATAAATCCATTATAAAATAATTTTATAAAGCACTAGATGATTCTATAGATTAACTGAAGCCACTTAAATACAGAGACATAAATTCAAATCTCGCTACAGGTCACACATGAAAGCAGCCTTGAATAGTCTTATTCTAGGCCTGAGAAAACATGTATTGAGGTCACACCAATTGTACAAATCTGTACGAAGCTCAGCTTCCACTGCTTAAAGTTCCAAGTATCGAAAAACAGAGGAGTGACAAAGGAGAATGCAAACTGGACTGCCTAGGAAAACTTACACAGTGTTTATGTTACCTCTGCTTCCAAGCATTGCTTCACACTTCCCTTTTTATCAGCTGAATTTAATTAATCCATATGCACTTAATGCTGTAATAAAACACTATTCTGAACTCATTAACCTAAGAACAGAGTATTACAGTTTTGGGGTTTTTTAATTCAAGGAAGAATAAACAGAAACTACTCTTTGGCATTAAGAACTGTAAATCTGTTCCAGTCAGATCAAGAAGTACATTTCTGTTATATGAAGAAGCTACGGCAACAGAGTGGATCCTTCTTGAAAAAACTGACTATGCTATGTACGTTTGTAAATGTCACATCTTCAAAATAATAAAGGGTTTTTATAATGCTTTTGGCACAGGAATGCACTGCAAAATCCATTTTAACACCCACGTGAAATAGAATGGTATTGACATATTTAGAAAATACTATTTCCTGTACTAATCAAAACCCAACAAATAAAATGCTGCTTATTTAATAAGCTATACATAATACGAACAGACTAGTCAAAACGTGCTTTTTATGATGCCAGGAGATTCAGATACACTACATTAAAGGAAGAGAGACAAGAATAAGAGCTGTACTGTATGCTTTGAAGCAGCTTGCTGTGTATCTTGTAATGAAATACATGAAAGGGACATTTTATTTTTCTTGCAGGACATTCCTTCACCTCTTTCTGTAAAACCACTTTTTTGTTATTGGATTAGGTGTTAGTACTGATAGCCATTTTAAATGCATTTGTTTTCCAGTCAATATAACACAAGATTGTCTTTATTAGGCTTCAATTTGAAATATATTTTCAAAAGCCATAATGTTAAATGTGCCCTAACTGAAAGGACACTGTATCTGGTATTTTAGCTATCTGAAAGATGGGCTTGTAAATAAAGATTCCTTACTCTGAGACAATCATGTTTCAATCTGGATTTCACCTTGCATTAGTGAACAGCTTATTCTAAGATGGGATGTTTAATTTTTTTTCTAATGATGTGGTTGAAATGCTATCTGTAGTTCTATACAGCACTGGATACAGAATATTTGTCAACATGGAAAAAAAGTTAGTTTTGAATCAGTAAATGTGATATTATATACAGTACACATGTGATATGAACAGTGAACGTGACAAACTCGATCAGTTACTCACCTGTATTCACCAAATGTTCCATCATCTTCCTTCATAGGTTGTATTTCCGGATCAGCATGTGCATCCTCCTTTTCCTTCACTAAAATATTTGAAATAGTAACTTTTATTATTATACTACAAGACAGGAAACCTGAAGACCTTAATTTCTCAAACTGACCACATCTGGCAGGAACATGGTTTGAATAAAAATAATTTTTTGAACTGGGGCCTTAGGCTGTTACATTTTTTCTTTTGAAGGAAAAGATTTGTTAATTAGTTATAGAATTTTCTTTTCATTCAAGTACAAAATACTGTACGTCATTCTGCATTAGTAAAACTTTTTCTTCTTTTCATTTCTATCATCAAAGAGAAAGTTCTGTTAAAAATCCTACTAAAGTACTTTCTTTACTTATGTTATTAATAGAACTATTGTTTATTGAAATCTGAATAATTTAGTTTTACTTATCCGTGCTCCGTATTTCCACTTGATATTCCTCTGATACTGATTGATAAAACTGAATCAGTGTATTGTACACGTTCTGCTTTCATTTCATGCACTAAGACTCCAGGGAATCTTAAACAGTATTTTAAGAATTATTAACACTGGAAAAAATAGGTGTGCTCTGCTCATTTCTTCTTTTCTGTAACATGATCAAAAGCAAAGCAAACCCACCTACACTGGAACCTAAATTTAACACAATTTTATCTCTTGTTATAGGTTCAGTCATCATTCACTGGTGGGAATAAATCTACGGGTGTAACTTGTCCCTATAAAAAAACTATGTAGCACTGTGTCCTTTGACACAGAAACCTGCTAGCACCCAAGAAGACAGATGTTTATAGAAAATATATATTCCTGTAAGTTAGGATTGTTGACAGACTAAAATAATACACTGACTTCTAGAATCACCTTTATGGTTCTTCCCTTTGCTTTTTCATTTCTGTTTCTCTGGCTATTATTCAAATCTTTCCCTTTTTTAACAGATACAATTATATAATCCAATACACAATCTCTTAATTTTTACTCTGATAATTTCCACACTTAATTTGTACATCATTAGTATATATACTGTTATTTGAGATGATATTAATAATTCCTGACAGTATTTTCTAGGTATATAATTACCACACCTTGAAATGCATCTGGCTGCTATAATTTCATACTGAAACATTTATTACTGTTTTCAAACCATAGGCAATCTGAAGATGACATGCTAAAATGATGATAAAAAAGATTTAATGACTTTTGTGCTTTGCATTTGTCACTATCTGTGGACAACGACTCAGTACAATTAATTATCTCTAGAGTCATGGCTACAAACAAGAATACATGCTGAACCTGGAAATATTATATGCAGTCAAGGTCTACCACATCACAGAATCATAGAATCATAAAAATGGTTTAGGTTGGAAGGAAGGGACCTCAAAGATCAACTAGTTCCAACCCCTCTGCCATGGGCAGGGACACCTCCCACTAGACCAGGTTGCTCAACGCCCCATCCAATCTGGCCTTGAAAGCTTCCAGGGAAGGGGCAGCCACAACCTCTCTGGTTAACCTGTTCCGGTGTCTCACCATCTGCACAGGAAAGAATTTCTGCCTAATACCCAATCTAAATCTACCCTCTTGCAGTTTGAACCTGTTTCCTCTTGTCCTGTCGCTACATGCCCTTGCAAAAAGTCCCTCTCCAGCTTTCCTGTAGGCCCCTACAGGTACTGGAAGGCTGCTAGAAGGTCTCCCCAGAGCCTTTTCTTCTCCAGGCTGAACAACCCCAACTCTCTCAACCTGTCTTCATAGCAGAGGTGCTCCAGCCCTCTGATCATCTTTGTGGCCCTTCTCTGGACTCCAACACCTCCATGTCCTTCTTATGTTGGGGGCTCAAGAACTGGACACAGTAGTCCAGGTGGGGTCTCACAAGAGGGGGAGAATCACCTCCCCTGATCTGCTCATCACATTTCTTTTGATGCAGCCTGGGATACGGCTGGCTTTCTGGGCTGTAAGTGCACATTGACAGCTCATGTTGAGCTCATCATCAACCAACACCCAGGTGGAGGACCTTGCACTTGGCCTTGTTGAACTTCATGAGGTTGGCATGGGCCCATCTCCGAAGCCTGTCAAGGTCCCTCTGGATGGCATCCCTTCCCTCCAGCGTGTCGACTGCAAGACACACCTTATACAAAAAATTCAGACTGGTGCAAACTGTGCATTTCCACTTTTCCCCGTTGTAAAACTATTGCATATTTCATTATCTCAGCATATTCATTATTGTTGTAATTTTTATTTAAACCTATTATACTATAGTACATCCCTATCTGTGAAAACAGACAATTGATTTGAGTGAGCGTGTTCGTACTTGTGATGGTTTTTAGGTCTGCCCATTCTGGAAATGCTCTTGATGGATGCCTGGCATGAGGGTTTTTTTGGCATTTCCAGAAAGTGCCTTTAATTACGATGATCAGCTTGTGCATGTCTCTATTTGAAATTTTCCTTTTCTTGTGTACTTTAGGAAGGTTGAATAGCCACAGGGTCACAGAGGTGGGAATTTGAAGCGCTGAATGTAGTTGGAGGTCCTGAAGAAAGCAGAGGGAACGGGTTGAGGAGAGGAATTGCTGTTGTGCTGCCTGGGTGGTGCAGTCTGAGTCTGACACCTCAGAGGGTGAAGGTATGGTCAGTTCCTTGTCAGTCTGAGACTCATGCATTGTAGCATGACCTAAAGCCAACTCAAAATATTTGGCTATGGTGACAAGAGGAGAGCAGTGCATATTGGATACCTTAACTTCCATAAGGCTTTTGACACCATTTTCCACAGTCTTCCCAACTGTAAACTGAGGAAGCAAGTGCTGGATGAAGCGTGCATTAGACAGGCTGAAACCTGAATCGACCATTGGGTTCCCATAATAGTAATCTACAGCTTGACATGTAGTTGGCAGCTGATTGCAAGTACCTCAGGGGTCAATACTGGGACTGATATTGTTGAATATCATCAGCAGTATCTCAAATGATAAGACAGATTATATCCTCAGAAAATTTATAGGTGACATAAACTTTGGGTAAGGTAATTGACATGTTGACAGTGAAGATTCACCTGCTGAGGGTGCACTCAATTCCATCACCCATATCACCAACAAAGATGTTAAACAGCATCTGTTCCAGTACTGACCCTTAAGGAATGCCACTCGTTGCTGGTCTCCATTTGAACATCAAGACACTGACCACAACTTTCTGAATGCAACCATCCAGCCTAATTCCTTATCCACTGAGTGGTCCACCCATCAAATGCATGTCTTTCCAATTTAGAGACCAGGATGTCGTATGGGAGAGCGTTGACTGTTTTGCGTAAGTCCAGATAGATGACATCAGTTGCTCTTCCCTTATCCACGTACCTACTCAATTGATAGGACTTTTATATACGTGTGTGCATATACATATGTATATATATGTGTGCATAAAAATGTCACTACCTTACATCTAGTAATTCTGCAGAAGCAGAGAAAAGATGAGCATGGCAGGGATCTCCATAAAGTAATCACAACCTTTGCATCCAACTGTCTTCTATACTTTTACTCAAATTGTGTTTTACTTTCTTCTACATGATGACTCACTCCCTACTCTTCTCAGTTTCATTACTTCACTTGTTACATCTTCCTAATTTTCCTTCTCTTTTCTCAATTACAGAATCACAGA
>VZRW01009677.1:123-17424 GCA_013398125.1 Aegotheles bennettii
CTTAAGTGACGCGCGCCTGAGGAAATATCCTTCCGCGAGCCGTGTCCCTATAGAAAGGCGCGCGAAGCGCGCCCAGAGACTCTTAACTGACGCGCGCCTGAGGAAATATCCTTCCGCGAGCCCGTCCCTATAGAAAGGCGCGCGAAGCACGCCCAGAGACTCTTAAGTGACGCGCGCCCCTAAGCAATACCATTACTTCAATAGCAGTAGTAGAGTAGTGTGATTATCTTTAATTTAACCACTAGGAAATAAAACTCACTATGGCCAGAAGCTGGTAGAGTCTTGTTATCAAGGTAATAAGTGAAAATTGTCATTGCGGTGACCCATGGTGCCACGGCCTCAATTACAGAGCTCTTGTGCATGTGGGAGGGCACAAGTGCCTACAGGCATATATTTCATTACAACAGGCTAGTGATACAACACAGCACTTGTAGCACAGAATCAAACAAGCTGAAGTCACTTAACAAAAAGTGCTGTCGATACCAAGTTCAAGGAAGAAGGAGCTTCAGGTAAGGGTTTATGGGGACTGGAAAGAAAAAGGGAGTTTGAATACTGTCAGTTTGTTCTCTGTTTCTTAAGTCACTTCTTCACAGAAGTGGCATGCCAGATCAACCAACTTCTGGATCTGCAGCACTGCATTTTAATGAGCTAATTTGTAAGTTGATTTTAATGAGTTCATTTAAATTCGTGTGCTGAAGATTAACCTCTGCAGGTACAGTTCTCTCACTCCTTCTGTTTTATAATACAAGGCTTTCAACAGTGCAATTGCTTTCTTGCTCTTCAGGGATTTACTTACAAAGTGATATATCAAACTACAGTTAAATCTTTGGGGGGATGCATTTGCTTCAGCACCTCTATGCAGTATAGTTCCCCCAGTCTCTCCAAGATGGCCAGAGCAGCTGCCAGACCTGCTACAATGAGCAACAAAAGTCTGGTGTTATCCTTGAGCTCAAATTTTCATGCACTGAGCTAGCGGGATCTGTGGACTGTGCCTCAGGTTTGAGGAACGAGATTTGTTACACTAGGACAGTTTTATCAGATTATTGTTCCTTATTAAGCAGCATCAGTTTCGCAGAAATTCTGCACAAGGTTTCTTAGTGCGAGTCAGAACCACACTTATTTTAAAGCTGAGCATACAGTATACAGGAGAGAGATACCATCTATGATTCAGGACAGCTCTTGTTAGCAGAGAGTTCTCAGAACTTTCATAATCAAAGACTAAAAATAACTGGTGTGTGTGGCCAGTCAGGAGGATCACATATTACAAGCCATAGTATTACAAGAGCCTTTCAAAGACTTAAAGGGTCATTACTGCAGTCCTCCTAGAAAGATAATCTGCTTTAGATTTAGAAACCTACAGGTGCTGTGCAGCTGGTTAGTTACTCGTTCCCCATTTCCCATATCTGATCTGCAATTAGCCAGCTTCAGCTGCTGCTGCTGCATGCCAGCCTGCTGCCTTAAAGAGCTATCCACAATCAGATGGCTGCCTCATTCAGTGCTCTACAAGTTGCTGTGCCAGCTTCAAGTCTGCTTTCTGCACAAACCAGGTTGTTTTATTTGGGAGGGATGGGGCAGGGGAGTAGTGTGAAGAAATGGCCATGATAATGACTGCTGGGATATAAGGCTTTCATTTCTAGATTGCTGCTTTGACTTAAAACCAACTGATATCTTCCTGTTGGATAGCACAAATACATGCAAAGAGCCAAAGATGAGACCTTGCAGTAATGTGAAAAACAGATCAATACCACACCTTTCATTTTAGGAATCTTGGTTCAGTGAAGAAAAGGGGCTTCTCAAACTGGCCTTAAAGGACATGTTCCCTGGGCTTCAGCTTAGAAAGCAGAATTAAACCTTCCCAAGATGTGAGAGCAGACAGCAGCAGTTCTTACAGTACTTGCTGGCATTCCTGGTAAACAACACTAAGTCACCTGCCAGAGAGCAAGAGTGGACGTACAAAGGTAAATTCTTATATTAATCTGCCATACTGAGCTCTTGAATGTATTCACTATCAACTGAAAGTCCCACTCTCCTGGCTAGCTGCTTTTGGCCCACTACAAAGGAAAGAATCCATTGCTGTCAGAGAGAGAGCATACTAGCAAACAGAAGGTACAATCCGTATCGGACCTAAACCACCATATCTACAGGAAGATGAAAGATCTATGCCCCATCCTCTCACCCACTGTATCACCAGCCCAAACACCCACCTTGGCTCCCAGCTATCTGCCATACTTCAAGACAAGGTCCTGGTCCCCGGCGAAGCAGACTGGGTGCTGCACAGAAGGAAGAGAAGCAAGAGTAACACCTCTCAAACCACCTGCACTGCCATGCTGGCTGTACCCATGCACACAGCAGTCTTCTCCTGCAGACAGCACAAAACTGCACGGCTGCAAACTCCCATGTGCCTCTTTCAGACACAGGTGCTTGAGGGTTATAGTAATAGTTTGGAATCAATAAAGTTCTCATCCTAGCATGACACCAGTGCTACGAGGCTAGGAGGAACTTAAGAAGCAACCCAAAACAGAAGGAAGAAAGAATTTAGGTCACCCAGGCTCCACCTGCCACTTAACTTCCCCCTCTTGGATAGCCTCCCTGGCACCTGCAAGCTGCTGCAAGAAGAGCATCAGGAATGTCAGCAGAAAGCTCCTTCACACCTTGTCCCTGTGCAACAATTCAAATTTACCCTCTTAAAGGTAAGGTGCATCTATGCACACTTCAATCACTGACAGCAGAAAGTCATGCACAGGGCTTGGGTTTGAGCTCTGAAACTCGTACCCTGTCTCAGCTCATCACAGCTCAGAAAGCATGGCCCAGAGAACGCAGTGCCAGGTTCTGCTCAGCCCCAGCACTATGAGGAAGAAATATGAGGAGCTTAGGGCCAGAAGCATGGAGGATACATTTGTTGGGTGTTTAAGCTGTGTTGCTGAAGATGTTTTGCTCTGCTTTGCATGTGTGCCTGTTCTGGGTGGTTTTCCTTGTGTTTAAAAAAAAATAGGCATACTTGAAATCTACTTTACAAAACCTCAGCAAATTAACACTGATCTTTTCCAGACAATTCTTCAAATGAATGTTCTGCAAATGCCTCCTCACAGCATGCAAAGATTTAGATATGCTGGCACTGGCTCTGCAAAGGATGCTCTCTAACAAGAGGAATTTAAGCACCAATACCAGTTCAATTTGCCGCTTTTTGACTTTAATATAAAAAGAAATACTTTCTGCAAGAAAGGATTCAGCTTTCATCACCAGAGCCCTAGTACAGACTTTGCAGGCTAAACCAATCGACAGATAAGCACTTTCCATAAACATTGCATATTCTTGGCTTGCACAGGTTCTGGAGAATGAAAGAACAGGCTGTGCTGACATCTGGTGGCTTTCTCTGCAGGCAAAGACAGTTTATGGCAATAGGTCTTGGGGTTTTGCTGCATTTATTATATTTTTTTGCATTCCTCATGCAACTTTTCTAATTTCCTTCCAAGATACACAGCATTATGATAAAAACATTTTTGTTTCCACTAACCAGTGGACAGTGCTGTCCTCTGCAAGCCCTCCTGTAAAGCAAGAAAGGATTCTTTGTTGTGCACTATTAACAACAGTGTAGAAAAGGTCTCCTCTTTATTTCAAAGCATATTTCTTCATGAATACCAAAAAAAAGTACATTTACTGACACAGGAAATGCTCCTATTGCATATCAGGTGAGGTGCAAACCTAACCAGTCAAGCACTGCACCCAGCAGAGGTGGCAGCATGAAGGAAAACATGCAAAGGTGTGTCTGTTTCTCTAACTCAATAGGAAAGTAGGCAGTAGGGGAAAGTCAATGTCCTAGTAATACAAAAAGCAGCAAAGTTGTCTACTGGGCATCATTGCTTGATCATTTGCAAATCTGTGCCAAGTAGTACTACAAAAAGGAAGTCATGGAAGGGGGATCGGGTGCCAACCAGCAAGACTGGGCTCAGTCCAAACTGTTCAACAAACAAAAGTGTGCACTTGCCTGAAGCACCTGTAATGCTCCAATTGGCTGAAGTTCCTCTGAAGCCAGGATCCTACCAGTCATATGAGACCAGGAATGATGACCACATGTTCTGGTTTTTCATTCTTCATCTCTGGACACTCACTATTTCTGTGGCTATTGGCTTTCAAGGAGTGGACCCACAGATGCCCTGTCACGGCTGTGGTAACTCTTGGATTGTTACTTGCAAGCTCATCTTTAAGTAAATCATCTGTCAGGGGATGTGCTGAATACTCCCAAGGCAGTGAAAGTGAAACACGAAGCTCACAGCTTATCTCTGGATCGCCTTTAAAACAGAATGTTTACATCAGATACAGCAGCTCCCCAACTTTAACAGTGGTGCATATCAGATCTTTGAGGGTTCCTTTATGCCATTGGTGACTGTCAGCATTAAGCTCAACCATCTGTGTCAGCAGTTTCCATAGCTCTTGCTTCTTCAAGAGGCAGCATAACTACCTCTGGACAGAAAAATACACAAAAACTGCTGCATGCAGAAAGTGACAAAGCCAGAAAAAACCCAAGATGCCTAATCCAGCAGTTTATGAGTTCAATCCCAAAAAAATATTAAAATGCACCATTTTCATACCTTTAGTGCTATAAAAAGCAGCACTACTCCAGTATTTCTGTGCGCAGAGCACTGTACCTGCAAGATTGTGCCTGTGTTTATTCAGTTACATTGTTACCTCTTCTTCCTCTTCATGGTAATTCCTTTCCTTCTCCTCTCTTCTCCTAGCTATTCTTCCACACCTCCTAAACGAAACACCAGTCTCTCTGAAGTGATTTTTTTCCTCCAAGAAACACCTCACACACACACAGCTTCCAGTCTGACTGCCTTTCCTTGCTACAGTGCTATAACCCAGGATAAGTTGTGTTTTATTTCAGCATTCACTCTGGATGCTGTTCTTTTTGTTTAAAACAAAAAAAAAAAGGCTGGTGAAAGGCTCCAAGGACACCACACTGAAAGACTAATCCTTATTAATGCCACGGTGTCTAAAAACACTAGCAAAGCTATATGACTTACCAGACATCTCAGTCTTTAGTAATTTATTAGCCAGCGTTCACAGATTTCATTCAGTACTCAACAATCCTGGAAACACCCTACTCCAACACAAGGCTATACCATATCCCACTGAAAATTGTTGAAATAGCATCTATCTTA
This sequence comes from Aegotheles bennettii, assembly GCA_013398125.1. Taxonomy (NCBI): domain Eukaryota; kingdom Metazoa; phylum Chordata; class Aves; order Caprimulgiformes; family Aegothelidae; genus Aegotheles; species Aegotheles bennettii. The sequence goes on from VZRW01009677.1 coordinate 5,286, forward strand.
ACAAGTTTTAAGTTATTATCTATGGTTTTGTGGGGTTTATTTGAAAGGAGCATTATTAAAGGTCCAATAAAAAAAAAAAAACACAAAACACAGTAGAAAAACACTTCAGGAAGAATCCAGTTCACAAGTATGGGCATTGAGAGCAGTATAAAAGGCTCCACTGTGCTGCTGCAGAAAGAAGCCAATGAAGTGCCACTGCCAGAGCTAACTGAGCTCACAAAGCAGTAGTTTAACCCTTCCCTTGGAAAGGGAAATTAATCTGGAGCTCCAGACACATCATTCGTGAATGTTTGCATTAAAACATTTAGCATTTTCTGGCTGATGCTGCAGGATTGCTCTTTCACTGTGCCACACTCAATGTAGCACTGAAACTTTGTAACTGTACTGGCCCAGAAAGGACAGTTGTTAAAATCCGGTGACTCTTTCAAACACAAATGCCTTAGAGAAAAGGGATAACAAAACCAAGCCAAATCTGTCTGAAAGGGCTGGAGACCAAATTCAAATCCCTAGAACAGGAGGAAACACAATGACAGTGTTTGCTCAGCCTGAGAGCCTGTGTGTGCTGACAGATGTCATCTAGATGCCTTGGTAGGACAGTCTGAGACATTGATCTCTCTGGTATGCCATCTACTTCCTGCAGAGCTACCTTCATTATCGTAAATTTGGCTTAACACAGCTGGTATACTCTGGAGTACAATGCATTAGCTTAAGTTGTCTGAGAAGATGAGTACAAACTCATACCAGCCAGATTAATCTACAGATATGGCAGACTGTGTAAGGAAACAGCTGAGACATGGGCCCATGTTTGGGGAGCAGGTACCAGCAACAGAAGGGCAGCCTGACCAGAAAGAGGAGGCAAGTGGTAAATTCTCCACACAAACTCATCAGAGCATGCACAACAGGATCTAAATCCCAAGAGAACACAGGTGACTTCAGGGACTCAGGATATCCTTACCAGATAAAGATACAATCATCCTTTTAATTGCAGATGACAAAGTGGTAGACTACTTTCACAAGACAATAAAACCCTGTTTAAAGCAAAGCTGTTGGCGAGTAACACCAGCTACCAAAACCAGCATAAACTAAAGAGTTGTCAGGAAGGATGAAGAAAACAAGGTGGGAACAATACACAGATGTTTCTTTGGCCCTACATCTAAAGCAAAGAGAACTTCTACTTAGGTACTTTGCAAATCACACATCTGCTTTCACTATCACATGTCAATAGAAAAAAAATCATCAAAGCTGTAGAAAACAGTAAGCTTACTTCTCTGGAATGTCTCTTGCGGAGACGGTGTTGTCAGCGGTCACCCAGAGCTGAGGGCAGATGTGTGGGGCTAAAGCAATCGCACATGAGGTCTCATTTGATTTAGCAGAGCCTATGCCCAAGAAGCCTACTAAGGCAGAGAGCCACCATCACTTCTACTTCAGTGAGGAGAGGCTTAAAGGCACAGTGTCCCATCTTGGCACCCCCTAAAAATCAGTTTCATAAACAGTACCTATCTAAAGGTACTTTACTGCACGTGTGATTATTTTTAATTATTCTCAATTTGGTTAATATAGTAGGAAAGCCAGGAATTACAAAGAACTAACACATAGCAACAGAGTATTTGGCTCTTGGAAAGCAGGAAAGAATCAATTCCACTCTTGAAGACATGTAGCTCACAGACTGGGCCTCTCTTCACAAAAATGCAATCATTCAGGTTTTATTCTTAAAACTGAAACCATAAGCTTTCAAGCCATTTGGTAAAATGCCCAATTCCTATTTATGCACACTGATGTCCTGGCAGAACTCAGGTTGCTACCTCTCACATGAAGGTGTCTCCATGAAGTAAAGCTAGAAACAAGGAAGCTGGTCTTTGAACACAAAAGCCTCACAACAGTCTTTGTCCCTTTCAGCATGGCAAAGAATGCTGGAAGAGAGTATAAAGGAAAGCATTCACCAGTGAAGAGCACAAAACACTTGCCAGTCTGCACATTTAAACAAGAGACCAAACATAAAATGAGAGAATTAAAGCTGTGACTTGAAACAGAGAGGTTTTCTGCTCAAGCTCTCTAAAATACCTGGTGATTTGGTCATAAACCATTTCCATTTTCATTCCAAGTTAGTACTGTGATGGCATCTTACTGTCCATTGTACAATCTCCATATGTAGCTTATGTCTGCTGTAGGATCACACCGAGAACGTTTGTCCCAGGTCAGAGATTGCACTGCCTGCATCGTAAGAGGCAAGCAAAGCAAAAAGAAATGTGAGAAAAAGTCATTCATGTCCCCCAGCTTTCCTCCTCTCAGTCTTCACATATCGACAGAAGTTAATTTCTATAGGAAGAGAACTGCACTGTTTGCAAAGCAATCCTCTAGGATTTATTGATCTTTAAGAAAAATCTCATTAAGCAGAATAAGGAAAATTTACAACAGGTATGGGAAAACAAAACAATCTCTTGGGATCTTCACCAGGCTGAAACAGGATTAGCTTTGTAGTTTCTGTAATCTTCCTCACAGAAGAATGCTAATTCGGTCTCATTTGCTAGAATGAATAAAAAATGAAATATTTAGCACACCAGTAAATGAACCACCCAACAGCCAGCTATTTAGAATCTTAGAAGACAGTTGGCAAGTTTTTGGTCAAAGGCAATTATAAATCACCACACACTTCTTTTCCCCCCACCCCCGTATTTTTGCAAAAAAGATTCCAGTATTAATAATGTCATTTAACCTTGTTAACAAAAAACCCCCAGAAAACCCAAAACCCAAGAATCTGAATATACAGAATATGTACACAAGACCCCACAAGATTTGTTTAACACAGCCTTCAGAATTGTTTGTATAAGCATTCAGCAAATTAAGTGACTGCATTCTAACTTCAAATGCTAGGAAAAAAAATTGAAGCATGATTTTATCCTTTTTTTGTGCATTTTTTGGTTAGGAAAGGGAAAAAGAAACTATTTTTTCCATTAAATTAGCCTGTAGGTATAATAATTTAATACTTAGAGGATCAGTAGAATATTTTACAGATCACTTTACATTCTCCCTCATGACCCATCAAAATATGTGTCTGAAGAAGTTAATTTTTTGCCCTGCTGATGATTAATTCATGAGGCTTCAACAATATGCAAAGTGAAAGACACAAATTGGCTTCTCCAGCAATACCTTCAAATACCTCTAATTATTCACAGGGGATATGGCAGAGCTAAAGGACCCACAAAGGTTCAGAGCAGTCACAATTCTTTCAACCCAGTAGGTCAAGGACTTCCTCTTCTAAAACAATAAGTCAGCAACATTACTAATTCAGAACGGAGACAAATCTGATGGAAAGCCTTCACAATTATTAAACATGGAATTCTTTAAGGTGCTGAGCCAATAAGTTCCACGTTCATTTTTTAAATTAAACCCGAAGTTAATGAAGTCTGTCTGTCTTGTAAAAAAAAAAAAAAGAAAGAAAAAAAAAGAGCAGAAGGGGTTTTAGAATCTCAACTAGAAAACAGATAGGACTTTGCAATGAATACTGAACACTTTATTAACATACACTCTGCTTTAAAAAAAAAAACAAAACAAAAACTAAAAAACAAAACCAAAAACAACCAGGCAAGCATTAACTTTGCTGACTAGATAATAACTGTAATAATAATCACTACCACAGAGGCTTTCCCGAGGATACTTATCTAATGGCCTCATAATTTATAACTCTCTAGCCCAACCCTGTAAAGTGCCAAGGGCAATCAACTGCAGCTTAGAAAAAACCTTCTGCATGTCTCAGAATTTCCCATATTTTCTAATAGTAATTCTCTGTTTTATTCTAGCAAATCTTGTCCAGACTAGATATTGGGAAAATGTAACATGTCAATAGGAGATTTCAAATCTTCTTACTGATTTAAATCAAAACGCGGAGTAGCAGTACGTGCTTTCATACTTCACTTCCTTGGTTTACTCCTTTCCACATTTTGTTGAGGAAGAAAAGTAAACTCTTCAAGACCCCACTCCTAATTTAGCTAATTTTCACATCAAGATATGCTGGAACATATCAAAATTCAAAATGGCATAATGGTATGCTGCACTTTATAAAGCAAGAGTTTTTCTTTCCTATCACAAATGCCCACTATAAACTAATGACTAACTGCTGTTAGCTATTCTGCAAAAAATAAAAAGCAGCTTTAAATTGTTTTCTGCCTTGACTAAGCCACCCTTCTCTCTGTACAGAGACACAGACCAGGCTGGTCTGTTTTGATTTCCTTTCACTATAACATTTACTCTGATGTTTTAACACCTTTTTCCAGATCACATCCAACTGCTTCACTGCTGTAGCTACAAACAGTTTCAAAAGATGGATAATATATGCAAGTATTTATCAATATCTTTTTGAAAGAAGGCAGATCTGGACAATATAGTTCCTAATTCAACATTTGGCATTCTCATCAGCCCCACTCCTGAACTGCTTTGCCACTTGTGCCTTGGATAGATAAAAATCTTGCTTAAATGAATCTTCTGCTAACTAAATTACAAATCTATAAGACTTGAGTGCCAGTAATCCTCCTTCCTGAGGAACCTTTTTTTTTCTTATCTCCAGGTAAAACGACCTGGTTTAGTACAAACAGCCAGAGAATAACTATCATTCATATCACAGGAACACCCAAAGACCTTTAGGAAAGGTACACTGAGGCCAGTCACAGTGCACCCCAGAGAAAAACATTAGGGAGACATGCCAGGTCACTTAAAACCAGAAATCAAATGTCAGGAAACAAAAGAGCCAAGAAACCTTAAGAAAGAATTCCCACTCACTAGCTGGGGAGCAATCAGAGAGCACCAGGAACAGGAGGGAGCAGCCCTGCACTTGGAGTGCAGGCAGTCCTGTGCTCCAACAGGGCAAATCGGATTCAAATGAGCCAATGTCCATATCAAGGTGGAATGCAACTACATCCCTTAAGTACCCTGCTGCCACAAAGTCACTGAGCCACATTTATGAGAAGCCCAAAGGACACCCAGGGACCATCAATTTCCTCGTGACAGACATTTCTTTACATTATTACCAAAAGATATGCCCTATATGTAGTCCCCTGTCAAAATGTGAGAAATCAGGTCAAGTTTCAACTCTTTGCTATGTTCAGCACATTCTCTAAATGATACTGCTTGAGCTTTCCTGAGCAATCTGGCTATCAGGCACTATATGCTGCACATTAAACAAATCTAATCTTATTTCATTATTCCACGCTGGTTCCACTACTTACATTTCTAACCAAAACATCAGTTTAAATGTTACTGATAAGACTAAGCAGACATGGTACTAATAACCTATCTGTCAATCATTTAAAATTACTCTCAGCAGAATTATAAGCATACCCTCTAAAAATCACAATTTGCATTCTGAACATTTGGAGTGCAGATACCTGCTGCCCTCAGCCCAATGATTAGAATGTACATTATCCCCCCTTCTTCCCTGAATAATTATCAAGCAGTGTAAAGAGCATCAGGAATAGCATTTACTTTTCAGCAGGCTATCCAAACATAATCACCCAGTTATCAGTTTAATGACAACTGAGGAACAGCACCTTCAGTCAATACAAATGTGCTCCTACCTACTCCAGCTGCTTTCAGCGTACTGTCTTCTTTCAAAATCAGTTTGTCATCATCTTCCAAACTCACTACAAGTTCGCCAGTCTGCAAATCAGAGAACCAGAATACAAAGATAAGAGTTTACTGACTGCCTCTGCCTCAGCCTTGTTTGATCCACCTGCACTGAAGCACGTAAAAGGGGAATAATACAGCTAATAATCATACCTTAGATTTGTGTGCCTGGTGAATAATCTTCATTGTATCTGAAAGAAAATACAATGTTTTCCTAAAATAAGGCTTAGTAACATATATAACAAAATAAGGCAGGTAACACTGAAAACTGTGCTTGGGGAAGGAGAGACAAACAAAGGGATAAGGTTCAAAATCTTTTCTTAACAACAACTTTGTGTATTCAAATTGAAAGAGGAGAAAACACCTTAATTACCCAGTCCTGCAGCCACAGTCTTAAACCAGTCAATCCACCATTAAGGTACCACATCCTACTGGGCTCCTGCCTGCTGGCTGGATTACAGTAACTAATGACCATCCCAATTGCCAGTCAAAACACAGTTAGCATGTTTTAAGCTAACAGGTTTTACACACGCAAATGGGGCAGGATAAACAGCATTTATGCACTGTCAACTACTACAGATAAGCTGATAGACAGCAAGTGACTAAGAGAGAGCAACCTGACCACTTCAGATCATTTCTTGCAATTTTCCTTCTCATGAAGAAAGCACCCATGCAGAAATTTTGTTAAGCAAATCCATCTTCCGTCAACACACAGTAGCTCTCCTCTTTTTAATGCTGTAGCATTAAATATGTCAGTAATATTTACCTCTGATATGTTTGCACAGTGTGGCACTTTCAGAAGTTACACAATAAAAAAAAAAGAAATATTGCTTTCTTCTGGCTATGCAAGCAGGGCTTTGTTAACAGAAAATCAACAAAGCAAGCAGATCACTGCAGAGATCAGAGGAAGAAGTCAGAGGATGCCCATGCAGCACTAAAAAAAAAAAAAAACACAAAAAAACCCCTTCAAAGCCTTGAGATGTGATTTAGAGCACCAAGCAAAAATGTGAAGGCATTATATATGATGTTGGTGATGGATTCTGGAAAGAAAGAAGCCAAAACAGGCACAAGGTGAGAAACAGCCAGGTCCAACTGAGATTTCTGGCACTGCCAAATAAAGCAGAAGGAAAAATCTGACTCTTATTAGCACTATCCATGCAGAAGTCTCACTGCCCTTTCATCACCAAAATACAAGACAGACAGTAGAGCACACAAGAGGTGCCAAAAATATGAACCTGGATGATTCAGAGCCTGAGGGGAAGGTGAGGAACTTGGCTTTGATTTTTCTGTGTGAAAATTTCCACGCAGCTAGCATCATCCCACTAAAAGCAGGCCCCCACTTAACTGGTGTAACAGGTTTTAAAACTCTGCAGAGTTTTTCACCCACATTATGCTCAGTCCTACACAGCACAATCAGGTGCTCAGCCACAACATTTGCCTTGGGAAAAAAAATAAAATGATGCTCTCAGTGATGAAAGAACCAGCAGCAGGGACCTGGCAGCACCAGGAATACAACTGATAGCAGCAGTCCTCCATAGGACCCCTTCATCTAGATATGTGGGGGGGCGAAGGGCACCTCCAAATTCAAACTGACTTACCTGGATTTTAAGACCTTAACTAACATAGTAAACAAAAAAGTAACATTCAAGTCCTGGCCACTGCAAATCTTAATCCCCAACTCTTTTTCTGCTTTCATTTTGCACTATCTGTTGCACGATCAGCAAGAACACAATGAAATGCTTGCCTTTGCTTTTCTTTTTAAATAGGCAAATAGTCTACTACCATTCATTTGTATTAAGTAGGTTCCTCATTCAATTCTTTGAATCGCTGTAGAAGAAGGGGTTTGTCAACTCCAAGAACACAGGAGACAGAGGATCACTTGCAGCAAAACTACAAGGGAACTTTCAGAATGGCCAAGTTTAGGAAAAGATATGTTACTGACATCCCAGTTAACAAACTCCAAGAAATGAAGTAATTTAGTCTATTTGGAAAGTATATTCTGTCCTAAACAGATGAATTGAACATGTACATGCCAACCTTCACAAAAAGGAAATACACGCATAACTTTACGTTAGAGGATAAAGTCAGCCTGAATTTCACACCAGTCTATTTAAGAGTGTATTTAAGAGTGTTTATATCTATTTTGAGCTGCTTCTTATATTGTGTAAATTATTTAAGTATATGTCTTGAGCATTTTCCATTTACTGCCTTCAGCTCCCACTTCAGCATCCTTTCTGACTTCACAATTAGTAGATACTGAAATACATGAGCACATAGAGAACTACAATTTCAAAGCGTTTGAAATTGTGTTTGAAATCACAAGCTAGAGTAAAAACAGAGTTGAAAGGCACTTACAAAAGTAATTAAAAATTCATACCAAAAACCATCAGTACCAATTAGTAAATAATATATAACAAGCAGCCTAATCCAAATATTAGTGCAGAACTTCAAAATAACAGTCAAGTTCTGTACACGTGATCCCAGTGGCATAACCTCAGCTACAAGAACTGGATAGAGCTGCAAATCTAGGCAGGCACTGCCGTCAGCATGAGTATTCTACAGCAATTGTCTTCTAAATTGCATAGAAGCTGGCATAAAATATGTCTTCATTTTGCAAGAATTAAAACAAGAAAGAAAACCACATACCATACTTGTAATTTTTGAAAGGAGGAGGAAGTCCTGTTCTTGAAGGCACATCTATCAAAATAAAAGCACCAAGTTAAAACAAAGTAGTCCTTTTTTTATTTCCCGTATTTTACTTTCCATTATTTTATGCATGCATCCTGGATATCCTTTGCATCAAAATAAATCCACAACACAGGAGACTTGTTTGAGCATCAAATACTTACACCTTTGGCTCAGATTCTGTAGCTACTCCATATCTGGCTAACTTCACTTGACCATGAAGTCCCTCTGAACAAAAGGACCCATGAGGACAGTGAGTCAAGGCAATTAGGATATGATCACAGGAGTCTGATCCTTCAGAAATCTGCCAGGAACACCCTGTTAATGGTTTGCACAGCATCTCCTGTGCCTTATACAAACAGCTGACACCTGTCATTCACAGCTGAACTGTTCACTAAACACAGCCATGGGAACCAGCCACAAAAAGGAAGCCAAACTGTGGAAAATCAACTCTTCAGAATCACAGAATGGTTCAGGTTGGAAGGGGCCTCTAAAGGTCTTCTAGTCCAATCCCCCTGCAATGCGCAGGGACATCTTCAACTAGATCATGTTGCTCAGAGCCCCCTTCAACCTGACCTTGAATGTTGCCAGGGATGGGGCTTCTATGTCTCTGGACAACCTGTGCCAGTGTAACCTCTTTAATGTGCATGCAGGACACAGCCCATAAGCAACTGCAGGAACACAAACACCTTCCCTGGTGCCAGTGTTCCCACTGACACCCAGGGATTTAACCAGGGTCTTGGAAGGCCCAGCCACTTGTGGAGTGCTTGGCAGTAAGGTGGCTGAAACCGTAATTTCAGCAGTAGTTTAATGATTTATCTCACCCCCCCCCTTCAAAACCAATTATAGCAGAGGAAGGAACACAGCTCCTTTCAGACCAGGAACAGCACTATCCCTCCATCTGTGGAACGAGATTGCAAATAGTTTTGTTCAAGACACCAGCTTTGTCTCAAATAACAGCGAGCTGCAATACTACACACATCAAAAGTGAGTTTCTTGGCATTGTTTTTTATTTTATGCTTTGTAACAGCAGCTGTACCATATGTTATGAAATTGCTTGTAGTTTTCTAAAAGCATCCCCAGATCTTGCCATGCCTATCAGAGTCTAAAAGCATGGAAGCTGCTGAAAACACAATACAGCTGTGAGGCCCAGGGCAATGTCCTAGGAGTTGCTTAAATTTTATCAGCTGTAACAGTTTGAGACTTGTTTAAACTGACTTCATGCAAAGAATAAAAGGATGTCATTCTGCACCCTTTGAACGTCTCCATTTAGGTGTGTAGAAATATACCTGCAAGACAAGGGGAACACCCTAACTCCCGAGTCCCTGTGTGGGCTGGCCTACATTAATTAACTTTTAGATACACTTAACTTTCAACCAGGCTTCTAAAACATAAAGCCCATAGATGAGTAAATCTGCACCACAAAGCTGGAGATGGAGACAGGAACTCAGAAGCAAACACGCACAGCGAGGCCTCACGGTGTCAAAAACAATTTTTCAAGATCCTCTCTTCTCATAAACAGCAAACAGACTTGTGTTCCCACATTCCACATACTGGTGTAGTTCCTAAGGATCAAAGGCTCTCTAAATTCTATTAATTTATTCCTGCTAATTTACCAAATAGCTGCCTGACAGCACCACTCAAGGGGCTGGAGGCACTGAGCCCAGTGCTGCAATGCCCTCGTCGTTTTTGACTAAAGATGGGGGTTTGGGCAGGGGGAGCAGTCTATCCAAATTCAGGCATGACACACTGACCATGGAAGCTCTTATTAACTCCAGACCTGGCATCCAAGGGAGGAGAGTACACAGGGGATGTAAACACAAACCTGGCGTCTCTACCAAAGCACGGAATTCCCATTCATTTGCTCCCCTCCACTTTCCTGTGTGGAGGCAGCACCACGTGGGACTGCAGCAAATGCCCACGGCCCCTTACCCTTCTGCACAAAAGCAATGAACTGCTGCACTGTCTGATCCAAGTCAACTCCATGATACACAACAGGTCGGAAGTTCCGGTGTTCAAAAGAGCGAACGAGACGAACTGTGATGGTTGAGCTTTCTGTTGACATGAGAATTAATTCTGAATAACCTGGAAAACATCAGAGAGAGGAATTACTGCTTCTCCTCTGTGCACAAGCACAGCTAGGAAACAAGGTGCAGGTGGCCTTGTTCAAAGACTAAAACACGGTGAGAAATTCAACAGCATGACCTCCTTCAGGATTTCACTTTTAGTATTTCTGCAGAAACAGTAACAGGATCTGGAAACAAACAGTGCTCCCTAGGGTATTATTGACACTGCACACCAGATAGTCTGATACTCGCACCCATGGTGTGTGATACAGCACCAGGCTCCCTGTCAAACACACAAATACTATGGATAAATGCAAGTATTTCCTTTGGGTTTTAAATGACCAAAGAATTTACCTACTGACTGAGCAGCCTTGTGGTCTAAAAGAATGTACTAACTTTCACAAAGCCAAAACCTCTTTAATACACTTATGCTGTAGACAGCATAATACCCTGAAAAATGCCTAAGCTCTTACACAATGCTCATTTTCACCTCCCTACAGAAAGTGGGAAAACCACAGCAAATAATTCTCCTGGTATAGTACTATATAATCAAGGGTTTTAATTTATAATAGTAGCTCCCTAGAATGGCTCTACAGGGCTTATATTACTTTAACAGAGAGCAGAACCTACAACGGCATCACCTTATTAACCTGAGCTCCTCTTCCAATGAGCCCATGTGTTGTTCCGTTGGATTCTTTCTCTCCATGAGCTATTTCCTACCTCAGCAACCTTCTCTGGTTGTGGTGCTGGGTGTTCCTCAGCAACCTTGCTCTCTGGTCACACTCCACACTGCCGTGGTTGCTGCAGCAAGGAGCAAAGACTGAAGTGTAAGTGCTGCAACATCAGCCAGGGGCACAGAATCACAGAATTCTAGGGTTGGAAGGGACCTCGAAGGATCATCCAGTCCAACCCCCCTGCCAGAGCAGGGTCATCTACAGTACATCACACAGGAACGCATCCAGGCGGGGTTTGAATGTCTCCAGCCAAGGAGACTCCACACCCTCTCTGGGCAGCCTGTTCCAGTGCTCCGTCACTCGCACAGTGAAAAAGTTTTTCCTGATATTCACATGGAACCTCCTGTGCTCCAGTTTGCATCCATTGCCCCTTGTCCTATCATTGGTCGTCACTGTAAAAAGCTTGGCTCCATCATCTTGACCCTCTCCTACCCCTCAGCAGCCACCACTCCCAGTCCCACGAGGGATTCTATTCATCCCCTTATTGGGACGGGGGGTTGCGGGGGTATTTTTGCCTTTTTTTGGTTGTTATTTAAGTGCCTCACTGCCGTGCAGGTACCCAGGTACCTCCCAGTCTCTGCCATTCGTCCTGGCTGTGTCCTGGCAGAGGACACCAGCAACATTGTCCCCAGATGCTCCCCGCAGGCAGGGACAGGGGCCTCCCGCACCACAGGGCGGCTCATGAGAGATGGCAGCCAGGGAAATCACACTTTATACCTGGAAATGGCTACACTTATGTGAGAGCAGCAGAGCCGGGCGTCTCTCGGTTCCGTTCCACACGGGCTGGAGACCTGCGGGCACAGAGGGCACCGCGCTCAGCTCGGAAGAGCACTGCGGGAGCACGGACCGGGCAGCGCAGGTGATCGGACACGGCCCAGTTTCACGGTCACTGCAGGGGCCCAACAGCGCGGGCCGGGGCCGGGGCCGGGCACCAGCCCGCACCCCCCCCACACCCCGGGGCACAGCCCAGGCCAGAGGCGCCGAGGAGCCTCCCCCAAGCCTGCCCAGCTCCCGCCCGCCGGCAGCAGCCCCAAGGCT
>VZRW01009677.1:18244-29359 GCA_013398125.1 Aegotheles bennettii
CCAGGCTGACCGAGTGTGGGGCTGCGGGACCGGGGGGGCAGCTGCTTCAGACTGGGCCGGCTGCTAAAAATAGTGCTAGGAAGCAAAAGTGAAACAGGAGGGAACTGAACAGGAGCTGCACATAACTCACCCGCAGAAATGCCTCTGTGGGTGCCCTGTGCAGAGTCCTTCGTGTTACCCTTCTGCTATGCACCTGGCACTGGCAGCTCAGCCCAGGAGTCACATCGAAAACGAAGCCAATCTACTGACCTCATCGCTCTCTACAGCTCCCTGAAAGGAGGTTGGGGTGAGGAGGGGGTCGGTCTCTTCTGCTGTGCCCACAGTGAAAGGATGAGAGGAAACAGCCTGAAATTGCAGCAGGGGAGATTCAGATGGGACATCAGGAAAGATTTCTTCCCTGTGAGGGTGATTGGGTGTTGGAATAGGTTGTCCAGGGAGGTGGTGGAGTCACCATCCCTGGAGGTGTTCAGTAGATGTCTGGATGTGGCGCTGGGTGATGTGGGTCAGTGATGATGTAGGGAGGGGTTAGACTGGAGGAGCTTGAAGGTCTCTTCCAATCTCGAGCATTTCTATGATTCTATGATTGTGTAACATTTGAGTAACTAGTAGTAGAAAGGGAAAAGGTCGTTTGTTTGGAGTGCTGGCCTCCTGACCTGGTTGCTGGTGAAGTTTGTTGGGTGTTGATCGAGTTCACAGCTGGCAGTGAAGTGCATGGGAAGTGGTAAGTGTGGGCACTTGCAGCCTCTCTCCCAAGATGGGCAGTGTGGAGGGGGAGAAGAATTGGCTTTGCTTTTAAGACACAGTCCTTTTGGTGTGGCTGGACCTTAGCATTATTAATGTTTTCCAAGGTGAAATGGTGCTGCAGAGCTGCTAATACACTGGCATTTCTGTAAGCTGCTGTGTTCTTGTGGAGCAGTGGCTAACAGCAGTTGCCTAGAAAAGCAATCCATTTAAGAGGGAGTTAATAGGGGTTTTTGTTGGAGGGAGTGGAGCTGCCAACTAGCTCTGCAGGTCACATTGCCATGTGAGCAGCACAAGGGTATTTTTATGGCTAATGAACAGGCTACTGGCCAGGTCCATTTGTTAATCCTAAACATTGCCTTTAAGGAGACAGAGTAAAAATCCAGTGGCAACTTTATGTGAAGAATAACCATACACACATCCATATCTCGTACATTTCTTCTCCATTGCAGGCTATGTTGTGGCTAAACAGTGAGTTAGAATTCGGAGCTTATACCCGTAGATGACAGAACAAATGAAGAGCCATATGCTGGAAACATACCATTAATTAGATGATAACAAGTTTTAAGCTGTATGCTGCTAGCTTTTGCTTTCGTGCTTGGGTGTGTAACAGACCGTGGGGCATTTGTGCTTTACTTTGGAGCTGATGTTCTTTAAATGGATGGCTGTGGTGTTACAGCAGTCTCTTCAGAAAATACAAAAAAACCCAAATCATGCTCTTTGGTGCTCTTCTTGAACGCTGCTGTCTTAAGGGAGCTTGACAAAGAATATCTCTGTTGCCACCAGTAGCGTTCCAGCATGCTGCCTTGAGGTGCTCTCCTGCCTACAGGTCAGTAAGCAATAGCTAGAAAGATAATCTGTTGTGTTTTATCATAGTTAAGAGCTAAATAGCCTTTGGGGAAGGAGTAGGTATTGCCTACACCCAGACCACACAAACTAATTCTGCTGCTTATTGTGTTTCTCTCAGACCGCCCTGGCATGCTGGACTTCAAAGGCAAAGCAAAGTGGGATGCCTGGAATGCACTGAAAGGTAAGTGTCTGCTGAAAAATTAAAGATGAATAAATAAGACCATGGGCAAACTAGTCAGGAAATCCTGTGTGGTTCAACAAGAAACGAAATAGTGTTGCCTAATAAGACAGAAGTTCTAAGAGTTCAGAATGCTGTGATAATAAGCTCTTACTTTTACTTCTGCCTTGCAGAGGTAATCAATCCTGAAAAATGTAGCGTATACTAAAGGGAATTAAGGTGCAAGACGCCCAGCTGGCCCAAGGTGGAAACTGCAGCAGCAGCAGAAACAGAATTCTCTGTTTTCCAGGTCCCAGCCCAGTACCCCAGAGACTGAGCTCTCCCTCCAGCTGCTGTTTCTTCTAAAGCTTTCCTAAGTGGAAACTGGGCTCTCTGTTCTAAATGAGGAAACAAACAAGTGGTGCAATCTGTGAAAATGGGTTTTTTCTGATGTTCTGAGGAGCCAGCACTACATCTAAATGCAGCTTAAGCTCATTGAATAGCTTTTCTGTAGTAATTGGGAATGGTGTTAGTAGAACTAATACACTGCTTAGTTGTGGTTTATACAAGTGTAACTTTGCTTCAAAACACACTTGCTATGGCTGCTGAACACGTTTGTTTAGAACTTTAATGCTAGATCCACAGCCAAGTGACCACCTTCACTCCTTTGCTTTCTGGCAGCGTGCTGCTGCATGCTGTAATGAAGAATTCTGGCTTGTGTGCAAAAGGTACTGTGATCTGCAAGAGATATCTGACTGCTTCTGTGTTCTGCCTTTCAGGAATGTCCAAGGAAGATGCAATGAAAGCTTACATAGCAAAAGTGGAAGAACTAAAGGGCAAATATGGCATCTGAGGACTGGCTGCCTGCACACCTGAAATATGCCTTATTTCTAATACTGTGGAAAACTGGTTACTGAGAATAATTTTAAATACATACTGTATCCTGGTCAGTTCTCCTCACGCCTGTAGTTCAGGGGAAGCTGTGTGCCCACCTAATGTACTCGTGCATTATTAATTCCTTCTGGAAACAAAATCTGGAACTCATTAAAGTGCATTTGATGTTTTAGCGGTTGTGATGGTCATCCCTTAGAGATAATCCTGAGCTCCTCATCCCATAGCTGCTGTGTTGCAGCTGTGGAACTGCTCAGCAAGGCACAAGCCAGCCTCTCCGGTCGCAGTGCCACTAGAGGGGGCTCGGTAATTGTGTTCTGTGCAGCACGGACTCTAGTCTGAACCGAGCGGGTGTTGGCTGATACTGCTTTGCCTCCTGTCTCTCGTGTAGGTGAGTGGCGACCCACAAAGGCTGGAGCACTACAAAGGTTACGGTCAGGTCAGGCTTAGTGCTGTGTACACTCAACACAAGGTGCTTGATACTTGTTGCTTGGGGCTTTTGGAGACTTCATCAGTTGCCAAATCATCTTTCTTTCATAAAACACTTCTTGGAGGTGTTATTCCCCAACAACAATGTCAGAGTTCTGGAGGGAAGGCAGCTGAACACACAACTCTTCCTGTGGAAAGAAAAGGTTCTGCAGACAGTGGAGTTGTTGATGCCCTTGATACTGAACTGCTGTAAATGCTGGGTACTGGTGTTGCCATGTGCTGAGGCTACAGAGGGGTGAGTCAAGGATAGACTGGCCAAGCACTGACAAGGCCATGTCAACAGGGAGGCTTGCAGTCATCATCAGGGAAAGGTTTTATTGCAAAACCCACAGCTGTGACCATCTCTGGCAGGCTTTTATACTGGTCTGCTGGAGCTGCTGATGCTGGGAAGGGAAACTGCTTTTAAAATGTGACATTGAACTGTTCCTGCATAGAGCATGTGAGAATGAAGCCATATCCTTGTAAGGGAACGGGGCATTCTAATTCCTGCTGTGCTGGTTATCATCTGAACAGGTGAGGACTTCAAATAAACTGTCTTCAGATAAACAATTCATAGGGATGAAACCTATCCTTATCTATCTGTCCAGGTAAATACATAGTCCTGTACTAAATTACACAGGCTTTGCTGTGTGTAGTATCTAACCTGTATTTCCTTATGCCACTGGTAAGAAATTGAGATAACTTTACCTCATTTGCTTTCAAAACAGAATTCCTCCTTTTGCTATTTTTAATGGGAAATGCTCTTAGAGCTACTTGTTCACCCTTTAAAATGTGTTAGGATAAAGAAGGGTTTGTTCCCTGTTCTCATAAGGAAGAAGGTGGTTTATTCTTGTTCTTCCTTGTTTTTGGTAAGTAATACAAATATGTAAAGGGTGAGTGTCAGGACGATGGAGCAAAGCTTTTTTCAGTGATGACCGATGATAGGACAAGGGGCAATGGTTGCAAACTGGAGCACAGGAGGTTCCATGTCAATATCAGGAAGAACTTCTTTACTGTGAGAGTGACAGAGCACTGGAACAGGCTGCCCAGAGAGGTTGTGGAGTCTCCTTCCCTGGAGACATTCAAAACCCGCCTGGATGCGTTCCTGTGTGATGTACTCTAGGTGACCCTGCTCTGGCAGGGGGGTTGGACTAGATGATCTCTCGAGGTCCCTTCCAACCCCTAGGATTCTGTGATTCTGTGATTTAGGTTTTCTTATCTCCTCCTGTATCCTCAGTTATTTGAGATTGTGTTAATTGCATTCACCTTGCAAAAGAGGGGTGGGAGCAGATGTCCAGTGTAAGAGATGTTTTTTAGCTCTTTGCAAGCTGTGTCTTGTGAAGCTGCTTTTCCCTGGAGGATTCTGCTGACCCGTAGCAGAACGTAGCTTTTCCACTTGTGGCTGCTGGAAGCTGATGCTCCGTGAGCATGCTGTGCTTTGCTAACACGTGTTCTGTCAGAACTGGTGCGTTCAGAATTTTAGACTGCTAAAGCAGTGGAATTGGGCTCTGTCTAAAGCCTGCACTAGGAGTAGCATGTTCTATGTCCCAGACCTCATTCAGCTCCATTTTCTTGTGAGACTGAACCAATTGTTTCAGTGCTGCTCTCCTTTCTCATACCTACTTGGCGTTAGAACATCGCTATGTGCACAGCACTTGGCCCAGAGGGGACTTGGTCTTGGCCAATCTTTTATACGTTGCCTTGTGCAGTAATGCTGGTTGCCAGCCTGTGCAAGCGAGTGAGAACTCTGCCTTGGATGTCTTTGTTTGGGTACTTTATTTTTGCCATAGTAAGACCACCTTCCTGCTTGGAAAGTAACATCAGTGCTATTTAGTGCTTGCCCTTTGGTAGTGAGTTTACCCTTTGGCAATCAGCTGTATATCTCAGGAGGCAGCTGAAGAGTTCAAGCTGTGGAAGTTGCGAGAGCTGTGCAGTAAGAGGCTACAAAAGGCACGAAGGCATGAACCAGCAGTACTTTTTGGAGCGTTGGCAGCAAGAAACAGCAATACCAAAGCTGGCTGTCCAGCTATTAACTGTGGGTACTGCCACTGCGGGGAGAGGGTGGGAAAGCCTGGGCTGAGCTGGGGGCTGCTTGTTTAGAAGCAGGGTGGGTGTCTGTAAACGTGTGGGATGTTGGGATGTCTGAAAATGCTGCTGGCTTGCTGGTGTGGAGCGTGAGACTCCTGTGCTGCATAAATAACACTTGGGTGGTAGTGTTCGTGGTTTAAGGACATCTGCAAACAGATTTGTAGGTAGAGGTAATCGCTTTTATTGAACTAATAAAGTGGTAAAAATAGACAAGCATTGCGGTATGCAGCCTTGGGATTCAAGATGGTAGCAGCAAGCCTCAAACCCAAAATTAACTTCAGAACTGTTTCCTTGCCTGCAGTAAGGTAGGCTTGATGGAGAAACTGTTTTGATGGCTGGGTAGTGCTGCCAAACGGGATTGTTCTGACACCCCTTCAGGGAGTTGCTGCTATTTCCTCTGTATTAGATCAAAGAAAGGCCAGCGACATCCTGGACATCCTGATCCTCGCAGCGCTCGCGAAGGGGGGAAGACGTGTGCTGAAACAAGCCTGACGTGCAGGGGGTCAGAGGCCAGCTGGCGCACACGCACTCGGGTCTGGTGTGCTGAGTCTGCAGAGTGTGCAGGACACAATCTGAACTTTGGATATGGCAATAAAAAATGTTAACTTGCCTATGTGATAAGACAGTGTTCCCTCTATCGTGCTTCTACTATTAGTTCTGGCACAGAGAAACGAGTTGATTGGGACCTGGTACAATTAGAGATAAGCTGGAGAGGGGATGTTGCTTTCCTTGTTGTTTTTTTTTTCTTGTAGGTTTTGCTTGCTCTTAGCAAATGTGAGGGTGCAACACCCCTAGTACAGATTTAACAAATCGGTATCAGTGTGCTACTTGAGGGCTGTAACAGATTTTTTCAGCCCTGCAAAATTAAATGTTGTATTTGACTAAGAAGCACTCTGAGTCTGACTGCAGTGCACAACTCCTTCTGTCAAAATTCTTCAGCCCTCATCTGGAGTGATCTTGTTTCACAATGCCAGTGTTTTAACCTTTGAACTTACTTGACCCTTATACCGCTAAAAATAAGTGACAATTGTGTTTGCTGTTGTTTAAAGTATTTGCTCTGCCCCCTGAGTGTTCTGAGCAAACAACATTGAGCAATACCACTTTGGGGGGACTGGGCATGTGAGCCATCCTGTGGGATTGATTATAAATTGGGGGAGACAAAGAAAATGTGTTCTGTCTTGGATAGGTTTCTAAATACCACAGCTGTCACCCAGAAGGGGTTATGTAGTCTTCCAAGTTGTTATCTCTTACAACCATCCCACCATCCACTGTAGTTTTAGAGCAGTCTAAATCTTTGCTATCTCAAGAGTTCATGAAGATGAACAGAGTTGTTTTTAAAATCATGTAATATGTCTTGCCTCTACTGTTTGAAAGCCTTCCTATACTTTAGACTGTGGAGTCTAATGGAGAAGCCATTTGAATTAATGAGCACGGACCTGGGGAGGAACGGCTGGTCAAAATTCCTGGAGCTTGGTCAGCTTATGAAGGAGGTGACATGAAAAACTGCCTGGAAGTGGAATCAGTGGCTCAACAAATCCCTTCTAGTCCTTATGTTAGCAAGCATTACTTTAGCTCTAAGTACTTACCCTGCATTGAGAAGCTCTTATCATTTATGTAAAAGAGCCCAAAGCCCTGGAGCACTGGGATGTTTCATGACCTCTTTGCCCTGTCAGTTCTAAGCCAGGTGCTTGTTCTGTTTGCAAGCCCAGGTTGACTTGGACAGGTGATTCCACACTCTGGAAAGGATGAAAATGACATTACTTGGCTAACACAGCCAGGGAGACACCTTGTTTGTCTCCACCAAAGTGTACAAGGCCCTGGCTTGCACCATGTTCCCCAAGGGCTGAGATAGTGGTATGCCACAGCTGCCCAACAGACACTGGGAGATGTTTGTTTCAGGTGACCTTGAATAAGTTCTGAATGTGAAAGGTGGGCTCACATGTTTAAAGTACTTAGTACTTTTAAAGCTTAGTATTTAGCTGCACCAGTCTGAGTTTTTACCGAGAGAAGAAACATACATGACTGCTGAGAAACAGAATAACATGATTTCCCCCAGCTTATGTAGTATTGTAATATAGACCAGATTTTTTTCTAGTAGTGCTAAAAGGGCTGAAGTTTTACTTTCCATATTGAATGTACATTTCAAAACACCGGTTTGTCACAGTGGACAGATGTGAGTGGTTTGAGGTGTTTCCTAAGTCAGTGTAACTGTTGCCAGAAGTCCCTGAAAAGGGCTGAATCCAAAGCAGAACGGGTGAGCACTAAGTGTTGGATCTCAGCAGTGTGATGCTGAGGCAGGTTCAGAAACTGATTAGAAGTGAGAAAACCCTTTTTTTCCAGGATACAAAATGTAATTATTTAAAGTCTCTCTTCTTATCCTTGGAGTTAGTTGGGGTGGGGGTGAAGTCACTGTAACAAACTGGTGTTTTACCAGCATGTTCCTAACCCAGCTGTGAGTGCCTTCACAAGTACCATTTGATTCAGATGAGCAGTAGGATCCCAGCCCTCAGCAGAGGGGGTTGCTGTGCCCAGCAGCCCAGGTCCTTCACGCAGGTCCAGTGGCGACTGGCAGAGCCAGGGGCTGCAGGGGTGGCTGGTAGCCCCTGGCTGGGTGAGCAGTCTGCCTTCCAACGGCACCGAAGAGGTGTCCAGGCAGGAGGCAAAGCGAAACCATCTGGCCCGGGAGCTTTCTCCTCTTTATGTGCTTAACTGCATCTCTTACAGGACTGCCCATTCAGCTGCAGTAACCTGCAGTGATGGGAGGAAAATCATGAGCTAAAGTGGTTGTGACAAGGGGTTGGTCAGAGCTGCACGGGCCTTGGTGCAACCCACAACCCCCTCATGTTACACAGGCTGCCCGCAGCACTGATCACTGGGGGTGACCGCACCTGTGTTCCCAGAAGCTGCTGGTTTTGAGCAGCTTGCCAGCAACTTGCTGACTCTTTGCCCCATTCCAGAAGCTCTGTTTCAGCCTGACCCCAGCCTGAGCTGAATGCAGCTTCTTCAACTTGGACTTTCAGTCTACTGTCAGAAAAAAAAGACTGCAAAAGAATAGTGCCATGAAACAGCAACAGCTAACCTCTTCCTTCTTTCTCATAACATTTCCTGTGTGCTCACTTTCTGTGGAGGGTATGAATAAAACAGTTTTGCCCCTCATGCAGGCCATGGGCATCTCCCAAAGTCTCAGTCTGCAAGATACTGAAGTTCTACATGTCCAAAATGAGGTCAACTTGCACCTGGAAAGACGCCTTGAAGTGGGGATCTGACAAACACAAGGGTTTAAATGCCTGGCCAGGTCAGTTGCTGTGTCAAGAACTAAAAACATCAAAGATTGTTATTCAACAGACAAACGCATTTACAGAAGCTTCAAGATTAAATGAACTTGTACTGGTGGTGGCTCAGTCACTTGTGCTCTTCACCTCAGTGAAGTACTTTGTGGGGTAACTGCTCCCTAAGCCCCAGTGCCTCTCAGACTTCAGTCCTGAACCTTCTCCAGGCTTCTGCGGGAAAAAAGCTGGAACAGATTCTTCAGTGTTAAACTTCTCCTGGTTTTAAATGAACCAGATGAAACTCTTTCCATGTTTTACAACAGTCTCTGGTAATTTCCATTATTTATGAACACATTTCCCTGAAAACTTTCTCTCCAGGGATAGGATGTGAAATACCCACTTAAACAATAGAGAAACGGGACTTTCTAAACAAAATAATGAAACTGGCGGTAGACCAAGAACTCTACATTAGCACAGCTGAACAAAAAATACATCTGAAGTGCTTTAAAGGTCAGTTGCTGGGTTGTTATGATGTAGGTAATGTGTTTTTCAAGTGAAAAAAATTCTTTTAAAGCACATAGCTCTTTTTATTGTAAAACACTGCTTTCACATACATATTTTTGAGGCATTTTCCCACAATTTGTGTTCAATCAACTCTGTTACTTTATCTTGAAAAGACAGAGAATGTGTTTGGCTTGTTTTGTTCGGAGTCAATGAAGATAAACTCATTTTTCCATTTGAAAAAGGTGCACAGTTCTAGCAAGCTTCATACACCCAGGCATCTTTCCCAGATGGTACCTCCAGCAGAAGCAAAGAGCTCATAAACTATTAGTAACTTTTCCTAGTGCAGCCATTACGATCGTCTTCCCCTCAGTGACTTCAGCAAAGAGTGAATCCGAAAGTAACGATTCAGTGCTGAGATTAATTACAGGTCAAGTTTAATTCTGGTTTGTATTTTATACTTGTGAAAAATAAGTACAAAATATTAAAGCAATTTTGAGTTTGCAGCAGAAGCACCATCCCCAAGCCATCCTTTCCCTCAATGAACCAGCTTGGCACATAACTATGTGCCTCCTAAAGGAGCTGAGTATGAAGGGGAGCAGTTTTAATTTCAAAAGTAGTGACTTTTAAGTTCCTCATTCTGTTTGTGCACGTGTTTACTCATGTGAGCCTCGCCACGGGGCTGCTGCAGAAAAATGTTATGCTGTTCAGCAGGATACACCTAATTGTTAAAAATTACTTTTTTAAGTGGCTGAAGTCATTAGGCTGACTCACGTGTTTTAAAGGCAGATCTATGCTTTGCAATTTTCCTAATTGGGAGCCAAATTGCCTAATGCTTTGCAGGACTGAGCCTATGCTACAGAAAGCATAAGTCATGTGAGGTCTTTGCCAGATAAGCGTTGGTGTATTTTGTCTGGCCTGAGCCTGCAGTTGCTTAGCACGGCGCAAGCAGCGATTGTTCAGTTCGTGCAGCAAATGAGACAAGACAACCTGCTTGTGCTTTCTGAGCCAAAAACACGTCAATAATGTTCAGTTTGGAGCTTAGAAGTGGAAGGGCGTAACAGCAAATGCATGCACTCAGTCTGAACACGGAGGTATGGAAATGCTGCCTAACCTGTGGAATAAATAGGCCAGGATGTTTGTAAAACTGTTCTGTCATCTGATGAGCCTAAAACAAGAGGGACGTGGCAAGCATCAAGTCTGCAGCTTGGCTAACGTGTTCAGGGAACAAAAAATGTTGCAGACCACAAAGAAAGTCTTAACAACAGACCTTGCTGTGTTGTGAGAGCAGAAAATCCCAACCCAGTGTTTGATAGAAATATCATCTGATAATGTACACAGCTTCAGTGAGAAAGAGTTAAACAAAGGATTTTGAAGGAAGAGAGAAAGAAAAAGGTCAAAATTTATCATTAAAATGTGGAGTATGAGAACTAAAGTAAACATGTTGTCCAGAATGTTTGCTCCTACTAGAAATGGTGTCACGGGGAACACCCCCAGGCAAATCATGGCAGACATGGATGTTTATGTGCTTCTGAAGGAAACAGAAAGCCTTGATAAAACTGTAGAGATTTAAGTAATGCAGCAATCTGCATGGACAACTGATTTGTTCAGAAATGGAAGCTCTTAGAAGGGTGAAGTTATGATAACTTCTACCACGCTGTGGTGGAGAAGATCCTTCCAGCTCCCTCGGCTGGAAGGGGAACGGTCAAACGGTGCCCCCAGCTGTGGTGAGGGAGGCCCAGGAACCACCACCTGAGGAGCAGGTCCACCACAGCCTGCTGGGTCACTGCGGACCTCTCTGCTGAAATGAAATCAGAACTTGGCAGTGAAACAAGCAGTTTTGATGGCACAGCAAAACCCAACTTCCCTGGGCTTTTTTTAAAAGCTGTTCCTGACAAATAAATACATAAATAAGTAAGGCAACCAGTAATTAATCACAAGATGGCAAAACACGAGTGAGAAACAGAGCAAGGGCATAAAACTTTATGAGCAGAGGCGGTTTTGCTGACGGTACAGGGAGAGATACACGAGGCTAAGTCCGCTGGTGCAGATAAGGGTGCGAGCGGCGTGGCCAGCGGCCCGGTACCGGCTCCGGCGGCCCCGGGAAGGCGAGCGGCGGGGCCGGGCAGGACGCGGTGTCGCCGCGGTGTG
>VZRW01009677.1:30082-60410 GCA_013398125.1 Aegotheles bennettii
CCCCACTTAAGCCACCCCATCCCCCCGCCCCGTCCCAGCCGCCATCCTCCGTCCTCCCGGGGCCGGCGGTTTCCTCCAGCCCTGCCAGAGCAGGAGGCTGTGCCGCGGGCAGGATCCTGCGCAGCCCGGAGCCTTTGTGATCCCCAGCCCAGGCCTTGGCGTGGGAGCATTGTTCCTGCAGCCAGGGAACTGGGAGAGCTTCACCCACCCTTCCTTTCTCCAGGGTACAGCCCGTAACTGCCCTGCCTTCCCCTGCGAGAAGCGGTTTGATGTGCAAAGCAAATCACTTCAGATGCTCAAGTCCCACAGCTTTGTCCCTCTGGTTTAATCTCAGCCTTAAGTAGTGCTGTTAACTCAGATGTTTTTCCTCCCCCTTGCTATCCTTTAAGGTGCCGAAGCTGCTGGCGCATCGGAGACCGCAGAAATCCTTCTTTGAGACGCTGATCAGGAGCCTGATCATCCTGTGCGTGGCCATAGCGGTGGTCCTGTCGTCCATCTCCGTCTGCGATGGCCGCTGGCTCTTTGCGCGGGGGCAGCTCTTCGGACTGTGGCACTTCTGCACCGTTAGCAACAGCAGCGTCCTCAAGTGTGTCACAGACCTCAGCCTGGCCAAGGTGGAAGGGCTGAGCGTGGGGGTGATTCCCATAAGAAGCATGGTGTCCTTTGCCGTCGTGGTTGCCATATTTGGCCTGGAGCTGCTGATGGTGTCCCAAGTCTGCGAGGATGCCAATGCGAGGCGCAAGTGGTCGATGGGCTCGGTTTTCATCCTTGTCTCATTTTTGCTGTCGGCCACTGGGGTTCTGAGCTTCTCCATCCTCGTGAAGGATCACCTCACCTTCACGGGCTTCACGCTGGCATATTGGTGTGAGTTCATTGCTGCCTTTCTCTTCTTCCTTAATGGGATCAGCGGACTTCACATCAACAGCCTCACACACCCCAGGAACAGGGTAGGGAAAATCTAGGTGCAAAGGGTGTACCGCTGCCTTTGTGTAATCAGCTTTGCCAATTAGACTGGAAAAAAGGGAGTCTAATGAAGTTTGAAAAGGACTCCATATCTTAAATTGTGTGCAAGGAGGGGAAACGTGAGTCAGTCTTGCTGCCTGTAGAAGACATACCCACCCACTGGTCAGCGTGGAGAGCTGTGCAACACGAGCAAAGCAGAGACTGAGACTGGCTGCTGCTGAAAGGCATTTGTCTGGAAGAGTGGATTGAAGAAGATGGTGTCCCATTGAACGTGTGGAGGGGTGGCAGACCGATCTACACATGTGGGCTCAGTTTTGAGGCCTACACAAAGCCTCTACTGCTGTGGGTTTGGCGTTGCTGGACTTTCCCCCATACTCTGGAGCCTGTGAAGAGTGTGACACAACTTTGGTGTATCTTATGGCTTTGCTCTGTCTCAGGGACAGATGATTTGTGCCTGTATTGAAAATCTTCACTGGATATCACTCCTCCATTTCTCTTTCAAAAGAGAAAGCACACAGATCTTGATTTAGTCACCCATTCTGTTTCCTGCTGGCACGTTCTGTTCCCTGTATCTCTCCTTTCCTCTGAGATTTTTTTTGGATGCTTCTGACAGAGGTTCAGGGAAGTGTAGCAGTGTTGGGTGATGCAGGTGTATGGAGAAGGGCTGTGATGCCTTTCTCTGGCAGCAGTGCAAGTTCCTGCACTTGCAGCCTCCCCCCGCTGTCACCACTCCTCTGCCACCCCTGTAGGACACGTGCCAATCAGTTAACCAAAGTGGCTCCCTCACAGCCCTTGCAAAGCTCTCTGTAGTGGGGCATTGCTTTTCCTGGTTTTTACTTTGTCCCTTTTAGGCAAGAGAGACAAGCTCTGAAGGGGCTTTAGGTGGCCCAGCTGTTGTGGCTGGGCAGACCATGCTGAGACCACCCACATTCTGAGGTGTGTTTTGGTTGTTAGGATTTCACACTGGGGCAATGGGAAATCTCATTTTGTAGCTGAATGTCTCCTGTAGCATTTCTTGTGGGAACAGAAAGTTCTAGCAGCTCATGATTGCCTAAGGAGGGTCTGATGAGGGCAGCTCTAATCTGTCACAGTGGTGGAAATACAAGGAGACTTGGCCAAAATTCTGTCAAGGCTGGTCTTCCTCCTGCTAGTGCCTGAGTCAGGATCTCTAAAATTGCTGCAGTTTTGAAGTTCTCCATGGTGTCTGATATAAAATGAAAGGAGAGAGAACCTCAGGAGGAGACCTCAGAGCTTGGTTGCCCTACATGTGTCCTCCCTGTCCGACATACAGCACTCTGTTGTCCACATAAAATTGTCTTCAGAGTATTTCAGGGTTCCTGGTTTAATGTTTGTTTTGTATCTTCCAGTAAAAGTGCTTGTATTTTTCTTTTAGAACAAATGTTTTTACGTGTTTCATATCTGTAGCTTGTCTGATAGCTGTTGAGCAAGGTTTTAATTTCCTGTGCAGCAAGTTTGACACAATTTTTCAGCTGAAACAGAAGCATCATAGCTCAAAGGCCAAGAAGGCTGTGTAGGCGAGCCACAAGTAAACAGCTTTGTGTCTGAAAGCCAAGAGTCACAAGTCTTGCCCAAGCAAACATCCACACTTGCTTAATCTGCTCCTGTGGACTTGCTTGCCCTCAAGAGGACGGTCTCCATTCCTTCTCAGATTTCCATATTTTTTTTAAGATAATGCTCCTGAGCCTGATGCAGTTTCAGACCAGGCTTGCTCTGGACAGTACCAGTTGTGTTTTTGCACAGGAGTGTGCCCGTCTTTCTGGTGAGATAATGCACGGAGCTGCGCTGCCCAGCCAACTCCTGGAGCTTGGGCTCTGTCAGGGTTTATTGACACTCTCTCAAGGGCAAGGACTTGTGCCCTTAACCTGCCTCTGGAAAACTGCACTGGGATTGTGTCTCTCTTTGTGAAGGTGCTTTTGATTTGCTGAATTGCACTGTCAAAGATGTGCCGGTGGGCTGAACTTGCAGATGCTTGTGTGAACAGTGCTGTTGGCTTCAGCAGAGCTGCTCACCCCAGTGCCTGCAAGGTCCAGTCCCAAGCTGTTGCACTTTGGTGTTACCAGGTGATTGAGTGCCTTAACCGGTAGATCAGTTCACACCTAGGGGTGCCCATGCCAGGCAGGGCAGTTCCCCTACATGAGATTAAGGGTGTCTATGGCTGGTCTTAGAAACATGGATGTAATTTTGAAGTGCCTTCTTGGTGACATCCAAAACTGGAAATCAATTCTGGATGTACTCCCCTCCGTGCTGGTGGGAGGCTGTGCTCTCAGCCCCTTCCCTGGGGGAAGACAGCCGTAGTCAGGCTGAGTCCCAGGCTGGTGCCTTCCGCTCGGGTTAGAGAGAGGCAGTGGACAATTGGCCATTGAGTTCACCCAAGACTTGGTGCAATTGTGAGTGATTTTGGGAGGCCCTCTGCTAGCTGAAGAGACCTTTTGTTGGGGGTGGAGAATCCTCTAGGGAAAATACAGTAACTCTTTTTCCAACTGGCTTTGTATGGTACTGCTTGACTTACTAATGCTGGGAGAAGATGCATTTTGATGGCTAAATACTACAAAACAAGGCTGATTGTCTTGAAGACATCCTTACATACAGCAACCTGTGCAGCAATGGGTAACTGTCGATTCTCTGAAGCCTGTGGGAGCATCAGGCAATATTCTTGAAGTTTGTTCAATAAATTTCTTTGAAATAAGATAAGTGTAATTCTTTCTTTTTGTACTTGGATATTGGGGTGCAGCTTTAAGGGGATGAGTGGGGTTTATGTAATCTCCCAGGCACTGATTCAGTGTGTTTACCCTGCTAGACCAAAGAAGAAACAACTGCTTGGTGTTTTGCTGAGCTCCAACTAAAAGAGCTGAGGCCACATAGCCACTGCATACTCCCCTTTTCTTTCCCCTCCAACTTGTCCACACCAACCCCAGCATCCAGCACCACTTTCTTGTCTTTCAAAACAAGAGGTGCAGTCAGCTGTGCTCCTTGGTGGGAATTAGATAGGCTCTTAACGATTTCCTGCTCTTGCATGTGCTCTGTTTACCAGCTAAAGAGCTCTTTCCTGTGTCCTTCACCTCCCTTTTCCCACACCGCACCCTGTGTCTGAAGCATCCTTGCTCTTCTGCCCAGCTTTACTTATTCGGCCTGCAGAAGCGGCATCTGTATACAAATAAAACTTATAAAAGTTTTTTTTCCCTGAGCTCACTGTACTAGAAAGTTTAGTTAAATGTCAGGAAAATAGATTTCCAGCTTCACCACTGAATTAGTTTATGTCATCTCAAGGAAGTTAATTAGCACCTGGTGTTCTCTTTCTGATGGGACAGGTCATTGACATGTCTCGGATGGTTAACAGCTCTTAAAAGCAGGGTAATGAACATCACCTCTTGTTAATGAGTTGTTTAGACTCGCTTGGTTACTAAATTTAATTGGAAACTTGTGTACAGACCGTTGCTCGGGGATAAGAATAAGGAAATAACTGGACAGGGCATGCTAACCAGGGAGGTATCCTGGACTGTTACTAGTATTTTAAGTCTACAGTATCTTCATCAGCTGTGCTTGGAGGGATGCCTGGTTTGGGGGTTGAGCTTTGCTTGCCTTTGTGAGTCAGGGGAAGGTGGTTACAGGAAGGTGACTGTCCTCACCTGCCTTCTCTTTCCCTCTGCTTGGGGCCTGTGGTAAGCAGGTAATGGCCCTTCTAAACTCCCCATGCATATGCTTGCACATGTAAGAAGGGCCTCTCTTCTGAGTGAAAGGTTTGCCCTGGGGGGTGTTCTGGAAGGGGTCTTGGCTGGATTCCTGGGGCCTCTCACCTCCAGGTGGATCCAACCCCTCTGAATTGGCACCCCCCAGCTTCTGAAACTTCATCTCAGCTCCCCAGATGCCCAGCGAGGCGTTGCACAATGTAATTATTCACTGCACAACAATACTGCTTCTTGATTCTGACAGTTTTGCTGGGAACTTCCTTGTTGCTGTGTTGGGAGAGAAAATCCATTAATCACTTCCTCTTAAATTCAACCTTGGGTCTTAGACTGCTGGTGTTCGGGGCTGCAGGAATTGCACTGGCTTTTCAGGAGACCTGGAGTGAACAGCCAAAGGCTGTCACCAGTGTCCCACAATAATAACTGCTTGTCTGAAAGGGGGTAGTCAAGTCCCATAACGAATGCCTGCTTTACATTGAATACTGAGGAACAAGTATAGAGAAAGGGAAGTTGGTGAACTCGGAACATGGAGTTTTTCAGCCTGTGTCAGTTGTTTCAGGCCACTGACGCTGGAGTCTGCGTGCATTGCCCCTCCTCATCTCCCACTTTTTGCATTGCTCGCTGAGATTTACTTCCCTGTTCCTCTTCATCTGCTTATAAACACATCAGCATTCCTGGAGCTAGGTAGCTCTTCAGTACAGTTAGTCAGGAGAGATCCCCAGCAGGGAAGGATGCTCTTGCATCGCCTGTGCAGAAGATGGGTGAGGTGAGAACCCATCCCACTATGGTGGTGTTTGGTGGCAGCATCTTTCTACGTCCAGGTCACAGCATCACAGTGCCTGGAGCAGGCTGCTTCTGGCACCTGCCTGAGTGGACTTGCTCTTTCTAAAGAGCAGAGGACTCTGAATGTCAGCTGACATCCAAGGGTTTTTGTGGAGCCTCGGCTCTTCATACGTACCAGGCCAGTGCTCGATCCCTGAAGCAGACATGTAACAGAGACTCTAGGAATACTTCCTTTTTTTTGTTATTTCAGACAAGTCAAATAAAACCAAAATGGCCATGTAAAACAATAACTTATGCTAGCACTTTTTTGAAACACAAAAATCAGCTGTGTTATATTTCAGGGCATGTGGTTCGCTGCTGGTTTATGAGGACTCCTGTAGAAATAGGTACCATGCTGGGCATGTGCTCTACCCGACCTTTTGCCATCAGTCCCGGTCCTAACTACACACTGCAGAGCTGAACTCCTACACTGGCTTATGGAGAGCAATTACACCAAATCTAATTAATTACATATTATTGTATCTCTGGATCCATATTTCTTCATTTATGCCGGAAGAAGGCACTTGCATTTAAAACAAACATCTGCTTCAGTTTGTCTGATAAATGTTTAATTCTCAGACAAGAAACATGCAAGTTGTTCCACTCTTCTTGGTCTTATTTGTAGGCCAGAGAGAAAATTAGGCTAATAATTATATCTTTTTGGAAGTATCTGGCTTGCTAAATGCACTGGAACAGAGTGAACCCCAAGAAGGTTGGAGGCTGTGCTTGGCTTGGGTAAGTCAGTGAGAAGCGAGATTGTTCATCCAAACATGCCTGGAGGGGCTTTCACTTCTCCCTCAGTCACAGGACTGATCCAGCTTCTGCTTTTCCTTCCATTTGCTTTGATTGAGTTTTCGGGAATGCGGCTTGGTCAGCATTTGACATACCATGCATGCTTTGCCAATGTCTTGTAGGTGACCAGGAGGAGGGAGAAGCATGATAAATGCCACTTGTTATCTATTCAGTCATATTTGCCCTTGAAGAAAACCAGGCAAGAATTGCCCCAACTGGGGAAATGCAGATACCAAATCAAGTAGGAGGCTTGATTGCATTTGTCGAATGAATTCTTTTACCCCTTTCCAACTCAAACCAGATAAATTTGCTTAACAATTTTATCCTTAAGAATATAAAGCTGTAATAGAAGCTCAAATACCTTGTGACAACATATTACAGTGCACAGGCTGGCAGGTTTCAACATGCTGAGTAATCATAGATTTGTAAAGAGATTTTTGCCAGCCACTATGGTGGTGTTTTTCACAGGATACCTGGTACTGTCCAGTTCAATTGAGTTTTAAATGGCCCAAGGGCTTTCATTGCTTCCCTTCAAGAACTAGCAGGACAAGTCTCAGAGATACAGATACAATAGGAAAAAGCCATCTTACTGAAGTTTTCTTGGCCACCCTTGGAATATGCTATAATAGCTTTTTTAACTATTTCAAAAAACATTCCAAAATCCAAATTGGACCGCTATTATTTCCTGAGATCTCCACTGTTAGAAAAGGCAAAGGAAGAAAGCTCTATGAACCTGCCACCATCGCTGGAGTGTATCTGAGCTATAGATATGCAGCTGGATAGGAAGCATTAGCTCAGCCATGCTTTATGTTCTTGATGTCCATCATCCATCACCACAACAGAAAGACTTTGAATCTTGGTAAATTTTAGGGATTAATTAATTTTGCATTTCAGTTGCAAAGGCATGCTAAAGGATGGCACAGACCCTTCATCCTACAAAAATTGAATGTCCTCCCAGCTTCAGCAGCAGAAGAAACAGAGAACATCTAAAACTCATCAGCCTGACTTAACCTGGAACATATTGGAGAGCCACATGGAAAATGAAAGGTCACATTTAAGGTAGAAATAGTAGCTGAAAAATATTGGTGTTGAGAGAAACATGAATTACTCTGGCCAGAAACCCAAGGAAGAGCATAATGTTTTGGCCCATTTTGCCTTGCAAAATAACTCTGGTGCTACACAGGATATAGATGAACAGATGTGTTTCAAGAACCGTTGATGTACAGCCAAGTCCCACTTTAGGATACATACACAAGGCTCCCAGCACAGTCCATGAGACTTAACCATGTGTATCTGAGCATGGAGGTATCCTCCAGGTGTATGGTGTTAAAGCACGCTTGATCTTTGGAGGGTTGCTCTCCTGTGCTCTGCTGGGCTCAACCTCACCATCTGCATCTCTTGAGTTAAGGCACTTCCTCCATTACTTGCTGAGGTGCTGAGATGCTGACGCCAGTGTTTGTTTAAATGCCACTGCCTCCATTTTCTCTTAACTTCCATCTGAACCTAGGTAGAAAGGTCACAAAATACTTAGTTCAGCTAGTTTATCTTGGAGCCCTGCATTGCGGAGAGCAGTATAACAGGAAAAGGAGAGCAGGTTACCTTTGCCAAGGTTTGGATTTATTTATTTAACCCCCAGTTTAACAGGTTAGGGTAGGGCCTATTTCTTGTCACTTGTAGTGGTACTGTTGTTGCAGCTACATAATTTTCTGTTAACCTGTTTTTCTGATTAATTGCAGATAAAACTGTTCACAGAGTCTAGCTGGCCTTAGTGGTTGGTTTAGATTTTTCTAAGATTTTTATTTTAGTTATAAAAGCGGGACATTATGGCACTCTAAGGTAAAAAAATGCAGATTTTCTTTTCAAAACAACTTTTTCTGAACCCTGTTAAAGGACCAGTCAAAGCATTTCAAACCCCTCCTCCATTTCAAAGTGAGTTTTTCTTTCAGCCTTAAGCACTAATGTTATTTTTTTGTCCTCCCAATAACCTCAGGGTCTCCCAGGTTTGGATATTTCCCCCCACCTCTACCAGCAGGAACATTTCAGAGTGCAAGCTCTCCGCAGAAACCTGGGAGCTATCATACAACTACAAAGAAAACAGTTCTTCTTCCAAAAGCTTTACCTTATGAGAGTCCTGATAAACTTGGACTGGATACAGCTTTTGATAAATTCCCTCAAGCAGAGAAAACAGCCATAGGATGACAGATAATAGCACCACATGTCAGACCCAGTTGATTGTCAGTGTGACCGTGTGTGGGATGGAACTCCCACCCTCTGTTCCCAGACAGTAATAATGCTATCTGATTTACAGAAGGGCTGCAATAGTTGAGAAGTTTGCATCTGGCATACAATTACTTAGGCTTGCCAGGTCTAGGAGGTATTTCATGAGTGACGTTAGGTAGCCGGGAAGAAAACCCTCAGATAAAGAGTGTAATTCATTGGAGAACGTATCCTACTGATTAATGAGGCATGATTGAGCAATAAAAAGGGATGTTATATGCACAAAACTCACCTCACCATTAAGAAAACAATAAAGTACAGCCACGACAAAGCCCTGAAAGACAAAAGAACCGTAGTGATAGAATTAGAACTGCAGTTTCAGCATTTGAACGGGGATGAGCATCTCAAGGGAGATTAAACAGTTCGATTTCACCACTGGGACTCTGTTCGGTTGCAGAATTACACCTCCTTTTCTTATTTTAAAGAAATAATAGCTTGTCAAATACTACCTGGAATGATCCAAGAGCCAATTCAAAAAACAGCTGAATTTCCATCGTGCCACTGCTTGCATCTTCAGGGAAAAAAGCAAAGATGATGTAGTGAACCCCAAAGAGGGGGATGAGGAGGAGCGTTGACTTTGCAAGTCTCCTGAGAATAAAAACAGAGGGGAAAGAAAGTGTAGAAGGAGCAAGAGGAGCTTGGGTGGGTTTCTGTGGCATGACGCCGCAATGTATGGGACCTACTTGTATTGGTTGAAATCACTGCTCCGTCCTTCAGGTGAGTTGAGCTTCCTCATCAAGATTCTTAAAATGTTGACAAAAAGAATGAAATTAATCTGAAAAAGAGAAAAGAAAAGGAGGATGTGAAAAAAACACAAACAAAAAGCAAACCCAAATGCCCATTAACCACTTATGTAACTGCCAGGTTATCAGCAGGGCCAGTCTGGACTGTTCTGGCTGAGCAGGCAGAATAGAGGGGCTGGGGCTGGCCTGTCTGTGTCCCTGTCCCCATCCCAGTCCCTGTCCCTGCCTCCTCAGCCTGCCTGGCCACCCCGGGCTTGGGTGCTGGCTGCTTTCCCCACCAATTTACTGCAGCTTTAGTTATGGAGTCAATCAGGGCTTATTATCCAGGCAAACCACCAAAGGGTGGTGAGAACTGGTGCATCAGATCCCTCCTGACTGGCTCCACTTAGGATGCCAGCAAAGGGGCAGCTCCAGAGCTACTGCTTGCTAAGTGGGACTGCAGATGCCATTTGTTCCCTGCCAAAAGACACATTGTGGTTTGTAATCGTAGAGTCATAGAATCATAGAATCATTTAAAATCATCAAGTTCAACCATTGCAGGATGCTGCAAATTCCACCACTAAACCATGTCCCTAAGCACAACATCTACACATCTTTTTCAATTCCTCCAGGGATGGTGACTCCACCACTGCCCTGGGCAGCCTGTGCCAGTGCCTGACAACCCTTTCAGTAAAGAAATTTTTCCTAATATCCAATGTAAACCTCCCCTGGCACAACTTGAGGCCATGTCCTCTTGTTCTATCGCTTGTTGCTTGGGAGAAGAGCCAACACCCATCTGGCTGTGGAGAAAAAGTGGTTAAAAGTAGAGATAGGAGAGAGTCACTGCTGAATTTTCTTCTTTGGCATTTCCCCCTCTCCTAGGGTGGATATCAGATAAAAATGCTGATCTGCTTCTCGGTTTGGGGGAAGGTGAAGCAATAGTAGCTTCTGCTCGTTTGGCCCTCAGGCAAAGAGAGGGAGTTGCGGGAGTCACAGGGGAGGCAAAGCTGGTGGAGCACTCTGCTCCCATGGCAAATGGGGAGCAGCCTGGGCTTTATCTGCCCTTTGCATTGGGGCACCCGCAGCCCTTTGGTGACACCCTCACCATGGCAGGCCCTTAGCCCTTCCCTGCGCCTGCACACACCATCACAGCGATGCCTCCTCTTCTTGGTGGTTTGGACATGCCTGTGGGTGTCAGAGCACGACTCCGAGTCACTGGGTTTCCCTAGAAGAACCAGGTCTGCTTTAGATGGGACAGAGCCAGAATGTCCATGGGTTCCTGGAATTACTGGATGAAGATGGAGCAACTGTGGCTGCATGGTCTGGGCTGCTGAGGGCGTCTGGAGGGGTCTGGAAGTCTGGGGAGCTGGGGAGGTGTGAGGAGAGGAGCAGAGCTGAGAGGATCTAGGGGTGGGGAACATGAAGGAAAGACTGAAATATTTTGTGGGTGTTGGGGGGGGAAAGGAGGTTCAGGTCTGAGGATTCTGGGGTTTTTAACCCACCAGGCCAGGCATGGGCGGTGTAGGCTGAGCAGGACTTTTTGCTGATGAAAAGCTCCTGGGGAAGGGGGGACGGCGGAATCCCTGCTGGGAGGGATTGCCTTGGGCAGCCCGGCAATGAATGTTAGCCTGGGAGCATAAAGGACTTTATCGGTGTTGATTTTCTGCCCTTTGAACTGCTAAGGACTGTGCCCTGTGAGGAATAAAGAGATTAGATCTGAATTCTGAAAGGCTGGCTGCTTGTTTGTCTGTGGCTATGGGCTTGAGAAACGCCTCTGAGGTAAAGTCCTGGTAAAAGAAGGTAAAAGTCCAGGTGAAAGAGACAGCTAAGATGGATGTGGCCAGGATTTTGAGGAAACTTGGAAGGGGATAGCAGGTAGCCCTCTAAAGATAAATTAAGATTGTACTTTTCGCCTTACAGAATGCCTGGACCTTGTTGGCATTTAAATATTGCGGAGTGGCTCCTGGAGCATGAGGATTGATTCATTAAGATAAATAGATGCTGTGGCCTCATTAAGTTGATCATGAATCACTTGTCTGGTCTTCTGCTTGTCTTGTGGGGATGAAGGATCGGCCAGTGGTAAGTGGGAGCAGACCTTTAAGCCACCATAGGTATTGAGTGCCAGAGCACTGGAACAGGCTGCCCAGAGAGGTTGTGGAGTCTCCTTGGCTGGAGACATTCAAAACCCGCCTGGGTGCGTTCCTGTGTGATGTACTCTAGGTGACCCTGCTCTGGCAGGGGGGTTGGACTAGATGATCTTTCGAGGTCCCTTCCAACCCCTAGGATTCTTTGATTCTGTGATTGAGTATTATTTGTACCGAACTGTGCTTTACATCACTACTGCCTTGTACTGGGCAGGCTCACACTGAGTTTCAATGCCTATGTCTGATCTCAGTGAGCAATACCATAATAGTTTAATTGCAGTCCACGGACATATGGTTCGTGCAGCCTGTGAGCTGCTTTCATCGCTGAAAACAAAAGCTAATGGTCATGTAAGGCAAGTTGGTTTTGGCTCTGCTGAGAGAGGCATTGACCGGGAGACACAAAGGCGATTGTACTGAAATGTACAGCCACTTGGTTTCTCCTCCGGAGCCTTCCTTGAAACAGTCCAAAACAAGCTTCCACAAGCCAGCCAAGTTCATAAGAAATCAACAGGATGTGGAAACCTGATCTTCTTGAGGCTCTTGCTTCTTGGGAGGACGCTCTAGCTTTCCTTGTGAACTTAGCTTCGGGGCATTAGTTACTTACTAAATCCTGCTGAGCAGAAGTTGCTCAAGCAGTAATTCATGTGTCACACCAGTTCAGGCACATGTCTAAGATCAGTTCATTAACACACTTGTAAAGCACATTGAGTAGATGATCTCTGACTTCACAATATTTGAAAATACAGTTTGAATCTGCTTGTCCCAGAAAAGACTTACAAAAATAGACAAAACTACAGGGCCTCTAATGATCCACCAGGTATTGGCATCAATGTTAATGTCCCAACACCTGTAAAAATAGAAGAGAAGGTGCAGTCAGTTATCAAAACACTGGTGTCTTTTCCAAGTGGTTTAGTCCATTTTGCACTCCAGATAGGCCCCTATTCCCTTCTGACTTAGCTGCATGACATTTCTGATAGAAAACTGTCCACCTGCACAGGACAAAAGTACACCCTGCCCTTAAAGTACAACCTCTGTTCAAAATTTTGGAAGGGAGAAGAGGAAAGGAACAAAGTTTCACCAATCAGGAAGTCGGATACAGATGGTGAAAACATCGTGGGCTGAATTCATGCTTGAATACTACCTCTTCCCCTTGGAAATGCTCAGATGAAATTTAAGGATCTTTCTCGTCACGCTAGGGTCCAGGCTTGCACACAGCAGTTTGGTGGTTGGTTTGCTTGGATGCCAGCGGTTAGGAATGAGCAGGGCCCCATGGAAGAGCCTGCTCAGGGGCTGCATGTTCCCTCAGTGTGCCACCTTCCCCCCCTCCACACAACTTACCCAATATTTTCATGGAGTTGCCTAGCTGTCGCCCATGCGGCCACAAACACGGTTGGGGCACCTGCAATTGGAAAAGCTAGTTACTGCTCCCCAAGTCCATCCCAAAGGCAAAACAAACCCACAGTTATTCTTAGTGAAGGAGAACCAGTACCCCATCCAAGGGCGATGAACCACCAGAGGAACTTCCTTTCCGAGAAGAAAGAAATAACCAGGAGAGTGTGGAGATACAGTCCCTCCACCAGGAGCCAGCTGTAGTTAGACATGATGCAATACTGAAAGAAGACCATGGTGAGCTTACACCCAGCCTGAGGAAAGAGAGGACAATTAGCTTCTGCCTGCATTTTTATCTACCTTCTAACAGAGTGTGAGCTGTAAATAAATCTTGGCAAATAGAGATTTTATAGCAATTAAGGGAATAAACGGGTGGCCTTGAGACAGACATTCACATGACAAGAAAGCAGGACTGGAACTTGAAAATGCATTAAACAACTGCCTCATGTGCAAGAACCAAATGTATCATGGACACATGGGCTTGGGTTACTGTCTCAGAGGAATTTCACTGTTACTACCTTATTACTATCAGAAACGCTAACATCATCTTAGAGAAGCATGTGAATGTATTTGGCAGTCTTTTTTTCTTAAGAAAAAGGATTCTTCAAGTTAGAATTTGGACAAATTTTTCTTTTTCAGCAGTTAAAATGCAGCAAAACTGAGGGGGTAAATAATAATAATAATAACAATAAAAGCAACCTTTTTTTCCCACCAAGATATTTTGCTGCAAATAAAATGAAAAGAAAAAAACAATTCAAAATTTAGGAGGTTCCTTTTCCAGGCTCTCTGAGTGGAAACTCATATCTTACTATCAGGTCTCACACTGTAGTATGGAAGCAATATTTAATGTGTTCTCCTACATTCCCTGCCAGCCTCATTTACCAGGATCTCTGGTGGTGTGTCCTGTGTTCACAGCCTGCATCACTCATGTTTAGGCATTTCTGGGTCAGTGTGCTGAACTCCTGTTGTCTATCTGTGGCCATCTAGTCAATGCAATCAAGGCAGTGAATGCAGCGAATCCCTACTTCAGACTGACCTGGATGCCCTCTGCTCCAATACTTGTAAGGGCATCTATAGCCAGGAGGAACTGCACTGAGTTCCTGTGTGTATGTTCCAGCCTGGGCTGCTTTCGTGTCCTTGTGGCATCATCACCCATGCAGAATCCCTCCCAAACAGGGAAATCTCAGCCAGGAACAACCAACACTCAGGATCGAGTGATGGAGAAGGGATGGGGCATACCTTTCCTCTCCCATAACCCTCCTGCTGAATGGAAAGCTGAGACAGGGATTTCCTTTCCTGCACACTAACTACTGCTGGGATCCTGCTGGGAAACTGAGGCATGAAGCAAGCTGGAGGGCAGAGGGTTACCGTGTATGCCCCACAGTAATTTGTGTCTTCAGAGGAAAACAAAACGGCATCCTTGATGAAGTTGGATGAGGCTCTCAAAATGAATGATGTGAAGAGATGCATGTGGATGTAGTTCCTCGTACAGCGAAGTCTTCTGTTACGAAAACAGAAAGATCCTGTGAAGTTATATTCCTAGCCAATGCGGGTAGCTTGTGGCTGTAAACAGCAGGTTTCAATCTTTATTAATGCTAAACTGACAAATTAAGAGTGCTGGTTTTCTGTCCGTGAAAGGAAGGGTAATGCATTTCCCAAGAGGGCTATCCTAGAGAGGACCTGAAATAGGCAAAGTCACATCTGCTCCACTCAGGCAATGAACAAGCTGAATGTTGCCAGAAGAATTACGATTTCACACCTATGTGCTTGGTCTAGCCTCCCTTCCTCCCTCTTTTCTGGAGTAACATGAACCCAAGGTGTTCATCCACACCTGGATGGATTTATTTTGTTTGCCTGCACAGTGCACTTGTGCCTGCAATGTTTTCTGTGTTAAATCTCCACATAATCTGGATCTGAGGCCGTGCAGCCTGAAGACGAGTTTACAGAGTAGTTGGGTTCCTTCTACCCAGAAGCACCGCCCTGACACTGTGAGGGAAATTCATTTCACTGAATAAGCAGCAAAGTACAAATTCCAGGTTATAAGGATGCGTGAAGATAAGCTGACTGTCAGATTGCTGCTGTAAACATGAAACACCTTCCCAGAAGTCAGTGCAGCAGCACTCGAGCAAAGTTTTAGCCATGGTCTCACGTGGGGAAAAGAACAGCAGGGAAAAAGACATTTTGCCCGAGGGACACTGAAGTCATACCAAGACATCAGCAAGGATCTGGTGCTAATGCCAGCCTGCAAAATACCTCCTGCTACATTTTAGAAAGGACAGGAGAGCACAGTACGAGGAGCAGCCCTGACATTTTCTGGGAGACGAGCCTCAGAGATCATTTTTGTCACTGATTTCTGTGAAAGTTTTCAGAAATACTTTCATTTTTAACTTGCCCTGAAAGCCAACAGAAGGATCTGTGTCAGCTGAGATGCCCAGAAGTCCTGGCCAAGCAGAAACCAGACATGCTTCTTCTCACCTAAAAGAGACCAGAACTGCCAAGGCTATCATCAGGGTCACGAGGGAGGTGCAGTAGCCGATGGTGTACATGGTCTTCAGAGTCATGAAATACGAACGCTGCAAGGAAACATATATTCACATCTTTACCTTTCAGTGCCTGGTAGAAGTCAGCCCATACTAAGAAAAAGGTGTCTCCTACTATTTAACAAATAAATATTCTTGTAAAATCAGCTACTGAAGTTTTACCCTGAGCAACCCATTCTGATAATTTGGAGAAAGCAGTTATGCTGAAAAACACCTGTAACACTAACACACACACACCCTCCTCCCCAGGTTAAATCACAACATCATTCAGTCTCTTCTCAGTATGTCCATCTCCCAGGGCCCCAAAGCAGCAGACCTGTGCTCACAGGCACTCGGACTCACTCTCGCCTCGTTTGTCGTGTCATTGACATTGTAGCCACAAGCGATATCGGGTCTTGGATATGGGTCTGACCAACCCTGGCTTGTACAGTTTCGGTAGACAAAACCTGTGTGGTGACAACAACAACAAAAAAGACAAAACCAGGGTGATCATTTCCAATTGTATCTTCGTTCTCCTTGGTGGTCACTCACCAACATGCAGGGTTGCTTCAAGAGCAAGGAGAATATTTTCCCCCAGAAAGTGCACTCTGCATAGCTGGAGGTGAAATACAGCTG
Organism: Aegotheles bennettii; assembly: GCA_013398125.1. NCBI lineage: Eukaryota > Metazoa > Chordata > Aves > Caprimulgiformes > Aegothelidae > Aegotheles > Aegotheles bennettii. Next base: position 46,051 of record VZRW01009677.1, read on the forward strand.
AGCTAATTATGTTGATACTTGCCCAGTGTACTTGTGTGGGTCATAATATTGTTTGCCAACTCAGGGTTGACTGTGATGGATATGTTTTTATTAATTGCAACATAAATAATACTGTTCAGTACATCTGGTGTTTCTTGGCCAGTGTTCCAAGATCAGCAAGCACATGACTTTTCCAATCACAGATTCATACTCCATGCAAACCTGATACTTTCCCGAATGCTCCAGCCTCTTTACTGTGGTTTGCCATGGTCTGAAGAGAACACAAAACTTTAGTCGGTCACAGATTTTTGGTGAGATTTAAATGAAAACTAAAAAGCTTGTCCCCACAGCCAGGTTTGGGCATTATCTTACACTGTTATTTCCTTGCTTACTTGCAAATTAAAGGCTAGGGTAGAATTCCCCTCACTTAAGTTAACCCTCTGAAACCCAGATGCTTGAGTCCAACTGTGTCCCTCATGGCTCTCTTTCTAGTCAATGGAGAAATAGAGGCATTTTCAGAATTCATCTCATTTTCAGACAGACATCCACGGAGGGCAGTTTGTCTGACCCACTTCTGCTGGGCCGTCTGACTTTTAAACTCCTGAAGTTGAGTGAGAAGGATCCCCAGCAGGCTGCACATGGTTGAATAGGATGGGTTTGGACACATCCATATTAATGTTTAGCACTGAAGTCGAAGTGGGAAGTCCTGCCCTATGCACCTTACAGTCTCACTGGAAGAAAATGACCCTAGCAGGTTTGTAGGTTATGCACTGAAGAGAAACTTCTACAAAGAAGTAGAACCACTGTCCACTGTCCTAATCACGTTCATCTGTCAGGGAGGAGCCACACTTTAGAAACAAGAAGAGAAATCCTGGCTTTGCTGCAGTAATGGCAATACTAGCAAGGTGTCAGAGAGAGCCTGAAATCAGCAGCCCTTCTTAGTAGACGCCTTGTCAGAAGGCACCATAAAAGTCTATTTTTTCGCACACATTTAGCTATAGGGACTCCAGGGCATCCGGTTCCTGCAAAACATCTCCCCAGTGTTGAGGGAACAGAGGGAGATGCATATTCAGCAGTGTTAGGCTCTTTGGAGCCCTGCTGGAACTGTCAGGACAGAATCAGGGTTCCTGCTACCTCTGGGCTAATTATGGTGACATGACAGCATGTCTGCACTTGATTTGAACTCACCTTTGTAAAATTGCAAGGCACAGCAAACATGCTGATATCTCCAAGTGGGAAGAGCTCTGGGTGTGTCAGCATCAGACTATTATTTTTATGCTTTTATGAACATCTTGTTCCAGCTTAGCATCTTTGGAAGGGCCAAGCTTGCTTTTTAAGCCGTGTTTTCTATACCTTGTTCAACAACAACAGGAGAGAAACAGCTCTGCCAAACCATTTTCCCCAACCTGCCTTGGCACCCAGCAAGGGAGTGGTGCGGTGGCAAATTCTCTACTTGAGCTTCAACTATTAAGACACACACACTTAACTCAGAGCAGTCTTGTGCTTGTAAACATGCCTGTAACTGGTTTTTGCCTGAAGATGTAGATCAGACAAGAAGAGGTGAAGTTCTGTGTTGGTGTGGGCATGTGATTGCATTATATGCAAAGCATGGGAATTACACATGGAATATTTTGATGGATGTGAGCACAGTTTTAAGAAACACTACTTGCTTATGGGTGACACGCACTGGGGAAACTGCAGCATGCCCCACTTGGAGCAGACTTGGGGTCTGCAGTCTGTCTAACACTTGGTGCTTGGAAGTTACTGGTGCCTTGGAGGTTTTGAAGTTGCCTGGGCAAGAGGGAACATTGACTAAAGGGATGGCTGTTGAACTGGGGCCATTCAATGTGGCCTTCTCCTCTGCCTCTGAAGCCCCACAGTGGTCACACCTTTCCTCATTTCCTGCCCAAGACACAAAGTGCAGGCCTGGAACTGCAGTTATGTTACTTGGTTCCAGATTATTTTGTTTCTTTGGTCTGTTATGTGGGAAGGGGACGGACAGTCTGGGCTGCAAATGCAATCTAGATGTCAGCATAAAGCTCAAGAGCACAGAGACTAGCGTTTGGTCAGAGCTCAGAGGTAGCTGTGTCCTTTAAGGTATGGGTCTTTGGCATTTGTGGCTGTCCATCTGCTTTGTAAGTGGTGAGGAGAGAAAGCTTCTGCTTTTTTTTTTTTCCAAGCAAACAGATCTTTGTTTTTCTTTTGCAAAATTGCTTCAAACAGGGCAACGACTGTAGCAATAATCAAGCACATGAGTCACAAGCCAACCGCAATATAAATTCAGAGAAGAATGTGGCTATGAGAACGAGAAGAAACTTGCTGACTTTGACTCAAAATGCCAGATGCAGAGACTGAAATAAGATGCAAATGCCAATGGACCATTTCTTGGGTTTCTGTTTTGAACAGTGTCACTCTGATTATTGTTTATCAGAACTGGCTCGGCCTCAGCTTCTTGGTAAGGAGGGCAACTAAAGTTTAAAGGTGTTAGACTATCTCCAAGATAAGGCAATGCACGTTTGAGATGTAATTCTGACCTTTGGATGTACAAATTCCTGTTTTCCTCCCCGGTGCGAGGCCAGAGGCAGGGAGCGGTTCCCTCTAGTGGCTGTACCAGCAGGGATTTAATTTAATACATTTAATGGCCGGTATCACTATGCTGAAGATTTGTCAGTGCATGCTGTACAGATTATTGCCTCAGAGATCTGTGTCTTTATGTGGTTTATCCCCTGTCTTTAAACCAGATTATCGAATTCAATGGGCTGCTACTGTTTGTGTGTACAGAAAGTAGCACAGTATTTATTTTCATCTGAATGGCTCATGTCTGATTTTATTTAAAGAGCACTAAGTGCTTCTCCTCTGACTTATCTAATCTTTATTAGACAATCTAATACTTTGTCTCCTGTTCCTCCCTCCATAAAATTAATCCGTCTGCTTTTCTCTAAGTACTGGACCTCATTAATCCGTGTCCTATAACCAAAGAATGCAAAGCCCTCTTTCAATTTGAATCATTAACTCGCTAAAGAGAAATGTAAGCACATTTCTTGGGCATTGCTGAAAAGCAGAACTGAACAGAAAGCAGACAGAAACTTCTACTTAATGGCTTATGATTACTGTAGCATACTGGGAATAAATTTCACTTCATTTCTAGCTTAGAAATCCCAGAGAATGGACAACAAACACTGCTTGATCTCATCTCTTTTTGAGTAGGTTGTTTGGTGAGCTATGAAACCTGAGTTCCCATGAATTTGTGCCACTTGTGTGGAGCCTGTCACAGCCAAGAGATGAGCCCTCAGTGCAGATTTCCTCTTGGTGGAGGCAAGAAAAGGATCTTTTTCCCCTAGCTGGCTGGCTGTTTTGCCAGAACTTGTATGAACGTAATGCTGTGTGAAGTTTTGTCCCCATCAAACTCAGCTGAGATCAGCCCCTGGATCTAAGAGAAGGGAAAAGACGGACAGAAATACATAAACACAGAGCCTGAGTGGAGAAAACTCTTTCCTTTAAGAAATCATGCTAAATAACTACTTTTTGTGATAGCATTTACTTTCTGCACTTTTCTCCACCTGGCTAAGAAAAATAAACACTTAAAACATCTTACTGCTTTAATTCCAGGCCTTTCCACGTTTAACTTGGTGTTGGAAATGGAGTTGCTAATTGACTATCGGTCTTTAAAAGAACCAGGGACACAATTTCACTTCAAGTTCAGACCGGACAGTGGTATCTTTGTAAATAACACATTTAAAAATAGAAAAACAATAAAAACCACCTGGGTTAGAAAAGCATATTTCTAGTGTTACCTTTTTTCCCAGTCAGCATCTGGAAGAATATAGGGCAGTGAGCATTGACAGTCTGTCCCACAGCAGACGAAGGCCAGCAGCTCATGTTATCCCACATTCCAGCACATCTGCCTGAGGGGGCAACAACGAAACACCATGCAGCATCTCCCAGAGATGAAACACCATGAAACTTCTCCCAACGACACACAATGAAACATCTCCAAGCAACAAAACACCATGCAATGTCTCTCAAGGACCAAGGTGGCCACGGGAACAAAGATACTCAGTACTCTGAAAAGCAAGCTGGATGAGACTGAGCAAGCCCTGCTGAGACCTGTCGAGTCTTGGATAAGACAGAATAAGGTCCTGCTATCTACAAACCAGCGCCAGCAAGCTCCAGGCCCATTCCATTGTGCTCATTGACTCCACTGGTGTCTACTAGCCAGACAAAGAGCAACTTGGGCCACTGTGAACTTTGCATCAGGTTGCTGGTTACCCATCTGTTTTCTGGTAACTATTGAATGGCCTTGGAAAGATGAAAGGAACCAGATGTGAATTTTTTAACTCACTTTTCAGTATTTCTAAAGCTTCCACTTTGAGTCACTCTGATGTTTTCCTTACATAATCCTTTTGTAAACAGAAAAAGATACAACTTCAGGAGATTAAACAGCTTTAGAGCAATACTGGGGGAGCTAACAGTTCATAGACAAGCTTCAATAATTGCTTGCAATTATCTAAGACCCCTTGCACATGAATGCACTTGCTCAATTGTGAAAAGAAAGCTGTGTACATGATGAGGACTCCGTACTACAAGACCTTCCTAGGCCAGAAAACTCCTTTAGATGATGATAAATCCTCTCTGAAATGCAAGAGCTCTGTTACCTGACAGCAAATTAGAGCAAGGAGGAAACAACGAGGACCTTCAGACCACATGATTTAAATGTTGGCTGCTGTATTCATTGATTTTGAAGACAAATATAGTTAAGTAAATTTTGCACTTACTGGGCTGACTTTATAAAAATATCCTTGTCCCAGATGAGAATTCCAAATCCTTTGCAATTTGCAATATTTTGTTGCTAATGTGCCCCCTAGAGCTGAGTTAGAAGGCTCCTACAACTCTTGCTGTCACAGTAAGGTCAAAAACCCACTCTGTGTCTTATAACAGATCTTACCCGGTTTTCTGCTCCTAAATGAGCGATGCATACAGGGTGCATGCCTCCTATGGGAAAGAATGTGGGGGTATCTGATTTTGAGGCCACCCAGCTCACCTGGAAGCAGTTTTTATTGCGGGCGTTCATTCAGCTTTTACCTGAGCTCAGGAGTGGATCATTTTCCGGAGTTCTGTTCTTCGCTTCCAGGGAGAGAGTCTCAGCACAGTTTTCTTCCTCCTTTTTCAGGACACTCAGGAGGTCACAGACAGGTGGAACAGCTCTGATCTGTAAATTTTAAATGCAGTGGAATCACTTTTCCTCTTAAAACTTACACCTCCTCAACAGGATTTACCTTTTTTATGCTCACATTCCCCACGCAACCCTACCAATTGATTGTGGGTAATATTTCCTTGAAATACAGTCAATTTCCTTGGAATACAGTCAATTTTCCTAATTAAGTCTGTTTTTTTATAATAGCAGCAGGCAAGCACAGACTGAGTTTCTGCCTTCTGCCTTTTGCTGACATTACTGTTATTGAGAAAAATGAACATGTTATTCTGCTAAATTAAGTACATGAGTCCAATGCTCTTCCAAAAGACTACAGAAACATCCAGGGCACTGCTGGACTCTCCTAGAGCAACAGAGAATTAATTACTCACCCCTGGCAGTGTTAAATAATCGGCCTGGCACAGGTCATTTCTCTGGGCACAAGCAATCCAAGTATGTCCACTGGTTGCATTAACCATTTCTGTTATTTTCTGCTACTGATCAGGAAGCTGCAATAGCCAACCTGAAAGCAGAATCTCATCCATTTTTTGGGGAGAACCTAGACAGTAATTTGTCCTAAGGTCATTTTCTCACCTTTCCATCTTGCCCCATCCTCCTTTTATACAAAGCAGTGTGGAAATGTTAGTCTTAGCTCAATCCTAATGTAGCCATTACATGTGCAGTTAATGTTCTATGTAGCTGGACCAAAACAAATGTACAAAACAGCTACTGACCATTAAAATGGCATGTATTAAAAATCATTGCCAAATGATTTGCATGACAAGATCACAGTTGTTATGTCTGGCAATAAAAAAAAGTACTTAACCATTTCTGTTATTTTACTAGCTTCTATTCTTTTTGACAATAAAAATACTGAATATAAGTGGGTTCCCACTATAACAAATCAGATCATTCCTCCCTCATGAATTAAAAAACCTTGATGAATTCCCACTATGGAACTTATATGTACTTATATATATATATATGCATAGGTATATACACACACATACTTGAGAGGTTAAAAGCAGGTCACTAGGATGTATTATTTTCAAAGCATCAGATAGAATTTTTTTATGTACTTTGTGCAGGAAAAGTTAATCTGGCAGCATCATATTACTACTCAACCTAATCAATCTTGTAGCATTGCTGATTGCCTCCAGATTAAATTTAGGAGACAGAATGATCACTGAAAACCTTGTAAAGAGAATTATTACTTTTCCAAGATTAAATTTTAGCCTAAGAGACATCAGTGACTATATTCCCACTCATTTCAGCTGAAAGCATTCTGGGTATTGTATTTCTGAACAAAGTTTGATCTTTTCAGCAGTGTTTTCATGTCTCACCCTAATTGGTCTGTTCTGTTCAACTTCAACATTTTTCTCCCTTGTCTTTGTGTGTCATTAAATAAATAAACTGAAAACCATTTGGTTTTGCATAATATAATGAATTTTCTGGAATCAGTCATGCAAAGAACTCAGATGAAATAAACTATCCTCTGATGCCAGGATTTAAATGCATTTTTAATCCATGTAATATTTGAAACAAATAGATTTTAAACATCCATTTAATCTTTGAAAAAAAAATAGAAATGTCTGATTGGAGTAGCATGTCTAAAGAAATGCAATTGCATTTAGGAGTTTCAGTTGTTAGCTGGAGGTTCAATTTGGTAATTTCTGAACACTGACAGATTTTAAAAATGTGCATTATTTTCACTCCCTATTGTTATCTATTTGATTACCAATAGTAAAGCAATTTAGCACATTTTCAGAGTTCGTAAGTACAAATGTGACAGTTAAGACCTACAACATACTTCTGCTGTCGACTCTCTGTCCAAAACCAAAATTAGTGCTGAGCATTTGAAGTGGCCAACAGAACTGTTGTGATCTGCATGTGGGGGTAGTTCAAGGTGATACTGAAACATACATAAAAACAAATGCTAGCAATCACATTAATAATGACCTCAGAAACAGGAAATTTTTTCACCTTTAAAAAGGCTATACATCTTGTGGACACTGTTTCCTTTTAAGAAACGCGGGTCCTAAGAAAGCTTTTGTTTTAGAAGGAGATGTAAAGACTGCGTTATTTCTTTATGGCTAGAATGAGGTCAACTGCTTTTAGCACATTCGGTTGTGGAGACCACCCTGGTGATCTGTTGCAGCCTTATTTTCTTGCACAAGATGTGTTGCTCAAGCAGGAATATGGTGTAGGTAATGCCTTACAATTGCTATTTTACCCCACCAAGTGATGTCTACCATACTCTCTGATTAGATACCACTGTGTCTGGTAATAGACATGTGAGCAACCAGATTTTAAACCCAGAGAAAGCAGAGAGCCTCCAAGTGCTGATTTAAAGACCTTGTTTTCTACAATGTTATCCCTCAGGCAGTCTTTGCCAACGCTGGCATCTGACAGTGCAGGCTGGGCACGAGCAGGGCCGTCGCAGTTCCGTCCTGGCTGTTTGCTGAGCAACGTGAAACCCCGCTCCCCGTGCCACAGCCAGATAACCCCACTCCACCACCAGCTGCGCTCCATCTCACTCGTGTTTACCATCTGCAACTGGGAGCAAACAGCCTGGCCCCGTGCCTTGAAATCGTGGAGGAAGTTGGGCTCCTCTATGTGCGGTTTCTTCATCCTTTCCTAAATAGGGTCACTGGAACAGCTCCCAGCTCACAAGCTGTCAGATTTTGATGAGGGGGCAAGACACCCTCATATTTTGTTTAAAGAAAATATAAGATACCAAAACCTTTCTAAAAAGCAATAGCTGTGGTAACTAGATGTCCGGAAAAGGCAGAAAGCTGCAGTTTGTGATATTGATAGCAACAGCCAACTACAGTTTTTAACCTGTGAAATGAATTGATCTAAATGATATTTCTTATAAATAATATTTGCAGCCACAGAATTCACAGCCATTTAAGTTGAAAGTAAGTGGATTTAGTTTAATGAGAGGATTTAAAGGAGAACAAAGGATGCCTGGCAAAATCAAAATAGGTATTCTGAAGGATTAGAAAGAGAACAAGTGGAAGAAGTTGCTCACAGTGGCACCCCGAGCAATGACATCTATTTACAGAGTCCTTTAAGTAATACCTAAGAATAAGAAAATGACAAGAAAACCATCACAGTCACTATTTATATTGTGGAAGATGATCAAAAGGCAAAACAATTTGTAGATTGTATTTACTCTGCAATTAAAATGTCTAGGCAGAGCTCGGGTGTTCTCCGAGTTTGAACCAAATCCCCTACCGGGACAAACAGAGTGATTTTTCCATTAGTTGCAATGAAACTGATTTTTTACATGTGCCAAGAGACTGATCATCTCCCAGCTTCTCACAGCCAACTGGACACATTTCAGTCTCGGTTTAACATGCTTTAAAAATATGAATAAGCTGAGCAGCACCTGGAGATCACAGCCCAGATTCAGTTGTCCTTCCAGACCGATCTGAGTGCCCGGTGCTCAGCTGTGTCAATCTGCCACATAAATTCTCAGTAAAGTGATGAAGCTAAAAGAAAGAAACCAAACTTTGTGGGTCAAACATTGCTTTGCATTCCTTCAATGTGAAAATGTGAATGAAGGGAGGCTTTGGTAATGGTGGGCATTCCCCCTCAGGGGATTGTTTGCTGGTGTAAATCAATAAAGCTTCTCTAAACGGCATCAAATAGTTTCTCCTTCATCACAAAACCTGCTATATTTACCAAAGCAGGTTAGTAACACTGCTATCTTTATATAGACGTGGAAACTGAGGCATAATGCTGTCTTTATATAAGTGGGGAAACTGAGGCATCCAACTTCTAGCCATCTGGCCACTGTCAATTAGTGCAGGAAACAGCAGAAGCAAGAATAAAATACAAAAATCCCAGCTCTACACAGACTGTTTTAAACAAAGACACAACTTCATGGAATAGAGGTACCCTTAGACAACATGTGATTCCATGCAATTGAGAATAAATAGCTCCGAGCACCTACCAGAACGGTTGAAATCCAGAAGATGATCACCCAGATGGTCCACATAGTCAATCACAGGCTGTTTCCTTCATCCCTCGCGCACCAGAGGTCACTGGACTGTCTGTATGCTCTCCAGCGTGGTTCTTAGCTCCTTTCACTTTGTCCCTTTCCCTCCTGGCTTTTTTCCCTTCCCAGCTTTGACCATCCCTAGCCAATGTTTCTCTCCAGCTGCTGAGTCCTAAAGAGCATCAGCAATGACAGGACACCCCCGTCCGCCCTCCAAACCCTCCTCCTCCTCTGCAGAAGGCTCCTGTCCCAAGAATAACAGCACCTCTTTTGAGCATGTTCCTACTATCAACTGCCTCCCTTCCCGGCTGTTATCCACTGTTATCAGCGGGTGTCGCTGGGGAATGATCATTCCTCACGCTCCCATGATAAGGGACCAAGCAGGACTCATGTAAGGTGTTAGCTCCGCAGTGGCAGAGGTAATCAATCAATGGGAAATACAGCCCTGGAATAAGAGCCCTGCTAAGAAACAGGGTTGGAGGAATGTGACTCAGGCTGTCTGCACTGCTTCTGCTCCTGACAGCTCTGCACATGTCTCCCAGAGTGAGCACACATCCCCGAGAGCCAGAAAGCAGGAGGCTGGCAGAGCCTGCTGCAGGGGAGCTGGCCACCCCTGCCTCCCACCTAGCCTGGGCAAGCACAGCTGCTGGAGCTGAAGGTGACCTCGAGTCTGGGTAAGCACCACAGAAAGGGCAACAAGGGATCTTGTCCTCCTACCCTTTCCAAAGAGGACACTAAATGCCCCCTGGACTTCACCCTCTCGTCCAGCATCCACAGAAAGAGCCAGTCTGTGTTTTGTCTCGATCGTATTTGGTTGCAAGATGTCATCACGTTTGGCTCCCTGCGGTACCTCGAGGTGGTCTGTAGATTCAGGCCATCCTGGGGTCCCCACAGGCAGTTCCTCAGCAGTCCCCTTACCTGGCAGCAGAGTGCTCTTTGGTTTTCCAGGTTTTGTTTCTGTGGCAAAACTATTGCAAAGGGGCTGTGTGCTTACCACGGGTGCGGGCTCCCAGCCACCAAGGTTGGTGCTCCAAACCCTTGCTGGCCAAGTTTGGTTGTAACACAGTAATTAATATGGACTCAGAGCCAGTTTGCAGTGTGCACTTGTGCCCTTTCTCAAAGCACTGCAGTCCTCAGCTCAGTAAAGTGTCTCAAAACATCTTTTACCATCTTTTCCAATTTACCAATGCCCATCACTCTGGACAGGTCAAATGTGATGAGGGTCTGCCTGAAATTCAGGGTCTGCTTTCCAATTTTTTGAGGGTGTGCTTCAGGTTTACCAGTAAAGTCAATGACTATGGCCATAAAACATCTGGCTCACTATCTGTGCACTGAAAATCCAACTGTTGCATTAATTAAGTTATCTGCTGAGCAGCACAATGAAGAATTCTGAGTTCCTTAGTGAGTGTTGCCCTTTCCCATGCTCACTCTGACCACAGTAATTCCAGCTCATGTCCATATGTGCTCCTCAGGACAGTAGAATTGCAATACACTGTGTTTACCTACACACCATGCTCATGCCTCCCCACAGCCCCAGAGCAGGACTCAGCCAAGCAGCAGGACTTGCTCTGTCTCCACGCTATGCCTGTCCTGCCCAGCCACATGGTTTGCATCTGCATTTGTCCTGCCCAGCTGCCACGCTCACGCAGCATCGTTGAAAAGGGCAAATGTTTCAGTCTTCCTTGTCCCTGCCCACACCAAACTTGTAGGAACTTCCATTTCTTGAAGAGCTCTGCTTTTCCACAGTTTGGCTGAAATTGGCCAAAGGGTTAAAAAAAATGTTAAAAGGGGGTCTGAAAGGCAGCCAAACAATGTCATTACAGTAGTCTGAAGAAACCACATTGGCAGTGCTGCATCATCTCAGTGAGGTGCCAAGTCATTCTCTCTCTTCTTCTGCTTCAAGGAATATTTTATTATTCCATTCATATTGTAACAAATTCCCCTGAAAGCCATCACTCTTGCTCAAGTTTGGGGAATTGGGATCTTTGCTCCCGAACATACTTCCGAATGTGGGGCATTTTCTAAAATAGGCAAAGGTTGCTCGGGAGCTTCAGAGAGACAATGTTGGGTTTAAACACCAATGGTGTGAATGAAGAGCCCAATATTTTGTGGACCTCCCATTATGTTCATGTGCTGAGTGTTTGAAAGAAGCTGGATGCAAAATAAAACCTGGAAAATCCTCACCTGTGTAAACCATCACTTGACTCACAGCGCAGCCAGTGCCAGTTCAGCGGGACAGGTAGCACGGGTTGGGAAATCTGAGAGCAGCAGCAGGCAACAGAGAATTATTACCGAGAATTCACATATCCCAAAATGAGGCATTCGTTTAATTAAACAATGTAGCATTGCACTTGGCTGTGTGCATCTACCTTTATTCTTACTCAGTATATCTGTTTTAAATTTGGCACAGCTGGAATGTCTTTCAATCTGTAACCCAAACCAGGAATGAAACATCAGAAAGTGTTCATCTGATCTTGAAAGGCTTTTAATTGTAACTTTAGGAGTAAATAAAAGACATTATTTTGCTTTGTATTACTCTGGTTGTAGGGTTGTTTACTTATCAAATGCTAACCAACTTTGATGATAAATATTTATTTATTAATACTTAAAATTTCCATTAGTGCTTTAGCCTAATAATTTGTTTTTCTCCCTCCTTTGCTAAATAATTAAATTGTTTGCAATGCCTCTATTACAGCTTGACAATCAGGCCACACATTTTTCATCTGGTATTTGGAATACAGAGATAAAACTGAGGTGAGAACCACCTATTTAAATCCTAGTTCACAATCTTTATTTGTACTAGCCTTCCCAAGGAAACCTGCAGATTTGTTGGCTGATAATTCCCTATTTTCACTTACAATTTCCACTGATTTGTTACCTCTCAGGAAACCTTACAGAGTGCTTTTCCAGAGGTGCCTCATATTTAGCTCCTCTGATGTGGAAGCAGAGATAGATTCTAGTTTACACTCTACTACCACTGTCCAGGCAGACAGACAGACATTGAATTGTGTTTCTGTGAGAAATATGTTCACATGCTATTGCTGTACTATATTCCCAGAGCCTTTTTCTTGGAAGCAGGAACAAAAACCCAGAAAGCCCATATATCTAAGCAAGCTCAGTGTGGGACATTGTGATTAAGCTCTGAAGAAGGAAAGTCTATTTTCAGTGCCATGCAAAAACCATAGCGTTTTGCAGAGACATCTCCCCTTGCCCTGGGGAGCTGATTTGGGCAGCTCAGCCCCCTGCAGGGGCTCTCCAGCAGATTCATTCTGGAAGAGAAAATAAGTTCAACCATCTCAGCTTGCCAGGTGGAGAATAAACTGTCTGCCTTAGCTGTGACTGTTTACTCAGCTGAGGTGAATGGATGTTTTGGAAAAGATCTAGCTTTGCATGTTTGAAATGGCCAAAGCTCCACCAAAGGCAGGTAGCTGCCTGTGTAGAGCTATGAGCAGGAGGAGGTACAGGCACCCAGGAGGAGAAGGCTGAGATAGGAGATTTAGCAGGCAGGAGGTGTTCTAGGTACCTCTAGGAGGGATTATGCACCTTTAGAGTGATGTAGCACACATATGGAGGTGAGGACCAGCTCCAACAGAAAACATGCTGTGAAATGGTGGGGTAATGATCTGCCAAAGGTCACATAAAACCAGTGTAGAAGCTGATCCTGAACTTTCTGCTAAAGCCAACTTGAATGCTGTCATTGCTGGGCATCTCTCCCCAGCCTTGTCAAGGGTGCAGGTATCATTCTTCCATGATCAATGGCAATTACACTTTGCTAAGTTTGGGAACTACATCCTGGGAGCTGAATTGTGTGATCTGGAGCTTTTCTTCCATCCTTGTTCATTCAAACTGAATGTTGCACTACTTTTGGTCACATTTTACCTCTGTGTTAGGAAAGTTGAAAGAGAAGAATTTTACTCTTAGAATATGTTAGGGAAAAAAAAGTTCTGAAAATATTTCTGGCTTTCTAGATTATATTTAAGACATCCTGAAAAACCATCAGGGCTATGAACACAGTTTGTCCCACACACACATTCATACCCAAGACAAATGTAATACACCCACGGCAGGAGTAGCCAATACTCAAATTTATTTTTGATGTTACTTAATCACAGAATCATTGAATCATAGAATCATTATGGTTGGAAGGGACCTCCAGGGTCATCAAGTCCAACTTTTATCCCATCATATTCCTAACCATTAGACCATTAGACCATGGCTTCAAGTGCCTCATCAACCCGTTTTCTGAACACCCCCAGAGATGGTGACTCCACCACCTCCCTGGGCAGCCCATTCCAGTGCCTAAACACCCTCTCAGTAAAGAACTTCTTCCTAATATCCAACCTAAACTTCCCCTGGAGTAACTTGAGGCCATTTCCTCTCGTCCTGTCATTAGCAATTCGGGAGAAGAGACCAACACCAGCCTCACTACAACCTCCCTTTAGGTAGCTGTAGAGGGCAATGAGGTCTCCTCTCAATCTCCTCTTCTCCAGGCTCAATAACCCAGTTCCCTCAGCCGCTCTCCATAACGTTTGTTTGCCAGACCATATCCTAATGCAGGATATCAGTGCAGATTCCTTTGGTGTTAATATTTCCCTTTCCAGGGTGCCTTCAGCGAAGTGGGTGGTGTTGATCCAAGCCAGCAATGCTGAATTCAGCATTTCTCAGCCTTGTCTGTGCCCACATTGCCTGCCTGGGGGAAAAACCCCAGAAAACAGGTGAAAGTAAAACTGTGTGGGTGGTGAGAGTAATGCACTGAAAGGTGTTCTCGGGGTCGTGTTTCAAGGGGCTGCTCTTTAATACTGGAAAGTGAGAAAATATAAGGGGGGAAGAGGGGAAGGTGGTCTTTTAAATAAAAAATATTGTGATAAAACTCTGAGAGCGCGTTTTGAGCCAAGGCAGCCAGCTCCGGCCGCCTGCCCTCGGGGAAGGACCCTGGGAGGGACAAACAGCTCCGTGTTAATACACGAGTGGTTTGGATCAAAGCAAGCGCCTCTGCCCTGACTGCCCGGATCCTGGAAACGCCGCTGACGAGTGCAAAAAAGGGTGTTTTTTCCTGTTTTGCACTGTCCCCCAGCGCCCCCAGGCCGCGAGTGGTGCGGCCCGGCTGGGCTGAGCCGTTGCCCAGCAACCGGCGCGGCCCCGCTTCGGCGCTGAGGTGAGGCCGGGCCGGGCCGGGCCGGGTCC
>VZRW01009677.1:60457-106924 GCA_013398125.1 Aegotheles bennettii
CCGAAGGCCTGGGTTGAGGGGGTTGGGGGTGTGGAGGGTGGTGGAGCTGGAAGCCCTTCTGCCCGCTGAGAAACCCTGCAGGCCTTGTACAGAGCGGCCTGAAGAGCACGTTTTCCCGTGCTCCTAAAACCCACGTCGATGCTCCTGCAAGCCTGAGGCATCCTGGAATGGCATTGAACTGCGGCCGTGCTGGGGGTGAGGGGTGCCGGGGGCTCTGTGAGGCACAGAGGGCTCAGAAAGGCCGAGTGCTGACAGGAGAGGCGATACACTGGCCTGAGAGGAGATTTGGGGTGAGTTTCACCTTTGCCTCCAAGGGAACCAGGATTTCACAGCCCCAGGGTTGCCCTGTTGGCTTTACACACACAGAAAGTCACGCTCAGGATAGGCACAGGTGTCCTGGAAAGCTTGGGAACATCAGTCCATCAGTCAGAGATTCCAGGACCTTGGCACATAGCGCTCATCCTGGACCCTTGCACATAAACACTCATCCTGTACCAGCCCTTTGAGGGGTACCAACGTGTGTCATTAAACTTGGTGAGTGATGATGGATCCTTTGCTCATACGAGTTCGTCTAAAGCTTTTCCAAACTGGTATTCCTGATGGGGAATGCCGACCCAGAGCAGGAGGGTGGCAGCTGTATAAATTAAAGCTGAACAACCGAGTGGAAAGAATGCAAGCCTTATGTTTAGAATTGTTCTAGCATGTTCAGGTTTGGTTGGTGTCACTACCTCAGAGGAAATTTACTGTTGTGCACAGTGATACAGGTCCTCGTGCAATTCTCAATTGCAAGTGGAAAATTTGTACTTGGAGCCATGGAGTGGAAAATATTATCGAGGCCAGGGTTCTCGTAGCACAATATTCTAAGCTTCTTGCTTATTTATTATTTAATACTGCACAAGGCCATAAATCAAAACAGCACTTTATGAGCTTGAAGCACCTCTCAAGTTCTGCCTGAAAGAACTAAAGCAGACAAGAAAATCAGGCAAATACCAGAGATGAGACCATAAAATGTAATGGGAGACCTCTTCAGTCCTCAAAAGTGCTGATCCAGGGGCATCACTTGGTTGCTCCCTTCTGCTCTTCTTCCCTAAAACATTTATCAATCAGTGTTAGTTTTAAGTTGGGGCCCTTTATAGTCATTCAAGCCAGTTTGAATGTTAAAACAACACAACAGGCATGATACCACTCCCGGCACTAACAATTCAACTTTGGAACTGTAGAATCTTAAAGTGCTGCCACAGTGTGGATTATATGACCTAACTCTGCTGTCCAAGCAGGTGATCAGTGTCTTGGTTTTATACAGTTAGGGCAAACTGCAAGACATAAATTTATTGCTTACTTCTCCCCAAAGGGAAGAAGATAAACAAAGCACACGGCTGTGAGATTTAGAAAATCTAACCATACAAATTTAATAAAACAGGGAAAAAAGGGAACAGGTACAAAGGAAATTGGAGGGAAAAAGGATAAATATATTTACAAAATCCCGAAACCAGGAGTCCAGGGAAGGAAGAGCTTTTCTCTCTTGTCTGGTCTGCTGCGAAGCCCGGAGCGAAGAGGGAAGAAGAAAAAAAAGTCTCTCTATACAGGCTGCCTCCCCCTTCAGGAATGCAGTTCAAAAACCCAAACACAGAGAAAGGAAAAAAAAAACTTAGCTCAGTACTTTTCAGTTTATCAGCAAAAGGCTTGATATGGAATAACTCGTTTAACTCGTTCGTTCCCGAGACGGACGAAACTTCAAACTATAACAATCAGCCTTAGTGCTGCTGCTCCAGGAGCAGGAAGGAGCCTTGTGACCGGAGCCTGGCAGAGGAGTCCATATTGTCTAGCATTGGGTGAGTTCAAGTGTGCATTGATATTAACGTGGCGCCATCCTGAGCTGCGCATCCATCTTCCCGTTCATGAAGAACAACTACAAAATGAAGTCTTCAGCCCCCCTTCTTGAAGGTTGAAAAATCTGGCATGGCTTTTGAACTTGGTACTTCTTCAAAAGTATTTTGCCTTTTTCAACATGCAGTTCTCCGGTTTATAGGAGAGCCAAGGACTATGTGTTATATTTGTGAAGATAATTTCTTGTGGATGGATTGTGTCTGGTGTCCTTATTGTGTAATATTTGCACTTGTCATTAAAGAAGTTTA
The DNA here is from genome assembly GCA_013398125.1 of Aegotheles bennettii. NCBI lineage: Eukaryota > Metazoa > Chordata > Aves > Caprimulgiformes > Aegothelidae > Aegotheles > Aegotheles bennettii. Next base: position 62,593 of record VZRW01009677.1, read on the forward strand.
TGTTCTGATAACTGTGCTTACTTAACACAGGATCTATAATATCCACGGCCTTCAGGGTTTACAGTTATCTTCACTAAACAAATAACCCAGATGGTGCTATCCAAACAAAAGATTTTAATGCCAATTTTCTTATCCCTCATATTAACATTTAAAAATTAAAAATTAATCTGCCAGTTAACAACCCAAACACTCAGGAGGGATTGGATTAAAATCTCTGTAGAAATCAGTTTGGATAGTGGAATTATCAGAACCTTCTCTCCTTCTCTGTGCTGGGAGGTATGAGGGGAGAGAGGGATGTTTTACACAGTCCTGAGAGCCAAATGTCTCCAGTGGGCCCTGGAACAGATGAACGTACCCAAAGTGCTGAGGCCTGCGGTGGGAGCAGGGCTTCCTGGAATCACCTTCTCCTTGTACTTAGCTCACACACAGTAATCTTCAGTAGGAAAAAATGTTGCTCCCTCTCCTAAATGTTTTTGGGCAGTTTTAGGCAACAGATGTTACCAGTGCAAGGGAAGATACTTTGATGATTGTGTTGTTTTGATTTGCCTCCAGGCGCTGAGGAATTTCAGTACCATTTGGACTCCATTTCTGTCCTAACATGGATGTGGTTGAATCAGCCTCCACAGAAATCACAATCCCTAAGAAAATACCCAGTGTCCTTATGGGCAGCCTTGTAGAGGAACCTAAAAAAAGACATGCTGTTCCCAATCACCTGCTAGAAACAAGTAAGCCTCTGCTCTCTGATTGTTCCCCAACCTTGCAGCAATCCTAGGAGGCACTTTGCTATTATTTATTATATTTTTTTTGCAAATCACAGGCAAAGCTCCCATCCTGTTGCTTAAATGGCATCTTCCTGTGAGCCCAGATCATAGGAGAGGTAGTCAGGCTGTGGCTGTACTGGTCCCAGCTGACCCTAAAGTTTTGGGGTGGCTTCTTGAAGCCGTGATGCCAAGAGATAAACTGGTGACAGGATTATGGCTCTGCTGGGGCAGTGGATGCTGCCTTAACTTTCCATGTAACAAGTCATGCCTGTTTAACAGAAGAAATAATCTCTGTCTCATTTTTTTCTCTACAGTACATTGAGTGCAACATAAATATATTTGATCAATGTAAGTAACGACCATCATGTGTGTTTCACTTGGTCTCCTTTTCTCCCTGTTTCGTTATTCATCTATGTAGAGATTTATTCAGAACTTCAGAGGAGCAAGGTTGTACAGGCTGAGCCTGCTGTGTTACACTATGGAGGTTATGAAGTTGGAAAACATCACCAACAGACGCTGGTAAGTGTCAGAGCAGGGATCTTCTTGGGACTCATAAAAGGATAACAGAAGCTGAGTAGACTGCTTGTGGTCATGAGGCCTTTTGCTCTGTGGAGTGCTCTAAAAAGCAGCATTTAAAATCAGTGGCCCTGCAGTAACAAAACAGATGAGTACCGTGCTGTGTGCATCACTGTCCTTTACAGTCTCTGCTTCCCATGCCTGTGAGCAGTGTTAGTGATATGGAACTTCCACATCACGAATGAAGGATTCATGTTTTAACTCCATAAAAGACTCTTTTCAAAATGTACTTGGACCGTCACTGTGTCTGCAAGGATGTTCACTGGTGGGAAGATTTTGAAAGCACCTCTGGCCTTCTGCAAGAGCAATTTAATCCAAGGGAAGAAACAGTGAATAGGTTTGATTACCTTTCCTTGTGACTAGTTTGGCTATTTTGTTTTCTTCTCTGCTTTCCCTTTCTCTGCCTTCTTTATTCATACGGTGTTTTGAGGCAGTGATTACGGTGGACTAGGTTCTCTAGATATAATGAAAGGAAACAAGAGGCAAGAGGCTTTACGGGCTGAACTATCACCATCCAAAGGTTTGTTGCTTTGTGATCCGTAACAAAACCGTGGAATATTACATTATTCCTGTTGTTTCAGACCTCTGCAATAGTGAAGTCAATAGGTTGTTTCATTTTTTGTTCCTTTTGCACATACGCAAAACAGGACCAGAGTTTGATTCAACAGTAGTGTCTTCTTTAGCTAGACTAACTGTTATGCCTAGGTAAGGAATAGTGAATTGGCTCCAAAGAATAAAAATGCAGCATGCAAGGTTTACATAATTTTCTTTTCATTTCAGAGCATATTTGGAATACAGCTTTGCTATGAATAGCCTCACAAAAAGTGCAGTTGGCATTCTCAACTGACCTCTTACCTTGTAAAGTGTTTTGCAGTTTTGGTTTTCTTTTGTTCTACAGAAGCTGGTAAATATTTCTGGTGACATAATAAACCTTCACATAATACCACCCCAGACAAAGTATTTTCAGATCAAATACAACAAAACAGTAAGTGTCAGGAAGCCTTCACACTGCTCTTTGTATGCAGCGCTGGTTTTGTGTCATAGAAGCAGCTTTTAAATGCCTTCTATCTTATTTTGGGTCATTTTCTAGCACCGGCTTGTCCCTGGCTTGTCATATGTGGTTACTGTTGATTTTTGTCCTGATGAGTGGCGGTATTACTATGACTGCATCCGAATTCACTGTCAGGTGAGGATTTATTCTAAAATATATTTACAGTTGTAATGGAATGAAACAACTATTAGGACACAAGGATAATGATAGAGTAACGGTACAGTTAATCTCTTAGAGCCACACAGGTTTATTCCCAGTAAGTTGGAAGCCTTTACATTTTTTCTCTCTGTAAATATCCCAGAGCTGCGGGTAGAATATCTTCCTTATTCTATTATTCTTTGCCAGTAGATCGATCTTTGTGCCACATTGATGTGATGTCTTTACTGAGCAGGCTTGGAGGAGCTCTAGGTAGTTGCAGAAAGTATGGAAAGACAGATGGATGCTGAAAACAGGTAGAATATTGATATCCCGAGGTGCAGCACAGTGATGATCTTGAAGATGTTTCGTGCCCGCTTATTGGCCGACTATTACAGAAACTTTTTCTTTCAATAGCATTTATTCATTGTAAGAAATAAATGTTTAGCCCTTTTTTTTTGCAGGGAGAAGATACATCAGTCGTTCCTCTGCATGCTTACCCTGTTGTGAATGTTGTAGAATTTCCGACGTTTATAAATCTGTCTGATGTATCAGTTGGTAAGAGGTGAGTTAAGGACAGACACATGCACATGCGAGATATGCACAAAAATGTGAAAAATCTGATTTTCCTCTATTTGTCCAACTTAGTGTCTTGGAAACTTCAAGGAAGTCAGCTGCCATCTGGACTGCAAAATAATTCTGTATGTGAACTGTTTCAGGTGCACATTCACAGAAAAGTAAATGCTGTGCAAACGAGGTGGAACTGGGTTTTCAGTTAGTCTAAATTGGTGCTGGCTCACTTGCAATGGAGCAGTATGGCTGCTACTCATAATCTGTACACTGCAAAGTGCTGTGTCTTTTTAGCATTAATAAATCTTCAGTGAATGGATCATCCTTTTAAGATGAAGGGTTCTGGAAATGAAGGTATGAACTGGTAATAGTAGGTGTGATAGTAAATAATTAACCTCAGTCCAGAGATTGATCAGTCATTGGATTTGCTTCTATTTTAAAATATTTAAAGTGATCTTCTGATGTGGAGCTCTAAATGGCATAGACTTCATCTTACTCTGTCTGTTGCATAGATGTAACACTGACTTTTCTCGTGAAGTAATTGGTATTAATTGTTAATAGGAACTGGGAAAGGGAAAAGGAGAAAGGAGATCCTGTTGGTTAGGGTCTAGTTCCATAGTATACTGACTGTATTAGTTGTAATTATGGTGATTTGTGTTAGTGTAAAGGTTTGAGTGAATACTAGGAACTGAAGGTCTTAGTACTACGTTTTGTCCTAGCCTGTGAGTTGGAAGTAACTCATTAATTTTACTGAAGCACAGAAATATGCATAGGCTAGGCACATACAAGGAAAATGCAAAATTCTGCAGTAAAGGTGAGCCCAGCATTGTAGAATGAATATTTGTGTCTTTTTCTTTATTTGTTTTTCTAACCCCCCTGAATCTGTTAAAGTCTTATGAATGCATCAGAAGTGAGGTTACAGCTTTCTCACAGGACTGAACATAACTCCTGACTTTCTGGGTGCCTCTAGGCAGTAGGTAATTCTGTTTGTTTGCTCCATTTTTATAACAAGAGCTGAAGTACGCAGAATTTTCATACTCTGAGAATACAGAGAAGAGATTAGACAGAGTACAAAATACCACTTTAAATAATGTGAAAATTTTTCAACACAACAGAGATGCTCAGAGATGCCCCTGAGGGCATCTGGAAGAGTGCCTGAAGAAAATGCTGATGGTTTCAAACCTTAATTTTTACCAGTATTTTCCATCATTAGGCTATAAAAAACTTTCCTAAAAATGAAAGCTCTCTGAGATACTTGGTACCGTACAGAATTCCAGGGACTATGGGCTCAATCCATAGCCAACTGAGGTCAATGGAAAAACTGCCTTTTACTTCCATAAGTGTAGGATAAGACATGTATTCTACCACCCAGCTTTTTGCTCAGGCATAGAAGGTCCATCAGGCAACAGGTGGCATCACTGACTTGTTTCTAAGGCACTTTGGTTACTGTGCAAGCCACGCTATACCTTAAAACAAATTGCCTGCTGTTACAACTTCTCCACAAACAGGTCATATTAAGGCAGAGAAAATAGGACTTTGGTATTATTGTTTGTTTCCTTAGCCATTTCAGAATGTGCTTTCCAAAGGAACACTGTATAACATTAATTCTTTGCTAATCAGCGGGGTAGAATTTCAGTCAGACAGTTACAAAGAACAGAAATAAGCCTGGGTAAATTGGTCTTGGTTTGAAGGATGATGGATGGTGTTACACCAATGCTTTTGTGTTTCAGTTTGATACATGAAAATAGATGCATACAAAAGCAAGGCAGCTTGAAAAGATGTGTGCTAATACTCCTCACACAACCAGCGTGAGACATAAAGGGCTTTTATGAAAATCAGGCCACGGCATCATTATTTCTACGATGATTAAAGTCCAGTCATTCTGATGTGCTGGAGTTTTCAATGCTTTTGAAGACTGCACAGTCTTTTCTCATAATCTTCCACAAGGAAGGCCATGGGAGGAGGCTGATTTCTGGTTCTCTGCTTATTGTTGCTCCAGTTTGGATTGTTTGTACTTGATAGATATTGCAGTTTTTAAGAATGTGAGGGTACGCATAAATGAATTCTAAACTGTAAATTGTATAAATTTTTCTGTAATCAGATTCTGTATGGATAGGAGAAAGTAAATCAAGATGTAAAGTATGCAGGATTCTAATCAAGATTTAGCTTTCATTTCCTCATGGAGTGAAAGATCTAAAATATTTTGCTATTTTGGAACAATGAGGAAAGCCTATTTTCACATGAATAAGTAACCCATCCCTCTGAATACAGATAAATTCAGTCTGTCTGTAATTGATGATCAGCTGTAGTTTCATTAATTTCTTTCTTCCTTTCTCTCTTTTCAGTAAGGAGTATGTTATCCCGTTGCAGTGCAGCTGTCCAATAGATTTTGAATTCCACATTGATTTTATTCAGCCTCACAGAGCCTTCACTGTCCAGCCAACATCTGGTAGATTGAATTTAATAAAAATTCTAAATGTTAAATCCATATTTATTAAGTGTACTTACTTGTGACAATGTATTCAGTGCTGTACAGAAAAAGCCTTGGCCTCAGGGTGTTTTCAGGTAAATGCATGCTGATAAAGCTCCTACTCAAGCCACTGCACTCTGAGGTAAGTGATGGTGAAACACTCTAACAAGTTACATACGCACACAAAAAACCCCAATGAAACTAACTGGTGTTTAAAACTACAGGGTGCAGAAAACCAGGGGATGGTCATTTTACAGAGATGAGAAGTTAATATTTCTGATGAGCTGAATAAACTCCTTGTTGCAGAAATGCTGAGGAGCATCAGAGTCCGTGGATTGCACTGAATATTTAGAGATATGAAGGGTGGTTAAAGTGGTTGAGAAAATAGTGGAATAGAAATAAGGAAATAAGACCAAGTAGAGACAGGTAATGCATTATATCCAGATGATTCCCCTAACTTGGAGGAACACAGAGGAATATGTTTCTTACGCTTTACTCATGAAAGCAGGAAGTGCCAGAGACTTAAGGCTGGCACGTAAAGAATTTCTACACATAAACAGACAATCATTTTCACTACAGTAGGAAATATTATAGTCTTACTGTCAAATCTCTCTGCTATTGCAAAATGTCTCCCATTTTCTGGCAACTTGAAAGACGCTTTGAGACCTGCAATATTTTCCAGGCCTACTGCCATCCATTCAAGCATTAACATTATTGTTAAAAAAATGTCCAGGAACAAATTCAGCATACTTCAGTGGGCTGTTAGATGGACTCTTACTGTTTTTCTTCTCTAATCACAGGAATCATTCCAGGCAATGGGAAAGTGGAAATAACTGTGAAATATTCCCCACTTGAATACGGAATAGCACAAATGACATTGCAGTTACAGATTTCACAGTTTCACTCAAAACCCTATATATGTATGTTCACAGGAACATCAACACCACATCTGGGTCTAACGTACGTGTGGCTGACTGATCTTTGAGTATTTTTGCCCAGTGCTAAAACATACCTATGTAATAGGATTCTGTGCCATTTTGCTGTAATCATTTTAAGCATTTGTATTTATGGAGACTTAAAATGCACTTATATAATCAGAGTGTTAATACGTGTGCCTACTCTCTTACAGATTTTGCTCAAAATGCCCTTAATCTGTACAAAGTGAAACTGTACCGAAATAAAAACAATGAGAAGTTACATATTCTTAAAGAAATGTTGAGCATCCTCACCTTCTATTATGACTGCTCTCTGTTATTGTTGATGCCTTGCAAGATTCAGAGTTTTTTGAGCAATAAGGTCTTTTGGGCTGTACTTAATTTTTTGTGAACTCTGAAGATTTGAAAGTTTGGTTCCAATTTTAATTTAGGAGAAGAATTTTCAGTCTCCTTGTATATCTAAGGGGGATGTAAATGCATGTTCTAGACTTATGTGCCATTTACAGAGTACTTACAAGACCAATATCTGTCCTTCTGACACAGAAAAGAACATTTTGACAAACAACAAAGTCGTCCAGAGAAAAAAGCTGCATCTGCAGGAAAATCTGTAGTGTGGAGAAGAGATCAGCTACAACTGAGGCCTATTCAAAAAGTAAAGGTGTGAAGAGATAATAAGCACAAGTACTTTTCTGGGCTGAAAATCTTTCTTGTTTCTATTTCTTCCTTTATATCTTGTAGGAAATCGAATACCAGAACCTCAGGTTCCCCACAGACTTGTCAAATCCATACGCTGTAGCTACTGTTTTGAATCAGGAACCAGGCAAATTGAAGATTAAGGGCTTGAAAAAAGGTAATGTAATTATGCAGCATAAACTTGATCTTAGCATTATTTGTAGATTTCTGATGTGGAACTCAGCCTCAGAATTGCTGAGGTGATGAGATTGTAGTTTCAGTAAGAAATCTCACCTTAACTTTATGCATTAATGAGTTATGATAATGGATGGATTTCCCAATTAAAAATTCTATCTAGTTAGAGGTGTTTGTGGCTTTCTGATATTCCTGCAGCCCTTTGCCAAGGCAGTGAAGGAATAAAAACAAGACAGATGAAGGAAGCTGTGTTTCAACTAAAAGTCAAACAAAATATTCAGGAAGAGGAAGCAAATCATCTGAAGTGGTATGTGTTAGTTAACCACATTAACAACACTAGGGTTTGCTTATTAAGGCCTCTATGAATGATGTATGCAATATCCACTAGTGCGTAATGCTGCTATTTCATGTCCTGATAGGTTTGTTTTAGAGCTAAGTTACTGTTGTTTTACTTCCAGTTTTTTCTTTTCTGCCCAAGAGCAGTCTCGGTAATAATCCGAAGTAGTCCCCAGTGAGGTCTTTGGTTGTGTTATGGTTGCATTCAGAAAAAAACCCGCTGAAAACCTAGTTTGCCTAAGCTTGTTCTCATGTACTCCATCTTGTGCCCTTAAGATCAAAGGAAACTTTTGTCATGGTTGTCAATAAATCAAGGCTAAAATGGATAATGGAATGAACAGAATTGCACATATACATCAAATGGTGTAAAGCAAAACACACAGTAGTGTCTATAAGCACACCGTGGTATCATTTGCAATTCACAGATCTGCTCTTATGCTGAGTGTTATGGAACCCTAGACACTTTAGGAAGAGGTGAATCAGTCTGTTAGCCTTTAAATAAAGCAAACTGTGCGTAAAGTAAAGCATTTTTCTTGCCTCCACTCTAAATGCAGGCAAGTTCATAAAGGCAAAGATCCAATCTCTGTGGAATTTAGAAAAGAGATTATTGAAAACCACCAGAGGGAAGAAGAGCAATACAAGGTTAGTCTTTGCTGTTTTTTCTATAAATTTAAAATCAAACTTACATTTTGAGATTATGCAGTGCACTAGCGAATTGTATCAAGCCCTCCACATCTTCAGTTTTAATTCATGCATGAATATCTCCAGTTATATCTTCACTATGCCTATGTATCACTGTTTCTGAAGTGTTTTTGTGTTGGAGATGGACAGAGAGAAGGATAAATTATTAATGGAAATGTAACTAGGTATTTGCCCAACCTGGTAGATTTGCATCCAGCCACCCAGCCACATCACAGTGTGACATTGCAGTGTAATCCTGTCAGCACCATGACTGCATGCAACCTTCTGTTTATATTGTACAAAGAGCTGATGTCCTGAATGGCTCACAGTCAAAGAACTAATCCCAGTCAGTACTCTCACACAGAGCCACAGGGAGATAATCCATCAGGTTGTTCTTCTACACAGTCACCCTCCCTCCCTTCGGTGTCTTCCAATCACCTCAGACTGTGGGTTGTCTTCCATAGAGGTGACAGCAGCAATAGTTGGTGACAGGAAATATTTTTCTCCTTGTGGCACAGTCCTCAGGGACAGATGGAGTTTGTTGCTCTTAGCCTGGATATTCAAGTAGTTCCTGACATCCTATTGACTTCCAAGGAGCTATTCATGGGAGTACAATTACTTATATATAGGATAAAAGCTTAGTTTATGAACTGAATTAGGCACTGTGAATTAATTAAAACATCACATTTCATACCAACAAAGGAGGAAATGAGTAAAAAGAGGATCTAAAATGTGAGATCGTTGTATCTCTGAATTTGATGTACGCTGACTTTGTTTAGAAACATTTACTTACCTGTTGACCATAGGAGCTGTGGAGATCTCTGACTGGTTTCACGGGTGCCTCCATGACTTTCCAACAGAGAGACCTTTAACTGCTCTGTCTTCCATTGTTCTAACTAAAACCTCAGTCCGTGAAAATCATGGGAATTTCACTCTGCAAAATAACCCTAAGGTCTTTGTTTAAGATATAATAGTACCCTGAAAATGAAACAATAGGTAAGTAGGACTGGGATGAAAGAGGCACAATGAAAAGAAGCACTGATACTCATCCAGTATTCCTGAACACTTTGAGAGGGTCTCAAAAGAAGTGAAGAGATATCAGTAGTAAACTGTTTCATATGTAAACAGATTAAAGAGCTGGCACCATTGGAAACCATGACAGAGATGTTCATAGATCATGGGAAAGCTGCAGGAAATTTCTGCAGTGCTGTCATCTGGCAAGACCTGTTTGGCTGGTAACTTGTGTTGGTTGATTCTCACTATGCAAAATGAACTGTGTTTCATTAGGGCAGAGGTCTGATTGAAACTCAGAACCAAAAAGACATTATTTGACTTTGTTTGACTTGTTCAAGGGTTGCAATAATCACTCCTTTAGAAAGGAATGAAGACTGTTTAGTCAAGCAGCTCCAGCATGTTACATTGTAAGTGAGTTCCACTAATTGTAAGGGAGAAAACAATTAACTGGATGCTTTGTACTAATGTGATTGTTCTTCCTGGTGACAAATTAGATCCAAAGAGGAGATCCTGTCATAGAACAGGAGTTTCAAAGGAATGAAGTAGAAGTTTCTTTCAGACGTGTTATCCGGCCTGTTGACCAGGTTTGTTTATATGTTATTATCACTTGCTATATATTATTTTCACCTACTAAGCTAACAAACAGCCATCGATATTTGGCACTGAATACTTTTCCTCCTTATATTTCTGTTTCTGTGTCAGTAGCTTATTTCCCATTTTGATTTTAGTACCGTAGGGAAGCACTGTGCTACATGCACAGCTCAGCTTCTGATGATCTGAGAGACAAGTGGAAATCTGCAGGCCTAAGCTGAGATTTAGATTGCTTGTTTCTGAAAGTTCTCTCAGCAGTAGTTTTCTCATGCCTAAGCATAAGGTTAAGCATATCACAAGATTTGCAACCTTCGCCTGCAGGTCAGATTGTCAGGAACCTTTCTGGTACTTAGATTCTTTTGTCTTTCTCTGTGGTGTGAGGTGCTTCCTAAGACACATTTCCTAGGATTATTGGGAGCTTTGTTTAATAGATACCCAGCTACTGAAGGAACTTTGAATGTCAACAGAACAAACTACCTTCTTCTTGAGGAGCATAATAGCTGTGTGATTTGGTCTTCTACTGTGCTCTTACACCTGTTACAGAAGTGCTGAAATTTGTTTGGTGAGGCATAGCATGGGGTTGTGTAGAGCTGGTGTTTTGAGGACCTTCCTAATCTAAACATTGGTTGAGTGGCTGCCCTCCCATTGAGAGGGACTGTACACTAGGGCCACTGGAGTCTTTCTAGTGCCACGTTCTTCTGTCACATCAGTTTAAAACTGGAGAGGATTAATGCATCAGGAAAGAGATTTACTTATGGCAATTTAAGGCATTAAATACAGAGACATCACCTCTGCCTCAAGTATGTCCAGAGCCAGAGATCTCTTGATGTGGGGAGGTTATTCTGAGGAATTATCACTCTAAGTTTACCCCGTTTTTTCATACTTCTGTAGGTATGTGCTCTCAGCCATTACTGGAGTCAGGTTTTGCTGGGTGCCTGGTTTGAGTCCCTACAGCTATTCCAGCCTCACATCTGTGCAAGATGAAGTGTGTACTTCACATATGGAGACTGATCCATTCTCTCCACTGTCTGACTGACCACATGTTCCACTTAACTCATAGGATATGGTTGTCATTTGTGTGGATGCAGACCATGCTGCATTGGTCATCTGCATTGCCCATACTGCATCTGCAAATATTTGGTGATTACCTCCTATTAAGACCTGCAGCGAAGGCTTCTGGTTAAATGCCAATACTGGGAAGGTTTTCATTTCATGTGTTTAGAAACAACATACGGATTCAGGCTTGGGCTGGAAGAAATTTCTCCTTTGTCTAGTTGTCAAAGAGGTGTCTTTTTGCTTTTCTGTTTCTTTTTTTAAAAAATACCACACAGCATCCAAGTGTCCATCCTACATTTGACTTGCTCCATAATGACCCTTGGGACAGGAGAAACAGGATGTTGAGGAAATTCCAACAAGCAGCTTACAAGGTAACGTGAACAACCAGAATGCAGTGTGATGGCATGGTGCCTTGGAAATAGCACAGAAGAACACACAAACTAGCATGTAAGGAGTCTTCACAGCTAGACAGAGATTTGGTAGTTTGATAAATTCATCTCTACTTCACTGGGAAATAAGAATCTGGAGTAAGTTTTGTATTCAGCTGGTGCTTAGTATTGTAATCAATACTAAACAAATGCAGGTGAATTTAGATATTTTTTTTAAGTAAAAAATACTTTTGCACAAAAAAGACATTTCAAAATGCATATAGAACATTGTGCCCAGTTGTGGGCCCCTAGTGCAAGAAAGGATCAATAAGATGAGTGAGTTCATTGTAGAGCCACCAAGATGGTTGGGGTTTGGAGCACTCACTCTGTGAGGGGACTCTATGAGGAGACACTTACTCAGCCTGGAGAGGGAAAGTAGAGGGAGAGAGCAACACCTTCCAATGCCTTTGAGGATGTTACTGATGATGGAGACAGAATCTCTGCAATGGACCATGGTGGGAATATGGGTATCAATGGGCATAAATTCACATACAAGAGCTATAGACCTTGTATAAGGAAAGCCTTTTTCACTGTGAGGACAGTGAATCTTTGAAGCAGGTTGTCCAGAGAAGCTGTACAGTCCACATCCTTGGTTGTTTCAACACAAGACTGGATTAAGCCCTGAGCAATCTGGTCTGATCTCATCACTGACACTGCTTGGAGCAGGAGGTTGGACTAGGACCTCCTAAGATCCCTTCCAACCTGGAAACTAAAGACTAATCAGTAATCATTCACAGAGCCACAGGTGTTCTTATTGCCCTGATCAACTGCCTCTTTACCCATTGTTAAATCTGTGTATGCCAATAGGCACGGCTGAAGGATTAGGACCTAGCCAAAAGAAGTCTAATTAACCTGTAAGACTAAATGAAATTTTGAACTGGCTTTGTTTTATAAAGTCACTGTAGATTTGAGATCCATTCTACATCTCACTTTCCACGTTTTCTCCCTCTGAAACAGAAAACTATAGTAAAAATTCTGAAAGAGAGATGTCCGAGTGAGGTCTGTAGAGTAAACACAGTTGTAATGTGTGTATATTTCTATGGATGTAAATCTTGGACTGTTTGACTTAATATTAAACTTCAAAATCATTCTCTTAGACTGTAATTAGGATCCGGCTAAATCGTTTACTACTTCTGTTCCGTGGGCTAACCAGAGAAGCCAGAGGTTTGGAGGAAGGCTCTGTGTCTGGTAAGGAATAGAAGACAAGTTGGTATTTTGGCCATGGATTATGATAATTCAGGTTGTACTGCAGTGTGTCATGTGTGTTACATACAAATGTAAAGACAGAGTCCTTACAAAGGAGTTTTCCAACAAAAAAAGGAAGTGTGACAAGGTAGAATCATAGAATGGTTTGGGTTGGAAGAGCCTTTAAAGGTCATCTAGTCCAAGCCCCCTGCAGTGAGCAGAAACATCTACTAGATCAGGTTGCTCAGAGCCCCATCCAACCTGACCTTGAATGTTTCCAGGGATGGGGCTTTTACAGCCTCTCCGGGCAACCTGTGCCAGTATTTTACCACTCTCATCATAAAAAAATTCTCCTTATATCTAGTCTGAATCTACCCTCCTTTAGTTTAAAACCATTGCCCCTTGTCTTTAGCAAGGCCTTGCTAAAAAGTAGAGATGGCTGTGGTAAAAATGCATCTATTTTTCATCCGTATTATTTACAAGATTTAAATAATGTGATTAACTCTTCTTCTTAACTCTTGCAGCTTATCTACATAATAATAGGGCAGAAGTTGTGGATGCTTTGTTGTTGGAAGTGTTTCAGGTCAGGTTGGATGAGGCTTTGAGCAACTTGATCCAGTGACAGATGTCTTTGCCTCTGGCGGGAGGGTTGGACTATGTGATCTTTAAAGGTCCCTTCCAACCCAAACCATTCTATGAGTCTACTTATAGGCCTGAGGAACAAGGAAAGGGCAGATGGAACTATATGAGAAACAGAGAGGAGGGTAAACAGATCAGGTGGAACCCAAGAGGTTAGAGACATAGGATAAGAGGAGCTTATCACATGAGGCATGGAAGATGGAAAGACATCTGAATGTGATGAAGGCAAGATTCCTGAACTCAGTGAAATGAGACAGTAGGAACAATGAGATACATGGCTAGGTGGCCACTACTGGGTTCAGTTTTCCTCCTTATCATTTTCTCATACAAGTGCTTTCAAGCAATCATTTTTCTTTACAGTGAAATTAAAGTGCTGGCCTGGAAAAGTCATTTGTTCTTTAACAGTCATAGAAGGAAACTGGCCTCGGGTAGGAATCACAGTTGGATATGCTGGTGAAAGAAGACAATTTGTGTCTCATTTCCCACTCCCTCCTACACACACGATTTGACAACTGCTGAAACACCTTCCCATACCAGGCCTTTTCCTGTTTCTGCAAGCAGGCACTTCTAATTCCCAGTATGCAGAAGTTGCAGGGGTGCTTCAAGTAGAAGGCCTAATGGCAGCTAGTGTAAGAGAGGCCTTCTGACTTGTCTCTGGCTTGCTGAGTGGAATGAGATAGAGGACCATGCTGGAATGAGGGAGCCGTAATGTCCTTTTGGAAAAGGGGAAATTAGATCTGTCTGCTAGTCAAGGTATGGTGCCTGCTATCTTGTAGATGTGGTATTTAAAGCCTTTAGGAAATAGTACCTTACTTTTTATATTAAAATTACTAGACACAACCTGTCTTAGGAAGATGTTAAATATACTTTGTAGCTTGATTCTATTTCTGAAACAATGTATCAAGATGTATTACAAAATAATAATATTTGCTTTCCATTCATGGCAGAAAACAGGAGTTTCAGCAAACCAGAGAAGAGTGAAGAATGTAAGGGCTTTTCTTCTAGCATATCTGAAGATCGTGTATTGCCTTTTGAATTTCCCTCTTTCGGTTCTCATGAATTCCCCCGTGATTTGGTAGGTATAGTATCTAAAAAGGTGGCCAACACTCCAGATAGAATTTTGTTGAAGACATTGGGCCCAGGCCTTGTACTGCCTTTACTAAAATTTCACAATGTGACTTGTGTTTTGGGGTTGTGACAAATTAATTCAGGACTTCAGATTTATGAAGGGTGCCACTGAAAACAGTAAAAAAAAGTCTTTGTATTCTCTTAATTGCATTCTAAAATTCTGAGTAATACATTAACGATTGGAGTTAGTTAACATCCATGATTTTGCAAAAGAAAAGAAATAAAAAATAACTGAAATGTCGAAGTCTGAGATATGACAGGAGAAATATCAAACAAAATGTTTGCATAATTATTTCTACATGTTTTCCAGTAGCTGTGCTGATGGATTGCTGCCAATGCAAAACAAAATGCCCACATATTACTGGGTTTTAAATACTCTATTCTTTCAGGCACCTGATGCTCTTGGCCCGGTTCCAATTGAATCTGTAGATGTGAAAGTCAGACACGTTCTTCCTTTTTATGACCTGAAGGTGAGTCAGTACAGCTCCCTCAGCTGTATCGTGTTCCTGTCTTTCACTAGTCCAATTAAGACGTGTTTTCTGCTCCATTCAGTGACCCCACTGTGTAGCCCATAGAAGTTTGGCCTTAATATGGCTGTATGACCAGTATGCTTTTATTAAAAACAAATCTCACCTGTTTGCATAAGTAACAAGCAATAGTCTCCTCTCTCCAGAAAGAGATGAATCACCTCGGCTAAAATGATTATATCTCAAACAACAAAGTCCTTCTATGATTGAGGATACTGCAAGCCCTGTATGCCACTCATTTTTCCTTTGATTTTAGAGTTTTATGAAAGTGACATTATAAAAGTGTCCTTCCTTTTAGAAAGTAATGCAAGTCTTTTGTTTATTTGGCATCCAGTTCTGCACGCTTAGTTCCTTCATTCCTCCATAGGAAGTGCAAACATCACCTTCTTGAAATTTATAATATTTTTTTAACTTTGAGTTACAGAAACATTTTTTTCTCCTGGCTTCTAAACCCTTTTCTCTCCAATTTTTGACTAGCAAAAGATCAAATTCTGCACCCCATCAAAGTAAAAATAATTCCTTAGGTTCAAATGAATGCAGATTTTGGCTCAATGTCCACTTTCTTTCTTTCAGGTGGTGTAACAAGCCTAGAAGCTTTCTTGCAGCATCTTTTTCCTTTATTATACATTGATTCATTGATCAGTATTATGTATATTACTGAGCACCACTTTTCTCCACTTCATTGGGTTCAGTATATTTGATCAAAAAACTGTTAAATCTATGATCTTAGAAAAGCAAGAATGGAAATATTCCTTTTTGCACTCATTCAGCTCATCCTGGTGAAGTAAGGCTTCCCAAAGTTTTGATCATATACCATGTGCTATAATAGGGATCCAAGTATTTCTTATCACAAAGATGTGATGTGTCTGTGATAAAGCTGGAATGTTCCATTCCATCTATGAGTTAATCAAAAGTGATTATTGTCATCTCCTGCAGCATGTCTTTTTTCTTTGCACTTAGGTTCCTCAGCATTTCAGAATTATGAATTATCAGCCATTTTGTACTCACTATGCAGCCACAAGTTACAAACCTCGAAAACTTTCCCGACCACTGAGGCAGGGAGCCCAGGTAACAAGTCATCTCAAATACAGACTTTGCTGAAGTCACTCCCAACTCTACATTTCTATAATTACTTGATTAATTTTATACCAAAAGGCTTACTACACTCTGAAAACCTTTGATGTCTGTGTTTTTCAAGGATGAGTTGATTCAAGTAGTCGCTTCTCCTGAGAGGCAGCTTAACCTGGTCACAGAAAGGGATATAAGCCTCTTAAAACTGGTTCCTCCTCAAGCTTTAGTCTTCCCTACGGAGAGCAACCCACTTCGCATTTTTGTAAGTAGAAATTGACTTCCACAAAGAACCTAAGAAAGGAGAGGAAAAGGTGTTTATTTCATCAGAAGCCTGATGTGGAATCAGTGGGCAATTCTCTTACTCAGACTGGGGTATAAACTATCCAGAGTGAGAATAATCTTTCAAGGTGCAAGCCCTGGTAAGTAGGAGTCACAGAGCTCATCCCACTGAGAAGGGTACCATTTCATTTTAAGGTGGAATTTGTTCAGTTTTAAGGAGAGGGATGATAGGGCAAAGTTACCAGTGATGGCAGAGAACTGAAGACCCTTCCAGCCTCACACTCCACAAATGGTCATTGATCAAAGGATTCCCTGGAAGGTTGGGGCCCCTCCCTTCTTCTTCATTTGTTTCCCCATTTGGATATTAGAAGAAAAGCCATGAATTTGGCATCTCAGTCCTTCTATAACCTCACACTCTTGCCCAGGTAGGTAGGATGGGTGCAGTCTTTTCCTTCTGTTTAGGTAGGGGAGTGCAGTTCTGCCTGATCCTTAGGTAAACTGAGAAAGGTGAAGTCAAACTCTTTGCTCACATTGCATTTTGCTGCCTTAGAGTTTCCAGTAGTTCTCATAGCATCCCAAACCCACATTTCCAAATTATTAGGCATAGAGATTCAGAAAATCACAACTATGTGCATGAGAGGATTTTCTGACACTTAATTGTTATGTAGATTGTGGTACTCAGCACCACCCACAGAAGGTATTTCCCACACAGTGCAGCACAGCCTGGAGTTCCCTGAGGTGTCTCTGGACAGGGAGAGACATCTGGATGGCTCAGTGAAGTGCTGTGCGTGGGTACAGGCAGAATCTCCAAGCCAGCCTGGCACTGTGCCTGACTTGGGTGGCTCTGTCTTTCAGTGTTACTTAGCTGCAATGGCCCAGAGCCCAGTGTGCTAGTCTGGTGGTCTTGGCATAACATATATGGTATAGACTTGTCCTCACTGCATGTGGCCAGGACTCCAGTGGTGTTACTGATGAGTTCCTCTGTGCATCTCTTTCATCCCTCTGTCATGTCAGTGTAAGAGCCAGGCATAGCCTGATCCCACACTACCCAGCATTAGACTTTATTCAGAAACAGATGCCAGTGCAGTGAAAGAGATGGCAAAATGCTCACTAGCTTCCACCACTGAGGCCACTTCCCATTCTTGGATTCTGAACTGTTCGGAGAATCAGCAATGAATTTTTGAGTAATCAGGCAATAGTTTTTCTTCCAGACATGGAAACAGCTCCTAAATTGCTATATTTCAGACAGCAGGGAGTGTGAATAAGACAGGCAGATTATGGGTCTGTGATGAAGGGAAGAGACATGAAATGAAGGGTCACACTGAACAGAACAGTCACAATGAGACAAAGGTGTGAATCTAGGGAGACTGCGTTAATTGTAAGAACTGAATTTTCATCAGTTCATTTTTTTATGGTGCTCAGAATGATTCTTTAAAATAATATCTTCTTTGTTTTTAGAACCCCACTCCGGGACTAGTTCCAGTTTTACCTCCTTTGGCCTATCCTGAAACAGATATTGAGTATCATCTTTGTCCTCTTCCAAAGTATACCTTTACCAAGGAGTGCCCCAAAGGATCCAGTATTCCAGTCACACAAAAGAAATTTCTGCATCACAGGGTATGTGGCCTTTTGTGTTTATTGTATGAGTATCTGACTTAGGTATGTTCTTGACAAGAATTTGCTCCAAGGAATCAAAAAGGAACATAAAGAGTCATCCTAGATAGAAAACATTTTCAAATATAGATTATGCATGCACCCAAATAGTCAGTACATGGGTCAGAATAACTTGTCCTTGTTATGCTTTATCCATGTCCAAATCCCTGAGTATTTCTCTGCTCTTTTCTTCTTTTCTCTGTCTATTTACAATAGATATGACCTCTTTTCATGTCCTTATGGTGGAGGGAGCATCTTTTAAATATGGAAAACTGCAGCTCCCCAGATTCAATTCTCAGCCAAGAAGTCAGATGCTCTGTCCTGTAAGCCTCTCTCCCCACTGTGTTATGTGTTAGAGGTCTGATCGCTGTAGCACTTGTCATTTCAGGAAGTGATTTCTGGAGTAATGGAATGGAGAAAATTCTTACCTGTGGTGTATTCCACTTTTCCTAACACTCCCACAGTGACAAGTGCAACACCTAGGTAAGAAAGAATTTGAATATACAGTGCCTCTATCCTGCACCAGTTTCTGCTGTCTGTAACTACGTTGGCCAGTAACTAGTCCCACAGATAAAAGTGGGCCTACGGGTGGAATTAATTGCTGCTCAGGTAAATCCAAAACCAACAAGGAAAAACCCCTCCTGACCTCCTTGAAGGGTGGGTTAAGAACAATATCATTAGAGGAAATACCTAGCCCTAGAAGGAGAGTTCCAGTCTGGACTTTCAATAACATTTCTCCAGAATGTACAAACTCTGTCTGTCCTGTGGAAGTATGAATGGTAAAACCTTTAACATAGAGGCATCTGCACCCCATGGTAGCCAGTGTCTCTCAGGTTCACATTCCCTCATGTCACAGCAGTTTCTGATGTACTCAGATTTGCCAGGAACATTTAAAAGTACATCATCTTCATTGTAACTACAGCTACTATGAGGCTTCAAAATATAAGCATTGAGTGCAGTTACTCTGTCTATCTTAAACTAATACCATTTTCATCACAGGGATCCTTACAGTTTAGATATGCTTCCAAGAGATGTACCACCAATGCTGTATGACCTACCTGAGAGAGACAGAGGGAACATAGTTGACGAGTAAGTTTCTCTTCTATTTTGTATTCAGTGTGATTATTTGTTAACTGCTTCTGTGGACATGTCTAAACCTGTCCTGAGAGATCCTCAAAGGCAGAAGCACGAAGTCCCTCTTGCATAAAACATACTTCTTTTGCTGTTGGCTAAAAAACGTGTTTAAAAGGATAAAGCCTGATTGTTCTTCATCTTACTAATTTTTAGTGAGACAGATGAAACTGAGTTCAAAATGATTCTTACTCCAGAGATGGTGAGAGCTGAATTTCCACAAATTGGGCAGGCAGTCTCAGAAGAAGACAAAGAGAAATCAACAAAAGAAGAAAGGTAGGTGTAATTTGAAACTAGAGGAGAGGAATGGGAAGGAATCTGAAGACAAACATGCCCTCGAGAATTACATAGAAAGTCATACTGAGATGTTCTGGGTGCTCCATCAGGAATGGGATGCAGATCGGGTACTTTGAGCAAATTTGCAATGCAAATGCGGTCTCCAGATTGGACTTCAGAAAGCAGCTGTGAATATGACACACTTGTCTGGATGTTTCTGACTTCAGTTTTATATGTTCATATGACATAGTTCAGTTTATATGTTTATATGCCATAGTTCAGTATGGTCTAACACCTGAGGCAGTTTTCTGGCCTTCACAGACATATTCAATGCTCTTATGTCAGTGGTGTTTACTTTTCAGTGACCCTTTTGGTTAGGTATTTATTGATGCTGGCAGAGAAATGAGCCTTAGAATTTCCCCCTGCCATGGTGCTTTTTTCTCAGGCTCTTCATAGGAGTGGGTCACATTTGCTCTGGTGTCTGAGCTTCACACTCTACCAACACACATTGTGTTTTAGGCATACAGCACAGCGTGTAAAATCATTTGCATTCATAAACACAGAACTACCTGCTCCTAAAATGTTGTAAACTGCCCTCTGTAAGGGCCTAATTCTGCCTTTTGCCTCCAGTGTTGTTAGGCCAATGTCCTGAGTTTGCAGGTCAGCAGAGTAACCTTGAGGGGGAAACCTGAGGACAAGGAAAGATGGGTCTTTGATGGGGTTGACAATTACCACCATGGCTTCAGAGCAGCATTTCAGAGCTGCTCAGCAGTTCTGCGGGGCTGGAAGCAGAAGTGGATGCACTGTGTGAAACTTGCGGGTATGTAATGTTGTAGGAAGGATGAAAGGAGGTGTATGAGCTGCTAAAGTGGGACACTGGGGGCAGTGGGCTTGAGCAGCAGGCAGTATGGTTAGGATAAGGATTGCAAAGCACCGCAGGAGAAAGTGTTGCGTTCTAACCCTGTTTTTTCACAGATGATTTGTGTGACTTGGTACAAGTGAATTAATTTTTCTGTCCAACAGTTGGCCCCTCTTTAAAGCTGTCATGACATGTCTTAGATGTCAGGATATGTGCATAACAGCCTGAAACGTTCAGAGCTTTGAATGTCTCATTTTCTTTAATTTTAGAGGGAAATTATTTGATTGACATTCAAATCCTGTGTAACTGTCAGCCATTAAACTTTAAAACAGTGCTGGTTACTATGAGCTCTCTGGTAAAACACTGATTGCTGTATTTTGATTACTACAGCATTGATTGTAAATAATTTTCAGTAAAAATACAGGTGTATCTGACTCAGTGCTGCTTTTTGCATTTTATGACACCACTTGTCAGAACACAGGGATTTGGGATTGCTTATGTAACTAAAGAGTGACCTTTTTCTCCACAGTGATGCAGTGTTGGATGGTGCTTCTCCTGAGTAAGTAGCTTTATAACCATAAGGTTCTTTCATTTTGAAGTTTTATATGTTTTCTTCAAAAATAAATATACTTTTCTATATTAAACGCCTCTGGGTATCGATACTTGTTGAAAGCTTCCCTATTTGTTTGGCTTTGTAAAGAGGGAAACAAACATTAATTAGCAAACAGTGAAGTCCCAGTCCTTTCTTTTGTCACTGGGAGGGTCTTTGTTGTTGTCAATGGGGTGATGTTTCACTAGATGACAGAGCACACATTGCTCCTCTACAGCAGCTTCAGCGTTTTACCCGTAAGGCAAATCAGTTTTTCATGTGTATGCTCTTCTTCTGGCCATTATGGCATATGCACCTTCATAGATAAAATGTAAAACTCAGTCTGGCATGTGTTTACCCATCAGATGGTTAGCTTTCTTAGCTGGCCAAGCCAAGAGTGAATGTTCTTTTAACAGTTTCACTCCTTTTGCAGTTCTGCATAAGTAATGGAACACCCTCTGTGTTCATTATAAGAAAGAGAGAAATTGTGTGTGGGTGTCTCTTCCTTTGTTTTTGCCAGCATTCCTAAGTAGCTCCCCTGGCTATTTTAAATACAAATGACTTTTTAAACTCCTTTCAGAGACCCGAACAACCGTCCAGATGGGCATTCTCAACCCCAAAACAACGAGCTCGGAGAGAAGATTCAAAAACGTATAGAGGAGATGAAGCTGAAAGCAGTTAATAAAACCCTTATTCTGGAATAAGAGCAGTTTTATGAAGTCCATTGTTTGACACTGCTTATCCTGTTAATGCATGAGGCCTGCTATGTCCCAGCTACGTGTACTTATGTTCAGTGAGGACAGCAACTACTTATGCAAAGAGTAGACAACCACCAGTAATGCTACCTCTGTCAAGGACTCTCACTGTGATAATTACCCCAAATACAGTAATTGCTTCACTAAGAATCCTCAGCTGTGTACCTGCTCATTTTGTGCTGGTGTGAAGAACCAGAAAACCACAGTACTACTGTGTAAATAGTTTGGTAATTAATTTACAGCCCACTGTTTTCAAATAAAAAGTGGAAAGTCCTCATACCAAATTCTTCTAATTTTGTTTTTTGTCCTTGAAATTTTGCAGGTAAGTCACCATGTCTCAAACTTGACTGTAAATCAATCACTTTAGATTTTTAATGAAAAGGAAGACTTGAACACAGTTACTGTTTGCAAAGATCATGTCCAAGCAGATCTCATTAACTGTTCAGGTGTTCAATTCATTGCACAGCTCCCTTGGCAAGAGGGTTCATGAATTGGAGTGATGAACTAGAGAGGCTTGTAACTCTCGGGGTGTATTCCCTAGGAAAGGAGATTTCTCAGCATATCATTGTTTAGCTGAGATTTCCCCTACTTTATTGTGGGCACACTGGACATCAGTCAAAATTGGTTTTATCCATAGTGAGTTGATGGCTCGTTTTGAAGAGTGGTCCGGGCTATTTGTGCTGAAAAGCACATATCTTCTGTACTAAAAGACATGAAAAATGCAACAATACATAGTATGTGCCTAGGAGCCATACTTCTTTCCAGATACACTTAAAACCCCCAAGAAGTTAATTCCAGAGAGAGGAGATCAGTGTAGACAAACTGTAAAAAGCCCAGAGAGATAGAAGATGGGAAAGTAGCCTGAAAATAAAGCTGCAGAATAGCTGTATTATGTTAGCTACATACTATCTCTGCTCACTTCAAAGAAATAAGAAGCCGTTAAGTTTCTGCTAACCATCTAATTGGCAAGGGATTGTTCAGAATGCAGGTCTGGATATCTGCAGAGTTTCTCTGACTACAAACAACTGCTTGAATATGTACACATTGCCTTTTTTTCTGCAAGTCCTGAGGAAAGCAGTTGATCTTTTAAGAGGCTCACTAAGAGCATGACCGTGACAAAAACCTTCTCACAGTTTACAGTGAAAGCATTCACAATTCATAATTCAAAGTTTAGGTTTAATCAAGCATAGATAGTTTTTAGGAATTGTTATTCAACAGCTAAATTTCACTGACTAGTAAAGATGGAGTCAGTGTTCAGAAACAATGGTGATTAACTAAAGTTTATCTATTTTTTACAGCATTATCCTCTTTCCTCCCTTCTCCAGAATTTCCTGGTCATCCCCATGGAAATTAGTCATGCTTCTCCATTCTCCAGTGGTAGGCACCAGCCTTCAAAGAAATAAACCTTTCCATTTAAGTAATCCTCTTTTCCGTGTTTGAAGGCTTTTATGGGCTAAGTTTCAGTGTGCAGAGAAGGTAAGAAAAAGCTGTTACCTTGCCCTAAATTGTTCCTAAAATAGAAAGGGACTGTTTTAACAGCCAGTAATGCACAGACCTCTGTGCAATCTATCCCTCCAGGAAACCTCTAAAGATTATAAGCTATCAGAGGCAATCCAGCTGTGTCTAAGAACATGAAATTTGGCTAAATAATTAGAAATCTTAGATTTTCATGTGAGGTTGCTTAAGGACTCTGGTTGACCAGAGAACACTTTCAGAAATGGGGTACAAACTAGAAGAATTAACCTGCAGTTTGTGGTTATTCACAATTCTATGCCTGTTCAGTGTTTCATGAAAAGGACTGAGGAATTACAGAATATATCTCAGAAAAAAAAGGAATGATGTAATGGAAATTGTGCTTTTGGTGTAATGTTACCCACTGCACTGAAATATTTCTGACAGTTGTTTTTATCCAGCTTATCATTTATTACGTACTGAACCAGAGCATAAATTTTGAGCTGCATTTTTATATATAAAAGATATATACATATAGTTGTCTCTAACAGACTTCTAGTACATGTTAATAAACACTCAGATGCTTTATAGGGTCTTTTTTAATGATCAGCCGGCAGGATTCAACAGCAGTTGTATGACAGGTCAACATTCAACATCAACATCAACATTCAACATTCAACATTCCAGAGCACTGGAACAGGCTGCCCAGAGAGGTTGTGGAGTCTCCTTCACTGGAGACATTCAAAACCCGCTTGGATGCGTTCCTGTGTGATGTACTCTAGGTGACCCTGCTCTGGCAGGGGGGGTGGACTAGATGATCTTTCGAGGTCCCTTCCAACCCCTTAGATTCTGTGATTCTGTGATCAGTGCTATTTAAAACAGCATTAACGCAAACTTCAGCCTTAAGGCTATGCTTTTACAAACAGTGGAAAACAGTTTATTAAGACATCTTTTAATCTGCTTTCTTATGCCTCTACTGAAGGTGCAAATCACACTCTTCTGAATGAAATGTAGCTTTCAATTCTAGATTAATCCCATGAATGTGCAAGTTGAGTTTACATACAGATTGCAAACTAAGATCAATTAATATGTTACATGTAGCCATATTTCCATACACTATAATGTTAATTTGTAGACTGCCTTGTTTTGGGAATCAAAGCTCTGCATTCTTACTGATTTAAGTGGGAAAGTAAGAATGTGTAAATTGATACGCAGAATGTGACAAGTTTATTTCCATTCACTACAAATAAAATTGCTGCTGATTCCCTTGTTTGGAAAGGTTTAATTGGCTAAATGACAATGCAACAGTTTTACCAATTAAGATACATCCGTCTTGCCTGAAAAATCCTGTCTTATTAGCAAGGTTAATATAAACACACTTTAGCCTTTCTCCCTTTTATTACATAGGAAATGAGCATTAACCTCTAAATCAAATAAAAGTTGCATTTTTAAAATGAAGAAAATGTTAATGTTTTTATATGGAAATGATCCATGAGCTTAAGTGCTCAGTAACTGGGTTGTTAATCTCACTTACTGTTCATACTATGAGAGAAAACCCATCAAGGTCTTTAAAATGTAAATTAATTATATTTTATAAGAAGGCTGGGAGAAAAACAGCAGCGTGTGTCTGATGTAAAGAAGTGGCTGAAATTATATTTTCATCTCATAAGAATAGCTTAATGAACCCTAAGCAAAAGAAACCGTGTTACCTCTGGATTTGTAACACAAGGTTCTGTTATTCCAAGCTCCAAGTGAAGTTTTTCTTACGGTCTGGGCATTTATTTGTTCTCTCTCCTGCACAGGTTTTCTTGTGTTTAATTAAACAGTTATGCTCACACTGCATCATTTGCCTTATGGAAACACTTTGAAGGCTTCTCCCCAGCTGTTTAACCATGGAGGATTTTAATTGTTGCTCTCCTGCTCCTTCAGTTTGGTTGGAAATAGCCAACAGCTTTAGAAAGTGTCAGGTGAGATATACACAAACATTGTCATTTCCTAAAAAAACTGGATAAAGGCAGAGAATAAGGACTTCTCTGTGTACTAGTGTGAGTAAATTTCTTTGTAAATATAATTGTGAAGTGCTGCTCTGCAATCAGTAAGTGCATAATTCATATAGTTCCTGAAGAAACACCAAACAGGTGATGTGAGGGCTTCTACGGCCTCTGAAAACCAGAGCTATCACTGATGTACCTAGGTTTTGCATAGATGTTATTTTAAAGTGGAATTGGTTTAAAAATTGTTTTTTCCTCCTCTGTTTTCTGCTTCTCCTCCTGTCAGCCCGTTCACTGATTACCAACACTGGTTGCTTGGAATAAGTTCTCTTCTTCAGGTGGTTGCAGCTAATAGTATACAGTGATAAGACAGCCTTCTCAGAATCTTTGGGGTTTTTTTGCTGAAATGTAAAAAGCCCTCAGAGAGGACTTCTAAAGCAGTGAGCAGTGTCTACAGCTGTTCGAGCTGGTGGCACAGGAATCAGCTCTTCTAGCCTGAGCAACCTCTCCGATCTCCTCCAGCTCTGCCTGCTGCCAGAGTGGTCAGTGGTAACTGCTTTGGTGTAGGGCCCTGGAGAGCCACCAGGAATACAGTGCTACAGTCACATACAGTTCTTCTCTGGGCCTTGAGGTGTGGGGTATTGTCAGTAGCAGGGCCTCAGCATGTGCTTGGAAGAGACCTTCTGTCATTCCTAGGAGTGAAGTTCATTCATACCACTCCCACAGACTGAAGGACTTGGTCAGAACTGTCTTGTGATTCTTGTTTTTTATGGACATCTCAGGTAACAACACATGTGACTTCTACAAAGCTGGAGTTGGTCACGTCTCCCATAAATACTGTGGTACTGTGCCATCCTTTCATTGCCTGTGTCCCTTTGGGTCCTCTAAGAAAGTTGAATTCATCAAAACCAAAATCAGTGCAATATCAGGGCAATAACCTCAACCACAAAAAAAAAAAAAAAAAAGATCCAGAAATCACATGATTTGGCCAAAAATACCCCAGCACATCTGATAGGGCTATCTTGTGCCACTTAACACCTGCAGAAGCTAATTGATCGTGAGGGACTTTCCAGATTCTGTCTGTGTGACCACAGCAGGGACTTGAAAATTAAATCAAGCAGCTCCTGAAAAACTCCAGGTGATTTCAGAACACCTGCAGAAAGTATTTTTCCAAAGCACTGATACATCAAAAATACATCTTCTGATGAGCTGCTCACTTGTGCCAGGCACTGCTCAGTTCCAGTACGTTCATGTTTCACCATCCAAAGGTTAAACTGCATTTAAGTGGGTGAGGTCTCTCCAGGGTGAAGAGAATAGCATATCCTTCTGTCTTTAAAGAAATAACATTTCTAGGACCCAACCTTACTGTTAGTTGAGCAAGTTTTTAGATGGTTATATTTTTTCCTGCTGTTAGAAGGCCTTTCTAACTACTTCAGTCAGTTCCTATGAGTTTTTAATTGCACAAGGAACTGAGTTAACAGTGCATTATTTTTAATCAGTTGATTTTGTCTGGCTTCAGAATTCTGAACCAAATTATACATCCATCACCAACTAATTACTGGTTTATAATCATTTCACAGTGTGGAGTCTCCATTAATCCAACACTCATTGCCTACAAATCAACAATGCCCTTTGTCACCTCAGGGGGATGGGTTGTATGTATTGCTGGCTGAGTTTCAGAGCACCAGATGAAGAAACCAAGGTTTATTTCCCTTGAGTTTGGCTTTGCATGATTAGTTCTCTGTGTGTTACCCTGAAAATGGACATCAAGTATCAAGAGAAAATTGCTTTCAAACGGTTCTCTCTTTGCTTCCCTGCCTCTGAAGCACCTTTCCCTGCAGGCAGCGTGTTGTTTCAAACTTGGTACTTTTGGTAACACAGTGGGCACAGATGTCCCCGTGAAGATACTGTCAGCAATTACAGTCATTTTATATGGAAGGCCAAATACAGCTCAGGATGCTGGAAAAATGTTGTTGGTGAGCAATGTCCACCACAGATCTGGTAGCCAGAAATCTTTTGATTCCCCATGTAGCTAATGGACCAGGGAATCTCAAATTTCTGAAGTTCTTTTCTTCCTGCTAATAATCCCTCCATGTCAATGTGAGGAGTATTTCCAGTATTTCCATCCACTGCTGGAACACAGCATAACTTGTAGTAACTGATTTGTAACACTGTAGAATGGCTGAAAAGGAACAAAGCAGCTATGTCTGCTGTGACAGTAATACCTTGGTTACTTATTTATCCCTTCTGCAAGCACCTCTCCAGCTGCTTGTGTGCACCCTTTCCCAATGGATCCTTCCTCCTGGAAGGTGTTGAAGATGCTACTGGTGAGTTGTCTTTCAAACCTGCCTTGCAGAAACACAGTACTGGGTCCCAGCCCAGAAAAAGCTTCCTGTCCTCAGCCTTCCCCTTTAATCTGCACCACTGGAAATACCAGTTCATGGAACCAGGGAAACTTCTGTGCCATTCCCAGTGCATCATCCATAATTTTGATCAGTCAATTTAGTATAGTCACATTCTTCCCTTGGTGAAAGCAGGTGATATAGAAGCTGTGAGCTTCTATTCATTGTACTGATACCAGCATTCAGACACTGGGAATTCATACACTGGGAGGAGTGACTCAAGCTAAATCGGACAGTTCAGATCCTGTTAGCAAAAAAGGCAGGTTTCAGTGCAGAATGCTCACTGACATTCATGTGCAGCGTCCAAGGAGGCTCACAGTGCCCACATTTAAATCAACCTTGATTAAAACTAGCATGGACAGCTTTCCTGTGCTGCAGTCAGACCTCCCACCCTAGCAGGGACATGCTTAAAGACTCCTGTGTTTTAGAGTGCAGCTCTAATTCTTCAGAATTAAAAGGTAACAGTGAATAAAAATAGCAGGTATACATAGTGAGTGATCCTGAGTACTCGATTAACCTGCAGGAAAAAGAGTGGAGATCTGAAAGAACACCCCTGGGTATTGGTGTGAAGCTTCAGCTGATGTAAACTGATCTGGGCATCTCCTGAGAACACAGAATTTTTCATGTTATGTTGTGTGCAGTTCATATTTAGGAAGTGAGGGAAGAAGAGGTCCGTATGATTTCAGTGTTACAAATGAGTGTCAAAAGGCAAGACTGCTGGCCAGATCTTCGGCCAGTGTGCTCAGTAATGCCAGGCACAGACATTTAAAGCTTGAGCCAGATCTCCAGAATGTCTGGATTATTTTTAATCAATCTGCATTTCTTTCTCTTTTACTTGTGGTTTCTGAGCTGCAGGTTATGCTCAGCTCACGTTCTCAAGCTTTTTCTGAAGTTATGAAGGCTGGAACCTTAATTTTGAATATGTTACATTAACAAACTGTGTTGCTTAATCATCCACAGAACAGCCATTTTTAACAGCACCAGGCACTGTGAGAGTCCAGACTGTTGCTGCTGATGCCCTAAAACTGGTATTTCCCTCCTGTTGTCAGTAAAGATCAACCAGCTTCATCTGAAGACTGGTTTAGGGTCTGTTCTTATTTTTATGGGAATAATTGAGCCTCTGAAAAATCACCATGTTTAGATATATTCTTTCTGCCTGTCAGTGTTGTTTGAAATTACTGTTGAGGCTGTCATCCTTGATGCCTTCTGGTCCAAGGAAGGTGCAGTAAGGGAGTAGCAGGCCTTAGAATAACTTCAGCAGAATACCTCTATAAGAATTAAACTGTAAACAGTGGAGTCTGTGTTAACATTAAAATGACTTTTCTGCCATTTCCTTTGGAGACTTGAGCACTGTGTTGGTCAGAAGAAATTCCTGGTCAGATCTGAACTGACTGTGATAATTGTGGCTATGTCTAGCCGTTGTTTGATTCATTATATTGATGTATTATTTAGAAGACTCTGTTTATACCAGTGGGCAGATAAAAGGAAAGTTAGTTTTGCAAAAGTGACATCCTGAATTTTATTCATAAATTTTGAGTTTTGGCTCTGATCTGCCTTGGCTGAAAACAACAGGCATTTTGTCACTGACATCGATGGCATTAGTATTAGCCCTTTTAGGCTATGATGTTTCTGGCTACATTAAACATTTGCCATTGACATAATCCTATATGTAAGGTGATAGATTGAAGCTTGGTCCCTGAGAGACCACTTCGTCCTGCTAGGCTGGGGTTATACAGGAGGGGGCTGACAGTAGCCTGCTTTCCTTGCAAAGCCTTTACTTTGTTCTGCTGTTAAATGCTGTTAAATATTCCCTGTTAGATCCCCTGCGTTTATAAGGGCATCAGATGCTGCTGCAAATCACTGAGGGAGCAGATGGCAAAGAATTCAAGTACCTAACTCGCTTTGATGCCCCTGGCAGTGAAGCATCCAAGTATCTTCATAGATTTAAGCCAAAGAGCTGTGCCAGAATGCAAACAAAGGAATCTTTAACCTCAGACATTGCAGGAACTGGCTGATTGTGGGCAGTCCTCCTGTCAGTCTCAGACCCCACAGGTTGTTTGTGCTTATTGCTCTGGAGTGTGTTAGACTCCCAAAGGGACAGAGCAACATTACTAATTTATACTAATCACTCTAAAAATAAGCAAAAAGCTGTGGAAAAATATCAGGGAGGAGGCAATGGAAAAGCACAACTATCCTATCTGCTCTTCCAACCCCACAAACATACCAGATCATGTGAAAATCTCCTTTTTAATGAAACAGTGGCATAACTTTGTAAGTACCCTGAAAAATGTCAGAATTTCTCACTCTGTGTACTGATGACATCTCACACAGAAAAAAAGCTGTTCATGTACTTTTGGGAAAGATGTGATGAATTATTACTTAGATGATGGTTATTATTTAAGTGAGGGTCTGTTCCAGGAGTTGGAGATTGCTGTGCAATTGAATGTCACTGCTAAAGTGGATTTTATCTATTAGATTAAGATAAATATTCAAGGTAGGGGGGGTAGACAGCGGAAGAAAGTGCTTCCCAAAAGGGTGATCTGAGAATAGATAAAGTCCATGAAAGTGGCCCAGTTGAAAAATATTTTCCCAAAGGGTCTCTTCATCAAATCAGAACAATCCAAGTCTGATAAAGTGTTGATAAAGAAAACCAAAGGGGAGCATCTGTGATACAAGGAGGTGCCTGTGTTTGATCACTGGATTTTTGGGCTTTAAGCGAAAGTTACTGGATGAGACTAAACACATTGACCATGCAAGAGGTCATGATAGTCTCTCTTATCCTCAAGACAAGTGAACATACTAATCTGTCTCTGTTAAAGTATGCAAATGCGAGGAAGTAATATTTGCAATCTGATATCAGGCCCCTGAAAGTAAAGAAATCCAGATGCAATGACACAGAGACTATTTACATTAGGAATTATTTGTTTAACCTACAGGCAGAACTCAGGTCAGTTTGAAGTCATTCAGCACTGGAAAGTCTTGCATATGTCTGGACTCTTGTTTGGTTTTATAATTTCTGCATTTGCCTATCTCTTATCTTGTTCTCTTCGAGTATTTGCTGCACTTGCTATGTGTAACAGAAACAGTGTGCATAAATATCCAACAGAAGTCTAACAACACAAAACTTTCCACTGACAGCAATGGAGTGATACCTTCTTGGCATGGAGCACTCTTGGAAAGCCTATTTACAGATACTACAGGGTGTTTCAAAAAGAGGGACCCATTTGAAATGGACCTTCAATTGAAATTGAGTCCATCTTTTTGAAACACCCAGTATACCTGGGGTGAATTCTTGCACTGCCAGCAGTAGGACAGACCTGGAGTTTCACAGAAAAGACCCTAATAATGTTTTAATTTTATCACTCAATGTAATATTGGAGTTGCTAGTCCTTTGTCTTCACCCATGGTAGCCATATCTCAGGAAGCTACTTGGCTCTAATTGACTCTCCTTCAGCTGGAAAGATTCCCAGCCACTTGCAACACTTGAACCACTGAATGCTTTAAGGTGTGCTGCCTTTTACAAATATTCCCCAGAAGAATCTTTTTCAAATACATTCTTCCTGTGACTGACATGTAACGTGACAGTTTTGCATTTTCTTACGTCACACTAGACAGTGCCAGGCAGATATTTTGTTTCTTACAGAAGTCTTTCTTTTCTCTTTCCTTAAAGATGTGGTTATACATCTGGTTTTCTTCAGCAAAAAAGGCCTGACTGTTTATCAGACTCATACAGTGAAGATAATCTGTTTCCAACTGTTTATTTGGGGACTTAACTGTTTGTTTGAGGAATTCTTAGCATCTTTACCTTGATGAGATTATCAGCAGCAGCTCAACTCTAAAGACATCAGTAATCATCACTAATGGAAGTACCCAGGTCATCACCTCATTCACATCTCCAGGTAAATTCACATTGCAGAAAAAAATGTAGTAATTTACATAAAATATGCAGCTGTAGACTTGAACAGATGTCTCAATGGCTGTTAGCAATCGCAGATTGTAGATATTCTAATTTAGATCTTAATTCTGATTTAGACCAGCCTTCAATTGCTGCAAGGATTTCTGTACAACTGTATTAGTTTCTATCTAATATTTTTAGCTGCACTCTACATGGGCAAGATTTTAAAAAAAGGCTGTAGATATTTTGTGTGACCAGCTTAGACACCACGAGTAGGGTATGAACTTATGGACTCCGTGCGATTGTAAGGTGCCTCCAGCCAGGCACCCAGAATTTCTAGTCAGTTTTAGATTTTGGCTTGGGTTATTTCATTAAAAGGCAGCAACTTGCATCAGAAAACTATTTGACAGAAAGCTAACTGTCTCTGAGCTATGTAGCTAATGCATTTTGAAATCTTTTGACTCAATGTATTTTAGTTTGTCTGCAGCTACTTGAGTAATGTAAGAGGGAACAGCTTGTTTCCTTTGGAATGGAGATACTATTTGTGCAATAGCCTTTCCAGGAGTGAGTCACTGATGAAAGGAGGAAGTTCATTTAATATGCTCCCATGAAAACTGCAAAGAGAAAATTGGGGTTTCAGTTTGTCTGAAAGAAAACTGAGTGTTGACAAAGTCTGGCAGGATTAAACACAGGATCTTCAGCTGCCCCATGAAATAAATGTTTTCCTTTTGTTCTGATTTTGGTGGCACTCAAAGCAAAACATGGTATCTGGATTGTCAAAGGTTTAGTATCTCAAACTGCTGAGCCAAACTCGGTCCTTGCTAGAAACAAGTACAGTATGAAGTATTTGATCCAGTCACGTGTAATTAACTCTGAGGCAGAGTCATCTTCATGGCAGTAGGGGACCTGGCAGTGGAGAGTGCACAAATTGCAAGTCCAGGGAGTGGGACATCAGGTGCCCACCCACAACAGTTCTTTCCGGAGCATGCCCGGGGTCTGGCCTGGCTATGAGTCTGAGGTGGGGCCAGACACACCACTTCTGCTAGTGCACATTGGAGGTGCCTCTGGACTGCATGCACAAGCACAGAAAGGACTTCTTGTGAGGCACCTTTCACCCCAGCAAGCTCAGCCCACAAGTCCTGCATGCCCAAGCTGGAAGGTAATGCTGCTGTGAGAACATGTGAAACCTATGATCAGCTGCAAGTCCTGTTGGGATTTGCTGACCTCAACTAATAATTGTCACGATTGATTTATTTTAATTATAGTCAAGGTCAGGGACTTCATCTAGGACCCTTCTTATTACACATGGACCCTTGTTAGACCTTTCTCATTAGTGCCTTCGTTTTATAGACTGTACATCTGAAGTCATGAAACTACTCCTTCAGAAAAAAGACCGTCTCTTAGTTCTCAACTGTTGAGTCCTGATTGACTCATGACAGGTTCCATTTCGTAGAACATAACATTTTTATCTTTCCTTCTTGTCCTTTCCAGCAGGCTCTGCCAGAGCCAGGCCTGCCCTCCAGTGGATGTATTTTCTGCACTTTGATCCGAAAAGATTTTCTATAGGAAAAAACATTACTGAAGAACACCAACCAAAATCACACAGTACCTCTGGAAAAGCTGAAGTTTTCAAGGAGATGGTTAAGCCCAGTGGGCCTTTGCTCTGCTCCTCTGAACAAATTATTTCCTGTTACAATTATTTCTAACTTACACCTTGCATATGCTTTCCACCACCAGTACAAACTTCAATCACTTGTTAGCCCATTTCTCTGAGCAGTGAATCTTAGCATGAACAATTTTGATTCCTGCCTCCCACTGAAACTGCTGCTGCTGGGTACCCAGATGTGAAACAGTCTGTGAGCTTTCATAGCTGAGTGTTCAGTCAGAACGTGACTGAATGCTTGCCCTTGGCCCATTGCCAGGCCACTGTACACTGGTCTTGACAGCATTTTAGGCTTTAAATCCTTTCCCAATAATATTTTAAGCCATTTTTTCTCTTTCTCTTTTCTTTTCCAAGACCCATTTTGCTGGGCTTAGTCATGTTTATTGTATATATGCTTTTTTAAAGGAAAGTGAACTAATGACAAATTGTCTTACATAGCTGAGGCCACTATTAAACATACCTTAATCCATCTGATTTCTTTGTACACTTGTTGCAACTCCACTGGTTGCATCTGGGGAATGGCCTCAAGTTGTACTGGGGGAAGTTCAGGCTGGATATTAGGAAAAATTTTTTATGGAAAGGCATTGGAACAGTCTGCCCAGGGAAGTGGTGGAGTCACCGTCTCTAGAGGTATTCAAGGAATGTTTGGATGTGGCCCTTGGGGACATGGTTTAGTGGTAGACTTGGCAGTCCTGGGTTGATGGTTGGACTCAATGATCTTGAAGGTCTTTTCCAACCAGAGTAATTCTATGATTCTATGATCTGTCTTTAAATTAGATCAGAGAGTCTTCAGGGACTGGCCTGTATTGTGGGAGAATGTAAACAGATGAGTTCAAGAAAAGATAAATGACTAGCAATCCTTTACTTGTTTAGTTTGTTGTTTGCTGCAATCTGGGATCAACATGGATGACAACAATTGTGAGCCAGACAGGACTAGCAGCAGCAAATGTATTGCACTGTATTCCCCATCTAAGGGAAAAAATGCTGACCACATTGCTAATACGAGGAAGTTCACCTCCACTAGGGCTTTCCTCTGTACACAGGGACAAATGCAGTTCATCAGAAATGACCGCTGCACTCCAGCCAGGTGAAGAACTGGTATCTTAGTAGTTGTGCCAAAAAGGGACTACAGTGAACAAAGCTAGCTCCAAGCCACAAACCTGAGGACACCAACAGCAAGGGACACAAAGTCCTTTCCCCCATGGTTCCTCTGTAACACAGTGTACTAAAACACAGAGGTAGAAGCAGGTAGCTCATTTTTATTGATTTTTTTTTTTCAAGCCATTTTTGAGTCTACTAAAACATACAATAGGAGAGCACTGTACAAAAAGTAAAGAGTATAAAAATTAGTATAACCCTTCTGCTGATAACATTCCCTATCTGGGCTAAGGAAACTGTCTCAGCCTGTGACAGTGCTCCTCCCTCCTTCCCCTTCTCTCTGCAGGATGAGAATTTCATCTCTCACTGACAAGTACTTCCTCAGAAAAGAAGATTCTGTTCCTTAAATTTCATGTGTATGAAATTTGACCTGGTAAAGGATGGTTTTAAATTAAGGTAGTGAGCCTGAAGTTTTAGAACCTGAGTGGCAGAAGCTAACTAATTTTCCAGCCAAATGTCTTTTCTAGTGCAAGTACACAGTGAAAATTTAAGAATTTGAAGTCCAGAACTCCAAGTGGTTGCACTGAAATGCTACTTCCTAAACACCTATTCGTGAGCATTTGATTTGCAACAATTGCTCACTGCTGGAGAAACAGCATCTGGGCTATGGTTTAGGATTTTTACTAAAAAGAAGGAATCTTGCTAGGATTTTCAAACTTTCCAAGATTTTTAAAATAATATTGGGATGAATATTGCATTTGCTACTGGTCTGCACTCTGAGTGGGCTGGTACTTGCCAGCAATGAGCTGGAGCAGGTGCAGAGGGAAAACTCCTTATAAAAAAAGAGATCCAGGATACTCTTCTACTTGTGCACAGTACTAAGGAGGACTTTGCAACTACATTGTGCAGTTTGGTACAATTAGCTGAAGACAGACTGTCAGCATGCTTGTGTCAGAGTTTAATGATCAAGCTGAGATGTTGCCTATCATCCCCATTGGATGGACAGTAGTAAAAGCTCAGGTGTAGCTGTCTGTGTCATGGGGATGTGGCAAAGTGGCTGAGATGGGTCTTGAATCTGCTGAGTTTACTGTAATCTCATGTTCCTCTTGGTAGGGACTTTGTGTTTGTGAGTGGCAGTGTTAGCTTACTCCAAAGTTGTCCTCTTTCCTCAAGTTTTTCTTGGTCCCTTTGGGTTTCATAAACCCCATCTAATACCATAATGTTTTTTCCCACTCCAAAGAATTCATCGTTCTGTGCCTAGTCTCATTCAGTTCTAGGGTACATATTGCTGCAAAGGGAGGAGCATTGACTAAAGGAAGACAATTTTGGCTTAGAAACCTACTTCCACAGTACTATGCAATTCCTTTAAGTCTTGAGCTTGTTTGTGTGCTGCAGCTGCTCATGATGAGCTAAGAAAAGTCACCTGAAAATTTACCCAGTGCATGTCTTCAAGTGCAAAATTCTGGCACAGAGCAGTCCTGCCTGCTCAGAGAGGCTTCAGGACAATATTGGATTCAGCACTGATTCTGCTGTGTACAGGCTTTTCACCGACGTTTCTGGAGCTTTGAGGGCAGCATTTTCCCAAATTCAGGTCTTCGTTTTAGAGGATCAGCTCTTTGCTGAAAGCACACTCTGAAAACAGGTGGTGGGAGTCTCCAGTCAGGCTGTGTGTATTTTCCTTTCTCGAAGAAAAGGCTGAGCAGAAACTCAGCAGGAGCTGGGAGGCACAGCCTCGCAGAGTGGCAAGATGCTGTCATTGCTCCTTGGCAATAACTTGGCTCAAGGAAAGTGGCTTCTGACTGATTGAATTCCCAGCCCTGAGCCAGCCTGGCTGTGCCATTGCAAACTGTGCCTGTGCTGCTTTTGGCAGCCCACGCTGCAAGTGGGAGATGGCAGGCAGGTGTCCCCACGTCAGGATCCATTACGGTGAAGGGATGTTTGAGCAGGCAAAAACACAAACAGCATTCCTCCTGGTTTCACATGTGTTGCTCCTGTAGTTACTCTGTAGGTCTGAATGTGATCTGTGTCCCACGCTGTGTCAAATACAGACCACAGACATGAAGAGTGCTCAAGCAAGTCTGCACTTTAAATGGACTTTATTAAAAGTGCAGTTGTGGCTGAACCCTGCAGCAGAAAGAAAGGAGCAGAAAGTGTCAGTTTTTCCTTCCTTCCTTCCTTCCTTCCTTCCTTCCTTCCTTCCTTCCTTCCTTCCTTCCTTCCTTCCTTCCTTTCTGGGGAGAGAAAGTGTAGCAGATGATGTACTCATTACTTCTTCAAATCCTAGGTGTGAAGAAACTAGCTTCATAGGGCTGGTGTTACTGGGTAAAGCAGGTACAGTTTATCAGGAAACCCCTTTGTTTTGCAGCACTTCAAATGGAAAGTGTCAGGTAAATAAGATGTAGCCCTCCAAGAAACTTAAACAAGGAAGTTTCTCCTTCCAGGCTTCGCCACTGATGGGGAGGTACCCATCAGCTGGGACAGCAGTTCTGCAGTTCATTAATTATCTTCCTCCACTACTTGACACTCTTAATGTGTTTCACAAAGATTGAGCACTCAAATTCCTTAAAGAGAGGTTGCTGTGAGCTCAGGCAAGTCATTTAAGCACTTAAAATACAGCAAGATGTAAGTTGTACAGATTACATTCTGAGCTATGAATGATTAATAAACTTGTTCTGGAACTTCATCATCCACTTGAAAGGCAATTTTTACCACCTAATATGTGTCAGTAGCCTGTAAGAGCACACTCTTTCACTCACCAAAGTAGAAAAGGATTTAAAAGGATGTGGAGACAATATTTTCCCTAGGTTTTTCTTGCTTGCCTTTTACTAACTGACATGATAAAATCTATAAAATATCCTCCAAGAAATATGTTGTGCTATTTTTAGACTGAAGAAGTGTATCTTGTGCTCACAGATCCTGTTGCAAACACAGAATAGAAAAATGGAGTAAATTAATGTTATGTCAATGACACAATGTAAACCAAACAGATTTAAGAGGCTGTGCTTCTGAGTTTAAAATGTATAGTACAATAACAGAAGTTGTACTATGCAAAGACTTCTAAAAACAAACTGGAGTTCCCATGGCTCATTGAGGTTCTCTGCTGATGCTGTTGTGTGTGAAATACAGTCCAATTTCAGCAAGAATTGACTTTTCAGGTGATAAATTATTTTTCCCCAATCCCTATTATAAATTACCTGCTAAATCTGGTCTGCGTGGTAACATCAAAGCCACCTGGTGGTAACACCCGGTGTTCTGCCCTGACCATACCCCTCTCGGATAAGCTCTGCCCTAGCTGGTTTCTGTAGCCTGCCTTCCCGAAGTAAGAGCTGTTGTGTTCGGCAGGTGGCACCAGCCGCTCACGGATCAGTCGGATGACACGAAGGTGTGCTGCTGTGAGAAAACCTCAGTGGTCCCCAGAGCCAGGAAAGTGACAGCTTCCAGAAGCACTGGGAAATGCTGCCCTCACCCTAAGGGAAGTTCATTTTTTCCCCTCCCATCACAGATTGCACTTCATAGAATCATTGAATCATTATGGTCGGAAGGGACCTCCAGGGTCATCAGGTCCACCTTTATCCCATCATATTCTTAACCCTTAGACTGGATAATTTGTGTGTACCAGACACAGCTTTGCTCAGCACTCTGCTAACCCAGGTGCCCACTGCGCCTCGCAGTGTCAGAGCAGTGTGGGGTTTGCTGGCAGGAAGGGCAAGGCTGGGCAATGGGCACTGAGCCTCACCACCCTTTCACCTGCTGGGGTGGATACTCCGCATCCTACTGCTCTGCCCTCACATTAATGGCTCCACTGCAGAAAGAACAACTGGATGTGTGAAATCAATTGCTGTTCTGGGGTTTGTTATATGGCCAAAGGTACCAATTGTTCTTGTTGGCATTTTTCAATGCTGAATTTTATTGGTATTATTCAATGCCAATACTATATATAT
The DNA here is from genome assembly GCA_013398125.1 of Aegotheles bennettii. Classification (NCBI taxonomy): domain Eukaryota; kingdom Metazoa; phylum Chordata; class Aves; order Caprimulgiformes; family Aegothelidae; genus Aegotheles; species Aegotheles bennettii. The sequence continues at coordinate 100,598 of VZRW01009677.1, forward strand.
TATTCAATAATATTACTCAATGCTGAATCAAATTATTCCTCTCTTTCCTGCCTGTTGTACAAAAGCAGTGAGAAGCCATGAACGAGGTGGACACAAGGCAGGGATGGGGGAGTGAGCAGAGTGAAGCAGAGCCTTTTAAAAAAAGGGTCATATACTCCCAGCCTGGCTTTGCACATATTCCCAACTAAAGCCCTGCTCTTGCAGTCTTCCACATGTGATTGTTTTCCTCGTGAGAAGAAGTCTCATTAGCTTTACCAGACCAGACCAGGTTTATAGATAATATCAGTTAGTTCCAGATTATGCAGTTTAGCTAGACAGTGTCCCACAGTGAGGCTTGAGGTTGGTATTGTTTTATGCCAATGGAATGAGTCCTAAAACAGGACATAAATAATCCTTTTCATGACCAAATCACACATCACCAGTCAGAATAATATACCTGACTGAACNCTTGACACTCTTAATGTGTTTCACAAAGATTGAGCACTCAAATTCCTTAAAGAGAGGTTGCTGTGAGCTCAGGCAAGTCATTTAAGCACTTAAAATACAGCAAGATGTAAGTTGTACAGATTACATTCTGAGCTATGAATGATTAATAAACTTGTTCTGGAACTTCATCATCCACTTGAAAGGCAATTTTTACCACCTAATATGTGTCAGTAGCCTGTAAGAGCACACTCTTTCACTCACCAAAGTATAAAAGGATTTAAAAGGATGTGGAGACAATATTTTCCCTAGGTTTTTCTTGCTTGCCTTTTACTAACTGACATGATAAAATCTATAAAATATCCTCCAAGAAATATGTTGTGCTATTTTTAGACTGAAGAAGTGTATCTTGTGCTCACAGATCCTGTTGCAAACACAGAATAGAAAAATGGAGTAAATTAATGTTATGTCAATGACACAATGTAAACCAAACAGATTTAAGAGGCTGTGCTTCTGAGTTTAAAATGTATAGTACAATAANCTTCGCCACTGATGGGGAGGTACCCATCAGCTGGGACAGCAGTTCTGCAGTTCATTAATTATCTTCCTCCACTACTTGACACTCTTAATGTGTTTCACAAAGATTGAGCACTCAAATTCCTTAAAGAGAGGTTGCTGTGAGCTCAGGCAAGTCATTTAAGCACTTAAAATACAGCAAGATGTAAGTTGTACAGATTACATTCTGAGCTATGAATGATTAATAAACTTGTTCTGGAACTTCATCATCCACTTGAAAGGCAATTTTTACCACCTAATATGTGTCAGTAGCCTGTAAGAGCACACTCTTTCACTCACCAAAGTAGAAAAGGATTTAAAAGGATGTGGAGACAATATTTTCCCTAGGTTTTTCTTGCTTGCCTTTTACTAACTGACATGATAAAATCTATAAAATATCCTCCAAGAAATATGTTGTGCTATTTTTAGACTGAAGAAGTGTATCTTGTGCTCACAGATCCTGTTGCAAACACAGAATAGAAAAATGGAGTAAATTAATGTTATGTCAATGACACAATGTAAACCAAACAGATTTAAGAGGCTGTGCTTCTGAGTTTAAAATGTATAGTACAATAACAGAAGTTGTACTATGCAAAGACTTCTAAAAACAAACTGGAGTTCCCATGGCTCATTGAGGTTCTCTGCTGATGCTGTTGTGTGTGAAATACAGTCCAATTTCAGCAAGAATTGACTTTTCAGGTGATAAATTATTTTTCCCCAATCCCTATTATAAATTACCTGCTAAATCTGGTCTGCGTGGTAACATCAAAGCCACCTGGTGGTAACACCCGGTGTTCTGCCCTGACCATACCCCTCTCGGATAAGCTCTGCCCTAGCTGGTTTCTGTAGCCTGCCTTCCCGAAGTAAGAGCTGTTGTGTTCGGCAGGTGGCACCAGCCGCTCACGGATCAGTCGGGTGACACGAAGGCGCCCTGCTGTGAGAAAACCTGAGTGGTCCCCAGAACCAGGAAAGTGACAGCTTCCAGAAGCACTGGGAAATGCTGCCCTCACCCTAAGGGAAGTTCATTTTTTCCCCTCCCATCACAGATTGCACTTCATAGAATCATTGAATCATTATGGTCGGAAGGGACCTCCAGGGTCATCAGGTCCACCTTTATCCCATCATATTCTTAACCCTTAGACTGGATAATTTGTGTGTACCAGACACAGCTTTGCTCAGCACTCTGCTAACCCAGGTGTCCACTGCGCCTCGCAGTGCCAGAGCAGTGTGGGATTTGCTGGCAGGAAGGACAAGCTTGGACAAAGGGCACTGAGCCTCACCACCCTTTTGCCTGCTGTGGTGGATACTCTGCATCCTACTGCTCTGCCCTCACATTAATGGCTCCACTGCAGAAAGAACAACTGGATGTGTGAAATCAATTGCTGTTCTGGGGTTTGTTATATGGCCAAAGGTACCAATTGTTCTTGTTGGCATTTTTCAATGCTGAATTTTATTGGTATTATTCAATGCCAATACTATATATATTATTCAATAATATTACTCAATGCTGAATCAAATTATTCCTCTCTTTCCTGCCTGTTGTAAAAAAGCAGTGAGAAGCCATGAATGAGGCAGACACAAGGCAGGGATGGGGGAGTGAGCAGAGTGAAGCAGAGCCTTTTAAAAAAAGGGTCATATACTCCCAGCCTGGCTTTGCACATATTCCCAACTAAAGCCCTGCTCTTGCAGTCTTCCACATGTGATTGTTTTCCTCGTGAGAAGAAGTCTCATTAGCTTTACCAGACCAGACCAGGTTTATAGATAATATCAGTTAGTTCCAGATTATGCAGTTTAGCTAGACAGTGTCCCACAGTGAGGCTTGAGGTTGGTATTGTTTTATGCCAATGGAATGAGTCCTAAAACAGGACATAAATAATCCTTTTCATGACCAAATCACACATCACCAGTCAGAATAATATACCTGACTGAACAATGTAATGGCTTGTTTTAGCTGCCCAGCTCATATTTAATTTCTGGACAGAACCGGACAGGGTGGATGAGCCACAGCTTTCCCTGGGGAAATGCAGTCCAGGCTCCATGGGAGTAGATACAAGGGTTTTGCCCTGTGATAGGCAGAGTCTGGATATGGCTTTGCCTGACAGGGTGAACAGTGCATGGGTGGAGAGTATAAACCCAGAGGAAAATAAACAATAATTCCTTGTCAGGTGACAAGGAGTGCCGAAAGGGGCAGCTGCTTTAATCAGGTCTTGGTAGAGAAGTCATTGTGTTCACGCGAGGAGTAAGGTTTTATCCTTACATAAGTGTTCCCTGTTTTGCTGTGGATGTGCAGGGGAAAGGCACAGTGCACTTCTAGTATTTGCTAGCATTGATGTGGGAATTTCACACTAGTTGCAAACCCTGGAGCCACAATAAAGTTAGAAAATCATCTTTGGTAAACCCTTTGATATCACATTGGTATGCACTTAAATGGATATTTCAGATTAATTCCTTTGCATATTCTCTATAGTTAAAAGAAAAAGCGTTGGCAGCAGTTTTTCGTAACTCCCCACCTTTAAATTGGGTTGCCTTAGTTACCATGGCCAGCTTGAGAGACAGCAAATTTAGTACTAATACATTTCCAAAGCCCTGCAGTTTCTGTAATATCTCTGTGTCATAATCAACTACAACATATGCTTTTATCACAGTGTTAATAAGCTACAGTGGTGATGTCTAGTCAAGTTAAAGCAGAGGTGCGGATTGTCACAAGGCAGGATAGCCTTGGGTCATTACCTTGGAGACTGTCCTGTCTATATTGGGAGAAACAGGTTGTGGAATTTCCCTGTAGCTGAAAATAAGCTTCGCTTCAAGTGGCCCAGATACCTGGTGCTTGAAAGCAGCCTGCTGCACTCCAGATCATACTTTCCCTATGAGAAATGGATAGGTCTTAAGTTGTCCCCTTGGTGACTCAGTATTTCCTCTGACATTTAAGAAAACCAGGAAACAATTATTCTTTAAAGGGTAACTACTATCCATCATAAAGAGAGTTAACAGAGGTCTCAAATGCTGTTGATTTATACTGAGCACAGTATTTGGTCTGAAAACATCTCCCTGGGGGACCTGTCCTGATAGAAGTAATTTTTCACCTCTACACCTCTTTTTCTTTTCTTTTTTTTTTCTTTTCTTTTCTTTTCTTTTCTTTTCTTTTCTTTTCTTTTCTTTTCTTTTCTTTTCTTTTCTTTTCTTTTCTTTTCTTTTTTCTTTTTTCAACTTTTACAATTTTAAGTAGTGTGAGCTTAAGTTTAAAGACATTTTCTATTATCCTTGTAATTGTTTAAAGTTCCTAGAGCCTATTTAGACCTAGAAGGGAATTGTCTCTTCACGAGCTAAAGCGCTGACAGCAAAGGAATGAGAGAGCATGGCTGTTTCTGAGCTCGGAGTCCTGAGGGACAGTGTGGGATGGGACATGGGGCATGGACATGGGACATGGGACATGGAGCTATGCTTTCATGGAATCATCTCCTTCACTGAACTGCTGCTGCGGGCCGTGCTGCAAGACTGGAAGTGCTCTGTTCATTTGCACAGAGGGAGCTCTCTTGGTATCCATTAACCTCAACCTAGGTTTTTGTGATCAGCTGAGTGAAGAATAAGAAAAATCAGAAAGATTGTAGTTAATTTAGGAAGTCAGCCAGTCTGTCCTTCCCTGGCAGCCCCAGTTCCCCGTACTCAGCAGGCTGCCACCTGTTGGTGCTTCTACACTGCATAGCGCTCCGAGTTGGAGCTAAGTATCTCAAACTCTTACAGAGCAGTAATTTGAAGGAGCAAAACACTGGATCTACCTTTTATTACAGCTTCTCCTGGCAGCAAAAGCAACCTTTTAAGTCTGCAAATCACGAACAGACATCCCTCCTCCCCCCTCTTTTTTTTTCCAGAAGCTTCGTTTTTCTGAAAGGTCAGACTTTGGGGCTTAGATTATGGATGTGAAGTTTCACCCCATAGCTGAAATGTCATACCAAAAATGTTTTACAAAGCTTTAAATGGCAGTGGGGAAAAATAAGTAACAAGACAGCCTCAGCCTTTGGTCACAGAACAACAGCGGGTGTAATTTTGCATGTAAACATCTGATATGTGTAATTGTGCAAACTAACCATCGTGTGTTTTTAATGCATGATATCAAGAGGGCTGAGACTCCTTCAGCTGTTATATCAGCTTCTGGTCTTTCATCCCAGCTTTACAAACAGAAATGCCCTCTGGGGTCAGACCACTGGTCCACTTGCTGTTTAGGGAGAGTGCATGAGCCCAGGCATTTTCAGCAGTCCTCTCCTCTCACCCTCCCCTAGCATCCACTGCTGTTGTATCCAGGATGTTCGGGAGCACATTTATGGGCCTTGTTACAGAATTTATCTAATCCCTTTTTGGACCCACTGATGCTGTCTGCCTTGCAGCCTCCTCCAGGTTCTAGAAGTTCACTGCCCACTGTGTGAAGAAGTACTTTCCTAAGTGTGTTTTATAGTGATTTATCTTTGCAACACCCCCAGGAAGGAGAGCGTATTCACTCTCATATGACAGAAGGGGAAGCTTAGGGGGTTTGTTTTTTGTTTCCAAAAGTACCTGCTAACAGTAGATGTCTCATGCATGAGTTTGTCTAATGTGAGGCATTGGAGGCTTGATTATTGTCAGATGCCTGAACTGATTCCTGCCCCAGCCCAGTCATGCGCGATGATTAACACACAAATGAAGATCACTTGTGGTATGGTTTCATTTATTGACAGACCCATAATTAAATACCAATTCCACGACAAAGCGGAGTTCCCCCCAGTCGTGTTCAACCTCCTTTTCTTGGAGGTTTGTGTCTGGCTCATCATTTGTTATCTCCTGCAGCCAATCTCAAAAAGGGGCCACAATAAAAGCTGGCATCATTCATCGACGTTCCAGGCTTATCCACAGAACAAAGAGTTGCATTTGCCTGATCCAGGGAAAACTGCGGTGGGAAGCACAGTGCAGAGCCGTGCAGTTACAGCCCGGCTCTTGAGGCACATACAGAAAGGTGCAGAATTAATAGTGATGGGAGTAAAACACCTCAAAGAGTGTCTTACAGTCCCCAGGTGATGCTGCATTCCCCAATGCACAATTCCCAGTGCTTCTAAATCAGAACCCCCCCAGTCTCCCCATGACAATCGGAACAGAAGGGGCAGAAGATGCTCCCATCTCCCGAGCAGCGTGTCCAGAGCCAACGGCTTGTTCCGGCCTCAATCATGAGGCACCAAGCCCCCGCGATGGGATCTAAGGTCCGCTGGCAGAAACGGCCCCTGGTGCGGGCTGGAGTCGCCGGGGCAGCCTCCCTTTTCCCGGGGGCGGCCCCTTCCCGGCAGCCGGTCCCCACCCGGCCGTGTCACCAGCCCGGCACCCCTC
>VZRW01009677.1:107361-124497 GCA_013398125.1 Aegotheles bennettii
CGGTGCCTCGGCCCGGGCAGCAGCGCCGCTGGTTCCGAAGTCCCGCTCAGGGCAGCTCGCCCCGCGCTGGAAGCTGCCTGAGCCCGAGGAGATGCGGGTGCGGGTGCGGGCAGGTGAATGGGCTGGAGCATCCCGGGGCTCCTGCACCGTGCTGCTGCCCGCGGTGTGGGGGATGCTTATTTTAGACCCCCTCATCCGGGGGGTTCCTCTCCTTCTCTGTGTCAACAGACATGATCGCTGCCTGCTGAAAACCAAATATTTAACTTTATAGAGCCATCTCTCGGTAGCGTGGAGAGCCAACCCTGTTTGTTCCTCACGTTTGTTCCCAGCCACTCCAGGTTTTAAAGTGAAGAAACTCGAAAATCTGGCTGCAGGTTTTATTCTGCACCTCTGGTCCTTCACTGGGTACCCTTGGCTAATGGAAAAGCATCGTGAGGGATTTTTTTTCTTCATTTTCTTTTGCTTAGCATTTAAAAACATGTCAGGGACTGGTAGGGAAATGCTTTTCTTGTAAGAAAGATTATCAAAGAGCTCTGTTTGTAAGGAGCGTTGCATGGAGGCATTTACTGTCAGCAAACTGTTTTATATAGCCCACAGCACTTGGCTCTCCTCAATGCTGTGGGAAACGAAGGCAGTTGGCACTCCTGGGAAGCGAGGCCAGGGTCTCCTAGCAGAGCTGATGCTGCTCCCTGCCATGTGCCCTCCCGCTGGGTGCAGAAGTGTCTCTGAATGAGGTTTCTGCTGGTTTGTATTGACAGAGCATTTACAACAGCTCAGAGCAGTAATGAGCTTGGCAGTGACCGATCTCGCCCTGATGCTGCGAGAACAGTGTTGTGTTCTGTCCTCAGATGCCCTAAGTCTTGGTAACCAGAAACTGAGTTTCTTGGTCATCGTTGATAAATCAGGATTTCCCCCTGCCCCAGCACGTGCACACACAATCTCCAAAGTTCTTAGGTTCCGTGGTTGAAAGTGTTGGGTTCCGTTAGTGCATGGGCAGGCGGTCGATGGAAGGGGTTATTGATCGCCCTGCACTCAGCACCTGAGAGCACAGCATCCCCCAGGCACAGGAGAGGGAGATGGGGGGGCTCCAGCAAGGCCCAGTGAGATGCTCTGGGGCTGGAGAGTGTGAGGAGAGGCTGGTGGAGCTGGGGCTGTTCAGCCCCCATCGGGAGATCCTCATGGGGGATCTCACTGCTGTCCCCTTCCCACTGCCCAGTGCATGCTCATGGGAGGTGCAGGCAAGCTCTCTCCAGAGGCCTTGCTCCTGGCTTGGGAATTCTTGGAGCTGGCTGCTGGAAGGCAGGATGTGGGAACTGAGATTAAAGGGGCTGCACAGTGTGCTTTTAGTTTTAGCTTTCATCCATATTGCCACTTCCCCTCCTCTCCTTTTCTGTGTTGGTAACTTTCGTTCTTCATCAGTTGCTGTTTGCTTTCACACCACACTTGATGTGCTTTTATCTTCTCAGTTTTAACTCTCCTTCTATCCCCTTCCTCAATTTGATCTTCCTCTTCTCCCCTGTGCCAATCTTGAAGGCTGATTCTCACCTGCTGCCTATTCAGTTTGTTCTCTGTGTTTCTTCTCTCTTTTTATCTTTCATTTCTGCCTTTTGGTGTTCGCGAGCCTTCAATTGAAACAGCTCTAAAAATGTCCCCTGCGTTCTCCTCTCCTGACATGCAGAGGTGGGAGTAGGGATACAATTCAGGCTGGGGGCAACACGGGTTGGATTTGCAGTGTTGTAAACCTAGGAAAGGTTCTGGAGGTGTGAAGCTATGGCAGTGTCTTAGGGCAGTGGTAAATAGTTGTCTCCTCATCTGTGCTGTAGTAAAATGGGGAGGATCTGTCTAGTGAAGACCAGTCACTGACTGAGCTGGTTGGTTAAAAACCGTTCTCCACAGGAGCAGTGGCTCCTTAAGATGTGGCTCAGGCCTGGTATCAGTTGTTAGGAAATGTGTTCATGTTGCAGCCTTTCCTTCAGGGAGGACACTGGGAGGGTTTCCCTCATCTACTTAACCATCTGTTCCGGGGAATTTGCAGGGTTGTTTTGCAGCACCCGTTTCTTGACTGCAACCAGCCAGGAATAGAGGCAGCCCTGTGCTAGGCAGCTTATGTGGGCAGGCTGTGCTTCCTTAGGAAACCAGGCTGGAAATCTGCTGGTGTCTTGGAGAGGTGAGACTTTCTGACTTCAGCCTGTGCAGCTTTTAGTCTGGCTTTTGTGAAACCAGTCAGTGCCTGGAGCAGAGGTAGCCAGGCTTCCACCTTCGTTCTGGCTTCTGGGGGCGGTGGTGATTTCTCCATGTTGCTTTTGCAGCTGTTAGCAGGTTGCAGGTGAGAACATCCAAGTATGTGAGGTTTCTTCCTGATGTTAAATTCATTTTACCAGGAGGGGTTTCTGTTACTGTGTACAGAACAGTCCTTTTCCCCCTTCATTCCTCGTTCATGCTAAAGCCTAGTGTAGACTTCTTTTTGTCCCAGCATAAGGAGCTAAAAAACCTGTCCCTTAGAAAAACCCAAAACACTGAAAAACCCCAACAAAACCCCAAACAAACCAACCCCTGATGGATAGATTCCTGTGTTGTGTTTGAACCGAATGGCACTGTTGTGTCAGACATGTTTTGCTATTGCTATCATCCCTGGTGTAGCCTGCTTCAGGGCAAGGTGGAGCCATGCAGAAACTTACACATTTTCTTTACTTGGTAGTAATTGGCCCTTACCTTGTGCTCTTGATCTTCAAAGCTCTTTTCAAATGCTAAGTAATTTTTGCCGCATTCCTAAAGTATTGGCAAGAAGTATGTCTGCTTTTGTAGATGGGGAAGACTGATTTTGATAGTGTGACTCGCCCACGGCTACAGGATTAAGTCTTGTTCTGGGGTAGCATTAACTTGCTGGCTGGTTCTGGGCTTAGTAGGAAGTGTTTTGGGCTTCTCTTACGTGTGTGACAAACTTGGGGGCAAAACCTTGCTGCCAGGGTCGTAAGCAAGTCTGAAGTCCAGAGCATATGGTTAAAAAGTATGGAAATTGGATGGGTTTTTTTCCAAAACATATTAGGACATGATATGTTCTTGGAGTAAGCTGTTGGATCAAGAATAAGACCTTGGTGGTGTCACTGGGCTGAACTAGAGCAGAACTCATCTTCTGCTGGTGAGGCATACACACTATGGGAATGCCCTGTGGGTAGGAAAGGCTTTGCTCAGTTTATGTCTTGCTAGACAGTGGGTAATCTGGATGCAACACTTGGATACCAAGCTGTGCTTCTTCTGCAGAACTGCTCATTGAATTTGTACTGTTGATTGCAGCTGACCTTTGGTATGGGGAACCCACTGAAATTTGTTGGCCTTTCAGAGTAGGCAGAAAGCTGCTTTCACCAGAGACATGTGGTCGGCCACTTTCTGTGGTGTTTGCCTCTGTGAGAGCCCCTCTGTGTTAGCCAAGGAGCTCCTGATGCTCTTTGGTACCTTTGAGCTACAGCAGTGCTGTTTCTTCTGTCTGTCAAAGGAAACTGAGGCACGGAGTGCCTGGGTAGGAGCTGTGTTGCAGACACGTGAATGACGGGGTGTCAAGCAGGGTGGGGATGTACCACAGGTGACTGCTAATCCCATCACAGCAGTCTGAGGTGTGACACAGTGACGTGTGATTCATTGTGGCTGCTTTTGGAGTTTACCCTGGACTGTCTGGTTGGGGTGTCTGTGGCTGAAATAGTGAATTCAGTTTTGCTTTTTCTTAAGGTCAGTCTAGCTGTTGCCTCCTCCTCACAGATTTTGCTTGTTTTCTGGTGCTCCTGTGTGCTGTTTCAGCTCTCTTTAGCCACCAGCTTGCTCCTTGGTCTTTTCTTGCAGTTGCATCTCTAGCAGCTTTGGCTCTAGTGAATAATCCCAGCCAACTTTAATGGTTTATACTGTACTACATTTCTCCTCTTAATGTTGGTGGATCTCACCTGTGGCCTGTGACTTTCTCATTGGGATGTGGTGGCCCTGAGTCCTGGTCTGTCCTTCCTTTTGGGTCACATCCCTCTCCTCACTATAGGGTCTTTTGAAGGACAGGTCACCGTGCTACCTCCATCCCAGCTCTACCCTGCCCGAAACTGATCCAGTGCTGTCACACAAACGTTGCGGGACACTGACACTTGGCAGTCATGTTCAAGCTGGGGACCAGCTGTCTTCAGGCTACCCAGGATTTATGGGCCTTTTTGTGAAAGATGAAAGGCTGGCAGGTGAAGTGGGAGTCCCCACCTCACATAATGGGTTGTACTGTAAATGTCAGCAGGGGTTTATCAGCATTGATTGTCCCTTCTGGTGCTGTGTTCTCACTTTATCATGCAAGTAGAGCTGGGTAGGCTGACATCCCAGTGAACTTGCACTGTCTTATTTAATGGAAGAGTTGCTATTTAGAGCATCAAAAGAAACTGCTTATAAAGAATATGGTAATATCACTTTGTTTTTTTATATAATAATTGGAGGTAATTTGAGGCATTATTTGAGCAAGGGAAATGGGCTCTCAAATCATACATGAAGCTGGAATAAAAGGCAAGCTGCTGTCTGTTCCATCCAAACATTTCTGAGCACCTCTCTGAAAGCTGCTGAATTAAGCAGCAAGCTTTTGACTGAAGAGTGGAATTCACAGCTCTTGTATAAGGAGGTAACATACTGTCCTACCCAATTACTATTTTGAAGGAGTTCCTCCTGTGTACCTGTATGCCTCTTGTAGAGCTGAGCAGGGCCCGAATGTTCACTCTGAGAAGCTGCTGCACTGTCCTTTGCTTCTGCAGTGGCTACCAGCTTTTGCACTGGCTGAAAATACCACATCCATAACACTTCAGTGTGTGATTGTAGTAAGGTGGTTGTGGCTCTTCCCTGAGCAGCTCCTTGGTGAGGTCTGAGAGATCAGTCAGTTACTTGGGAGTTGCCTCGTGTCTGACTGTCCTGAGGGTGATGAAACAAGCCATCACGTCGGGGAACCAGAGGGATTTTGTGATGGACACACACACTTCTTGTTGGCATTTGATGTGTCTGACTTGAAAACATGATGCATGAGTGACTACTTCATCTTACTTTGTCCGAAGCATCTTAAAAAGCTCTAAGAGGTGTAGACAACTGGACTGTTACACATGATAGTGTATGCTAATAGGCTTGAGCTCTTACAGTGCTGCTTTTCCCTGAAGCCATTGGCATTATGTTGGTGTTAGTGGATAAACGCTGCCGCAACCAATGAGTTGAGTTTCCTAAGCAGGTTCTTGTTTTCTAAAGCGCAATGTCCTGGTTGAGGTGAGCCAGTACAGGAAGCAGGTCCTGCACAGCTCGCGATCTTGAAGGCAAGCAGGTTCTCCCAAGGCATGACCAAGAGAAGGATGAGAAATCTAGTGCTGCTGCACATCACAAACAGGATATGACACTTCCTTTAATCACATAAGTGTGCCCAGAGGCATACTGGTACATCAGTGCACGTGTGTTCTTTTGCCTTTTGCTGGTTTTTACTGTCTTATTTGCCTTATACAATTTTTCAAGGAGGTAGGAAATGATGAAGGTTGTCTGTATGAGGGCAGAGGGATCTTGACTTACTCTAAAACTTGTTCCACACTCTGTGGTATCTTTTGCATCTATTGCAGAATGCCAAAACAGGTGGCATGTGGCGCTCACTTCATTTTTCTCTGCACGCAGGTTCATTTCCCTGATGTTGAACGAGTGGAGTGGCTGAACAAGGTGAGCAGCTCTGAACCCCAGTTTGTGAGGCTGCCTGCTCTGAGCTGCATCACAGCACAAACTCTGCAGGCCAAGTCTGAGAAAGTTATCAGGTCACTACAAGACCACTCAGTCATATCAGTGTCTGTACTTAAGTCATGGAGTTGCTACTGAGGTTTTAGTGAGAGCCAAACCTGTACCTGGTTGATACAGGTTTGATGAATTTGACCACAACCCTTCATTCTGAGATTAAAAAAAAAAGTGTGTGTGTATATATATATATAAAATATGTATGTTCCTATATGCATATGTGTGTATGTATTATTATTTTAGTAGTGGCCTCTCCTTTCACCAAAGAGGTTCCCAGAGAGCTCTGGCCAGGAGCTGCCTTCAGCAGGTGTAGTAAAGCTCTCACTGGAACTGGACTCTCTAGAATTCAAAGCAGAACAGCTGAGCTTACAAATTAGCATCCAGTAACTATCCTGTTTTTCTTTTTAGCAAAGTTTTTTTTTGATGTAAAAGTTCATCTCACTCCTCTCTGAATAACCCTAACTCCAGGGAACTTTGTGACACTGTAGAGTAATTGGAGACTGTTGTGCTTTTAGAGACTTTAACCCTGGGCTTTGGTGGCTCATCCCCTGTGGTAAGAAGCAGTCAATAGACTCTGTGATGCTGAAAACTCACCCTTCAGTTACTAAAACAAATTCCTTTTCTGAAGAACTGAGATGGATGTTCCATAAGGATGACTGAAGAGCACAAAAGTGACTTGGTGTTTTAGAAGGACAGACACTAATAGCCAGGTGTTCTATCATGTGTGTGTCTGTTTCTCAACAAAAGGTATTTTGTACAAAGAATCTTCATTGTGTTTCTGCTTTTGCTGTTCTTTAGGTCCTTGTACGGGCTTGGCCATACTTTGGGACAATCATGGAAAAAACATTTAAAGAAGTTGTTGAACCAAAAATCAGAGCAAAGAATGTACATCTGAAAACGTGCACCTTTACCAAGATCCACTTTGGCGAGAAGGTAGTGTGAGTCCTTTGCAACACTTGCAGTTCAGTTTTTTCTGAGAAGCTGAGATGCAAGCAGAGTATGATGTTCAGCTTTTCAACGGTTCTGAGCGTTTAACAAAATGGTATTGGTACAACGCTGCTGCCTCCTTTGTTCCTTCCTCACGTTGGCTTGAGCATCTTCACCATGAAGGAAAGTCCATATAGGAGACACACACATCCCTTCCCACCAGCTGTCAGTATTGTGGGACTGGACATAGAAAAATGGGCACATATCCACATTGCTTTCTGTTATACCGTGGTGACAGGAGTTTTCAGTGCTTCCTGAGGCTTGCAGCATGGGCTACTTGCACCAGCCCTGTATTTGAGGACTGCTGAGGCTGTTCACACTACCTCTTTAAGTGAAAAACTTGCATGGTTTATTCATACTTCACATGCAGTTATGCAAAGTCTTTAATGAATGCTTCTCTGCTCAAATTGATTGAAGTGAGTAGGACTTTTCACTTGGGCTTAACTTGAAAGGTATTAACTATGCTGTATCTTGTTTGTCTTTATTTCAGAGCCCTAGAATCAATGGAATAAAAGCCTACACCAAAGAAATTGATAGAAGACAAGTTATACTCGACCTTCAGATATGGTAATATCACATCATTATTATTAATATTGCATCATTGATGGTTCTTGACTAACTGCTCATTTGGCACCTGTGTGTGAGTTGTCATGCTGGAGTGGACATGTGGTCTTCTAAGATCAGCATGAAGTGGAGAGGTTGTTACCTTATCTCAACCTAGAATGATATGAGATAATCTGTTCCCCAGCTGGATGTCTTCAGTACTCATAGAGGTGGGGTCCTGTGTGTCAGCCTTTAAGTCAGAAAGCAGTGTCTCCTGCACAGGTCTAGGTGTTACCTCCTCTGGCCCATCACTGCAGCCATGGGTATAAGAATGTGTCCCTTGGCTTTGCCTTCATGGCAGTAAGAACCTGAGTTTTGGAACTGTATTTCCTGTTCTGACAGCTTAGGCAGCTCTCAGGCATGGAGGTGCCTATTGCCACACTGTGGTTCTTCTTCAGTCCAACTTCTCCAGTTCTTCCAGAACTACTTGCACTATTTATTTTTTAATGCCTTCCCACAGATTAATCCTCTTGTTTTAGTCACCATTTGTTCCCTGTGCCACCCAACACATTTACTTTTTTGGATTACAGCAGAAAACTGCCTCTAGCTCTATTAACAACAACAACAAAACTAGATAAAACATTTTATACCTCCCAGGCTGTTTTGAATGAGCTTTTGTGTTTTGTTAACATCGGAGCCACTGCAGAGCTAAACTCTCGCCTGGTTTATCCTGAAGAATGGAATTACTGGGGGAATTACCACTTGCATGCTGCTGTAGCTCTAAGTTTAGTGGGCGATTGAGCTGCCTAATTTAAATGGCTTTTCTTCATGGTGGTGCCAGGAAAAAGCAGAGTGAAATTACAGAGTGTCTTGGCAACAGCACAGAGCTGCTTAGAGCTGGGCCTGCTGCTTAATGTGGCAATGGCATGGCAGCATCTCCAGCCCTGGCAGAGCACCGTCACTCCCTGCAGAATGACATGCTTGATTTTCAGCCAGAACATGTTGTGCTTCAGTGCTGTCAGTGAAGTGCTCTTTATAATAGCCAGACCAGTTTTAGGGCCTTTGGCAAATCGTTCGTGCCTTCCACATTGAGATCGAGGGATTTGAAGCCTTTAAGGCTCTGCAGGACGTTGCTGCTGTTCTCTGTTAAACTACTTCTCCAGGCTGCTTCTCCCACATACTCATCTTCACTGTCTTTTAGCAATCCTCTGTGGGGGGATTCCCCCACCCCCTCATTCCTGTCCCTCAGGCAGGCCCATCAGCATCTCCAAACTGGCCAAACACTTCTGTTCCTCATCCTGATGATAACTTAACCTGAACTGTCATCTGGTAACCCAAGTGTTTTCTGTATTCACACGGGAGTGTTCAGGCTACCTTGTCTCTCTGATGGGGGCTTCTTCTGAGCTGTGTTAAGAACACAGCCTCTCTCACATTAATACACTGACATCAGTTTCTGCAACTAAGCTGCGTGTTGTGTGTTGTGCAGTGTCTGCAGGAGGTAGCGTGTTGCTTCCAGGAATGGGGAGAAGCAAATCCATGAGCAGTGGTGTTATTTACCTGCCTTCTCATGGATTGCCAAAGGAACACTTTTTAATTATTGTTATTTTTTCCTTTAATCAAAGAAATGGGCAGTCTCCACTTCTCTGGCATGAGGCAAACCCCTGTTATAGAACAGGCTCTCTTGGTGACACGAGTAGTGGTGAGAGGAGATGGACTTGAGCTGCCCCAGTGTGATGCTGCTGCCCTCTGTACTACCCCTCGGTCTGCGTGCTGGTGGGGTTTAAATGGCTGGGTCTGTGGCATCACAGTGTCCTGGCATCACAGCTCTAGAGGAGAGTGACATGCTGTGGGTGCCAACATGGTGGACTTTGCACCGCTGAGACCACAGTGACTGGCTCCCCTCTCTGGGGTTGGGTTTCGGAGAACCATAGCTATGCAGCAGTGGACAATAAAGGATTAATGTGTCTGCATGTTATAAACATGACTCCTTTGCCTTGGTGCTTGCTAGCTGTAATTTTGTGGGAGTTCCCTCACTGGTGAACCCAGATGATCATGACCCACTGACTGGCTCACGCCTGCCCGCAGCACTGGGCAAGGTGGCTGCAGTGGGGACAGCCAAGCAGCAGCTTCACACAGGGGGCTGTTATCCTGGGGGACAGCACTCTCTTGCCTTAACAGCAGCCCTGGCCCTCTCCAGTGCTGAGTTATCCTTTGTGTTGGGCAGTGTCTTGCATCCAGAAATCCCAGCAGGCACTGCTTCTTGCTTTCAGCCTCGCAGCAGAACAGGAGGAGGGATTTTTTTTCTTGTTTTATGAAGGAGGCAACTGGTCTCTGGCACCCAGAATCTGACTTGGTCAGGGAAAAACACAGGAAAAAGGCAGGAGTAGAAAAAACCCTTCCCTCTTAACCTTTCTTTGTGGTCTGTCTGGAGTCGTTTGTGTGGTTTTAATAGACACTTGTAGACATGTGGTCCATCAGGTGTTTTGTTTAATCTGTGCTCCTGATCTCTGTAACGTGGTGCGGTGCTGAATGCTGTGGTTCAGGTCTGTACTGTGTGAAGAAGAGCTTCCTTTCCTCTGTTAAATTTGTGATATAATATCCCAGATTGCATCCTTTGCTGGTGAACTGTGAAAAATAGCACTTAGAGGTCCCTTACTCGTATGGGCAGTAGCTGCCAGCAGAGCCAGTGACACAGTAGATCTGGTGTTGCATGGAGTTACCAAAAGGAACTTGAGAAGCCACTTTAATTAAATCTGTTAATAACAGCTTACGTGTCCGTAGCATCGGAGCATTGGGAATTGTTATGTAGAACACTGTCTCATTACAGTCTGGACTGTCCCATGTGAAAGATACTAGGAAGAAATTCTTTGCTGTGAGGGTGGTGAGACCCTGGCCCAGGGTGCCCAGAGAAGCTGTGGCTGCCCCTCCCTGGCAGTGTTCAAGGCCAGGTTGGATGGGGCTTGGAGCAACCTGGTCTGGTGGGAGGTGTCCCTGGCCACGGCAGGGATGATGGAACTAGATGATTGATAAGATCCCTTCCAACCCAAACTGTTCTATGAAAGGACTAGAGTGTCTGGCAGGAAAACCAAAGCTCAAAGGTAATTACTAGTGAGGCACAGAGACCTGTTGGCAAAGGCAAGGAAGGAGGCTATAATTCTTTCAAAATCTTTTGCTTGGTCTCTGAGACGATGCACCCAATTGGAGTAAATTAGGTAGTGTAAATTTTGTCACAGGTTATAGGACTGAACAGAAATGCTGAGATAATCACTGCTTACCCTCAGGTCTTCTGTACAGACGAAGCTTGCCATTTATCTGTCTGAAGGTCCTGGTGTCTGTATTCTGTTCATGTATCTGCTTTCCAGTACAAATGTACCTGATCTACAGCTTTCACGTGACAGATAAGAAACTATCACTGTTTTCCAATAGCTAAATTAAATATGAGATCCCTGCCAGACTGGGATCTGAAATCTGCAAATCTGAAATACGCGATCCCAGCTGGAAATAAACTGTCAATACTCTGGGATCTCCAAACAATTTGCCTTGGATCTAAGTCATTAATCTGTCCCCTGAGCATAGGGAGCTGACAGCTGCATTCTCCAAATGAATTACTGTCAAAGAATTCCAGAAATGGTCTCCAGTAGTCCATTTTTCAAAATGGGACCTTTCCAAGTGCAGCCACTTGACCCCCTACAGCTGCTTTTCTTCCAGTTAATTCTGCAATTTCCTGAACTGCTGTGTAGCCATGTAATCATTCGCTACAATTATCAGTTTCCAAGTATTTGAAGGCACTGTTACCTCCCAGAAGAATATCTTGCAATCCAGTTGCTTCCTGTTTCATTAATTTAATTTAGTACTCATAATCATTTTTCATTGGAAATGCTTTGAATTTTCATTTCCATGCTCTTCTGTGGCATTTACAATACATGAGATGTCATAGAAGAATAATTAATATGTATAAAAAAATGTGTGCGTTGCAATTTACTCTGGAAAGAGAATCTCTAGACTTCTAACTGGCAAGTTTTCAGATCTGGAAAGACAATCCCTGGCATTTGTGCAGAATTGGAGAAAGCAGTCAAAAGAAGTGGGCAACAAATTTTTGAGCTTTGGTGGAGTTTGAATTAATTAAGTCTGTAGGATCTTATAAGAAACTAAAAGTATTTTGGAAACCTGTCAGTCTTGAGCAGAAAAGGAATGCTTGCCCTCAGGTGCCTGACTTTTCAGGCAAAAGGGAAAGGCACAGGTGGTCTGTTTTTTCTCATACCCTGTGGTACTTGGTCACATTTTCTTGTCATTCTTATTTGTCTGATACTGCTTGCTCATTTACCTAAGTCCAAAGTCATGCAGACTAAGCAGCAGTCTGCTTTACAAAGTGCTTGAGAAGGTTGGACCAAAGGAGGCTTTTAGCATGCAGGCTGATGAGAAGATGGGGCCTGTGGGGAGCTACTTCACAGGGGCAGAATTGCACATGCCTTTCCCAAAGGGATACGTAGACATCCAGGTCAGTCAAACTTGTCAGTATGTGCTCTTGTAGCATCCCTACTTTCAGCCAGTGGATTGCCATTGTACTGTAAACACTGGGCCCAGCTTTCCCACCCAAGTACAGAAGAGATAGAGATATGTGCACTTGTACAAGCTTCTCCAGTTCTCATCCATGGTGCAGGCATGCTTCTCAGCACCTCCCTGTGCAATGTGTGATTTCGGAGAGAAGAATATTCTTCTTCTGCCCCTCACAGATGGGTAGAGCATAGTCCTGTGGATAGTGGCAGATGCATTCAGTCCTACACACTTCTGAGTGTCAAGGCTTGAGTTTGGCTCAGGTGTGCTCTGTCTGGGGGAGGACAGCAAGGTTATGCTGAGCAGAAGGGGCAGGCAAAACCATGAGCAGCTTGGACTGGGAATGAGGAGTGTAACTGATGAAAAAAGAGTGTATCCTTCCTGCCCTGGCATGGGGGTGATGCTTTTATGAATCAGATTTAAGGATAATTAAAGACTCAGGCTCTGATAAAAAGGGTAAACTTCTCTGACATCTAGATTTTTAAACATGATTGCAGATATTGAAGTGTTACTGGGGAAAAGAGACACCTAGGACTGGGTGGGAAGAGTTTTTGGCAGTGTGGAAAGGTGTAAAGGTTATAAATTGAAACACCACAACTATTATTTGTTGTGTTAGACACTGGCAACGGCTGAAATAAATCCTTTTGGATTAATTACTGCAAATTGAAGAACTCATTTTGGCTTCTCATTTAGACTTTTGTTGTGACAAAGCTCTATTAGCACCCAGTGTAATGAGCTGCAAGATAATGTCAAAATTGTAGAAATTAATAAACGTAAAAATAAGTTGATTTAATTATGTAACTAGCTTATAAGGAAGATTGTGTTAATTTTGGCATGGCCTGTGAGATTGGTTATTTAAGAAATGAGAGTGCACCAACATTAAAGGCGTTAATTTGTGTGTTACAAGCTTTTTAAATTCTGCTAAGGGACTCTCTGTAAACAAATATTCAAGAACTTTGCAGAAATAGAGGCAGATTCACAGGGTTACACTTTCTTGGCAGGTCTTTTTGGGAGGGAAAGGAATCTGTGCAAATTACAGTGTGAATTAGTGGCAACTGCAGCACTGTTTACCCATATACATGTGGTCAGAGCAAAAATCTTGTCCTTTTTCTTTCATTATGAGGTGGAACTATGCACGCAGTTGGCAAGCACAGCACATTCACTGTGCTGCGGTACCTTTACACCCTGCTTTACCTGCAGGGTGTTGGTGTGTCTGTATCCAGGACTAGCTATTTCTCAGAGGACTGAAAGGAAACTCGGTAGCTCCCTTCAATTGTTTTCTGCCAGAGGCATCAACAAATCTAGGTTCTGCTCCCTGGGGAGTGGCTATCGGTTTTTCCATAAGGTGGTGTTTGTACTTTTATTAAAGCTTGCAGTCATTTCCAAATTGCGAAAATACTGCACTCGGCGTTTGTTTTATTTAAAGCCTGATGTTCTCCATGGCAACTGAGCAAAACCTAATCTGAGTTGTCTTTTAATTCAGCTTTAAGAAAACAAGTTAATTTTTAGTGATGAATGTCTTTTAAATGGGATTTTGGGTTGTGGGCAAGGGTGACCTGTGGGCTTTTTGGTTGTTGGCAAGGTAAGGACCCCATATGTGATGGCAGGATGGCTCTGCATCAGCTGGGGACCTGGGTCTCCGGGTTGTGGGGTGGGATCTGGCCTTTGGCAGAGAAGGGAGCAAGAGAGCACTTGGCTTGTGCCCTCTTTGTGAATTTGAATTTCCAATGAGACTGGTGATTCCCTCCTTGGAGCAAGCTTGCCTCAGCCAACTGCCAGTCTTACGAATGGAAAAGTAACCTTGGTGTTAACATAGAGATGTTGCTTTGCCTTTTTGCAGGTAGATCAATATGCCAGCTGACCGTGGGGTTTCTTTTGTGAAGATCTGACCCTTGTTCAATGTGCTCCACTTTTCAGTTGCTTGAAAATCAGTCTCTGACTGTGGGATCACGCTGTCAATCATTAAACGAATTTAATTTATACTCTTTACAGCCCAAAATTTCTCATTGGACTATTGCAAACTGTGGAATAATGTGAGCATTTTCTTTCAGTTACGTGGGGGACTGTGAGATTCACATGGACATATCAAAATTTAATCTCGGAGTGAAAGGCATACAGGTGCGTGCAGTGCTAACGTTGTCTGTTCACAGCTGTGTGTGGCAGCATCTCCCACTGGGGAGGTCATGACACTTAACTGGGAAATCACCAACTAGCGGGCTTAGAATGATTGGGTTTATCTCCTTGTGTTTTGGCTGGGGCAATGATGCCTTCCTTGGAAAGCATCTAAATACCACTTTTAAGCTTCTTAGTGTGACTCCTAAACAGGGTCAGTGCTAAAGCATTGACCCAGCTTCTGCCCCTGGAGCTCGGAGGAGCTGCATGTTGGTAGAGAACTTCAAAAGAGCCAGTTCTGCCGGGGTGTTCTTAGGCTGGTGTAGATTAGAAGAACAAGTTCTTACAATGTTGAAAACTAATAGGCAGATCACTCCATTGTGTTGCAGTCAGGCTTGCAGGGGGATTCTGTGAACTTAAAAAACATTGCCCAGTATCAATAGTTTGGGAGGTGAGAGGTTATTGTTGCTGATAAGTTCTAAATCAAATGACTTCAAGTAGGATTTTAAGAATATTTCTGTTACTGAAAAGCTCACAGTTTTGAAACTGCATCCTGAGAGTGCCTTCAGACTCAGTTTTTCTTGGTCTATTCTGTTGGCAGTTGTACGGGACGTTGCGGGTGATCCTGGAACCTCTTCTGACCGATGCACCTTTTGTTGGAGCGGTGACCTTGTTTTTTATGCAGAAACCGGTGAGTCAGTGGCAAACTGTGCTCTGCAGCCTTCTTGATACTTGGTCTGTCTTAAAGGAGGAAGGGTCTTCAGCAGCCATCTCACAGGCCTTTGCTGCAAGGCTCCTGGCAGGTGGATTTTAAATCTTCCCATTCACAGATTTTAAATGCAGTCATTTTGGGGGCCATTCAGCCATGGTTGTGCTTTGAAAACTTGCCTGCTTAAGGTCACGTGCCTTGTAGTTGAATTGTGGTTTAATAAAATATGAGGACTTCTAGTCTTGTAAGGACCAGTTATCGCACACAGCTTTGCGGGTTATGCTCTGCTTGAGTTCATGGAAGTCATACATTTTTGATCTCAGATGAGGTGTTTTCGTGTTTAGATGTTGTAGCATTATTTTAGCACATGAAAAAACCCTTTTTGTTTATTGTGTGAATAGAAATACAGACTCCTGAAGTCATGTGGTGTTGGTAAATCCCCCTGCCTCAGGGCATAGGCCAACCTCTTAAGTGAAAGGATGAGGAAACAACTTCAAAGTCTAGGTAGAGCTGTTGGATTATTACGCATGACCCTAGGGCATCTGCCGGTGGCCATTGCTAGGGACTTAATGATGTCTTTCCCCGTGCTTGCGGGGTAAGTCCCAGTGATATCCTGGCAGGTAGAACAGATAAGGGAATTGATACCACGTGTTGGTTTTAATGCACAAATGCAGTCACTGGTGCAGGTTTTGCTTTCTTTAAACGACTGGTTTTGTTTTAGAAGCATTTGCTTCCCCTTTAAATTCCACATTTGTTCTGAAATAAATTTTAATGGTCATGTATATTTTTTTCCCCCGATCTTCTTGTAGCACTTGGAAATCAACTGGGCAGGCATGACCAACCTCCTGGATGTCCCGGGGATTAAGTGAGTGTCTACTTTGCTTCACTTCACTCTTTTTTAAAAAGCATTTGGAAATTGGGATGGTGTTTTTCAGTAATTGTCAAAGCTGTTCTCAAGGTGCTGTCCTGATACTCATCTCATTGTATCTGACTGTGGAGCTTGCAGAACCTGAGGAGGGTGCTTTTTACATTCTGTCAAAATTGCTTCAATCCCTTCGTTGCATTTGGGATTTAGGATGGAAATAGTAAATCCCAAAAACTACAATGGTCTGTAAACTAAAAACCAAGTCCTTCCATTTCCCATGTGCCAGCTACTTGCAAAGGTAGATGAGGTAGGCCCAGGTGATTGGCAGTCTGTGTTTATGTTTATTTACCTTAAAGTGAAAAAAGGCAAGGTAGCACAGAGCTGCAGTCTTTCTGACAAACTGAAACACAATCAGTGATAAAGAAAACTGCACCAAATTTAGGAGAAATGTTCTTCTCTTTCCATGTAATCTGCTCACCCTCTAGGTTCTTAAGAAAACACAGCTCTTCCCCAGTGCCTCTTGGGTTGATTGTGTACATAAAACTTGCACAGCAAGGGTGAAAATATTAGTGCTTTTCAGTACTGCAAGTTTCAAACTCTTTCTCCAGGTTGGAGAGTTGTTTTTTCCTTGTTCTTCTGTGTAAGGATAAAAATCTGTTACACAAGAACATTTGGTTACTCAGCCATTGCCTTTCTCCCTTTAAATGCAAATGCAGACACCTCTGTTCCCCTCTCTTCCCCTGCAGCTCATGGTTTGCAGACTCATAGGAAGTGGCTGGCTACTTGAGGTGCCACTTTATGCATTAAAGGGCCTCTGAAGACCTTTGATGTTGAGTGAGAGGAAGCTTGCTTTTTCTTCTTAATTTGAGGCCAGAGCGGCCTTTTGCCCTGAAGTTTGCCCTGAGAGCTCCATTTTTTATCAGAGAAATTAATCTGTTCTTTTCTAAGGTGGTTTCCTTCATCCTTGCAGGGNTCTCCCTTTCAAATGAATCTGGGCATATTTAAGAGAGTAAAGAAACTGGATGCAGTTGTCTGTCCGCACGTACAAGCTGTGTTTAGTTGGGTGTACCCTGAGACTCAAGAGAAGGGGCAGTTCTGTGACCTTCCTGTGGGTTTGCTTTGACAGGAAAGCCAACAGCCTGACTGAGGGCTTTAAGGCTCCTGGTTTTACGTTTGGAGTGAGAGAGGACTTTCCTCCTGCGTGAATCCAGCCTTGTCTGTGAGCTGTGACAATTCGTTGCACAGTCTTACCCTGAGAAGCTGCCTTATAAACACTAGATTTATCAAGAGGACTAAAGTCTTTCAGATGTTTGGTGCTCTTGGGTTTTCCTCTTAATATTGTCTTCTGCTCATGCCAAGTTGTAGTAGTATGTTGAAATCTTCTTGTTAATCTCCTGGCAAGTACTGGACATCTGTGATAGCCTTATACTTCTTGCTCAGGAAAAATAGGTCAAATCAGTTGTCCCTGCTATACAAATGGAGCAGTTCTAAAGAAAGTACTTAAACGCTGTGCAACTTTTAATTAGACAGGAAAGTCCTTAAGCTCAAAGACAAACAGTATCCTCAGTTCATCCAGTGTAATCTCTGTGCCAAAGGTCCAGTT
>VZRW01009678.1:0-10320 GCA_013398125.1 Aegotheles bennettii
ACCGAAAGCGAAAACACTCCCTTGGGGACCCCAAAAAATCCTCTCTGCAGTCCCCAGGTGAGCAGTTCCTCTAACTTCTGCTGCTCAAGTCTGCTTCGGTTATTTTAGCCATTTGCAGCAGGCATTCTACTATGGGCTTCCCAATTGCGGATACCGCATTCCCCATAGGGTTTTCAGTGGCGGATACCACGTTTCCCATGCTGCCGTTCACCGTAGTCTTACAATCCTTCTCAGACAGCCCTGTCTCTCTCTCGGACAGCCCAACACTTTTCCCAAGGTTCCACCAACTGCAGCTTTCCCTCGCTTTTTCGTTATGATCCTCAAAAGTTCCTTACTGGATCACGTCAGGGTCACCAGATGTTGGGGATCCAGGCGAGGCTAGGCAATGTAACACCAATCTGGCAGCAAGCCACCCCGGAGCGCGGGGTGCGCAGAGCCAGCTGCCCTTCCAGCACTTGACGTCCTGGCTGGTATTGTAGGTCTTAACAGTCTTCAACATCCACTACACAGAGCACATACTGCTCTCTCCTCTGGTGCTCAGGCACTGAGGTACCCTAGTGCCCCCAGCCCTGCCTTTTAAGGTCCTTAGTCTTGTTAAGCAGTTAACCTTATTATTACAAAACAATTATCACCTGAGTGTAATGGTCAGTGGGGCTGCTCTATCAATCAACAATCAGTTAGCACTCTGATCAACCTCTACACTCAGTAATACCAAAAATAAAGTATGAATTTTTATTGATTATTAGGAAAGAAATAGAGAATAAAGCAGGAAACAATTTTATTGCTGCAAAGCTCCATAGTTTGCCTCCATTCTTGAATACTGTGTGAAGTCTGGATCCCCCTTATTTTTAAAAACTGTACAGTACAACTACAAGGATTCCAGAAAAAGGTAATGATGTCTATACTAGAAATTTAACAGAACTTCTGTATTTAACAAATATCTGAAGTTTATGTTATGAGATTAAGTCCTTCCTCCTCAACCACTGCAGAAACATAAGCTCAGCAGCAACTGACAAATGCTATGCTTCTATTACTGAAAAACCTTGTCACTGTAGGACAAAAGACCTAAGATTATGAAAGGTATGGAATGGCTTCCATAGTAGGAAACCTAAATAAAATAGGTATCCTAAGTGGTACACAAACAATGGCTAGAAACCAGTTCTTCAGTTTCTTCCAAGGTAAGGAAATAAGAGGAAAAAAAATGAAGTTAACAGAAGCCAGATTTAAAGCTATTAAAGACAGTTTTTCTTTATGCAAGGATATATACAACTCAATTCTGCCCACTGCCTAAGTAGGCTTTTGATGTCAAAAGCTTGTGTAAAAGTTCAGGGCTCCTGTAAAAAATCAAAGGATTAAGTTCTACACAACAAAATAAATTAAATTCTTCAGTTTTTATCAAAGTCATTTTAAGTACTGTATAAAGAGCACTGACAAAAAAACTAAAAATATAACTATATAGATATATTAGTTAAACACCATTTTCATAAATTCTGTGTTTCCTATTTAACTGCCTCTTAGTTTTCTTGGGGGTTTTGTGTGTGTTATTGGGGATTTTTTTTTTTTGTTGTGGATTTGTGGGTTTGTTTTGGGGTTTTTTTGTTGTTAAGAGTTGTAAACCTTATAGTCTAGGTAATAACAATGGAATTTCAACATAATATATCCCTCACTTTATTCTATCTTCAATTTTTGTGTAATATTTGTTATATTTCTTGATGGGGGGGAAATAAAGCTGAGGAGTAGATTAAAAAAACCCAACCATCCAGTAATACCATACCTCTGATCCTTCTGCATTAAAATGATCCAGTGCTTGTTTCCTCAATTCTCCTTTTATTGATCCATCAAGTCTCTAAAGAGATTGAATAATACAGTTAAAAAGGAACTCCTTCTATATTCTAATCGGAGCAACTTGAATTTGCAATTGCCAAAACTATTAGGGTGAGGAAATAAGAGTAATGCAACACTTCATTTTTCTAATTCATCAGTTTCATTTCAAAATACTATTTAGCATATAGTAATTACCAGTCTTTTCCTGTACGTAAAATTAAACTTTCATAAATCTTTCTACAAGAAGGACACTTTTCTTAAGATAAAGCGGTAAAAATCAAGGCTTCTCGGCTACCACCAGCAAAATTCTTACCTGAAAGGGAAACTGACGATACTTCAGATATTCTGCTAGGATGTCCAGCATCCTCACCATCTGTGAGAAAATCAGAACTCTGTTGCCACGTTCTCGCAGACGAATCAGTAGCTTGTCAAGAAGGATTAGTTTCCCACTGCTACGTATTAAATGCTACAAGACAAGAAAACGTGTATTGCAAAATAAGTTCACCTCAACACTAATATATACTGCAGATGGTTAGACATTCATTAAGTGAACATGAAAGTTTAATAAGTATTTAGTCAGTCCTGATCTTGTAAAAACTCATTAGAAAAGCATTAAGTACTCTAACTGAAATCAACAGGAGTACTGACTAGCACGTTTTTCAAATAAATGAATTTCTCAGCTCTGACTCATAAACACTAACATTTCATTAAAATATTAAGTAAATATACTGTGCTATGAGTTAGAGCAGTTACAGCGTAGACTCAAGTTCTTTTCTACCAGATAAACAACAACAGAGACTACCTGACTACCTTAGTACTACTTGCTCCTTACTTTCTGTCTTCTGAACAGAAATAAGCATTGCTACTTGATCCTCTAGGTATTTTTAAACAATGCCTAATCAGTCAGGTTTCTCAGGCATCATAGAAGTGAGAGGAATCTTCTTTGTAGATACCAACAGGCTTTAGCTAGGTTACAATGTTAAGCCTTCTTAGCTCCAATGGGAACAACCAGAACACAAACACAGGTGCATGCCAAATTTGAAGTTGAAAACATTAGGCCTCTTTAGCTGAAGAGACTCAAAATAGAATTTTAGGGGAAAAAATAAAAATAAAACAGTTAGGTGCTTTTATTCTTTATGCCAGAAATTAGAAAGATGTATCATTCATAATTAGAGCTAACAAAGCTTATTCAGATGAGCCAAGGAAATAATTGTTACAAGTATGCAATTATTAGCAATAATGGCTGAACAGTTCTGATGAGTTTAATTATAAATTTGGGTGTGCCAAGTTGCAAATGAAACATCCTTTATCACTTTATAATATAAAATAGCTTGTGCAGTGACAGCTTGTGATTTCAATCTAGTAGTTTTGGGAAGTATTTAAATTATGAACTTCAAAGCTTACAGAAAAAAAACCCTGATCTTTGGAAACATTTGTGTTATAAATTGCATCAATTATAACAGTCCTTTTACTTGTTGCTGTGGTCTCAACAGTTTTAGTACAAAGGTTAACTAACCTCTATAAAAAAAACAAACTATAAATCCACAACACAATCACAGACGATCTTTGGTAGTGATGCTATAATTGCTTTTATTTATAACAACAAAACCAGACTAAGCTTTGCATGCTTACTACTTTTATTTCCTTTCACTTTGATTGTTTGAAGGCATGCACAGTGTTTGGTTACAAAGAAGCTTAAAGAGATTCTGCAGCTTACTTTCTGCTATCACATGGATTGTTGATGTACCACTGCCAGTTACATGCATTTGCATTTATATTTAATTTACCTGTTTATTTAATTGCTTTATTTTAATCTGGGATTAAAATAGGTCTGAAGTTTATTTAGTCTAAAAATAGACTATTTCAAACTATTTCCTTTTTATTTTTATCATAATTCAAACCAGGGATATTTTGTTTAGTATTGATCTCTCTATTATTCAGTTCTAGTTAAGAAACAAAAAAAATAATTCACTTTACCTGTAAAACCCAGGATGCACATTTAATAGAAAACTTGTTCTTTCTTAATATACTTTAATAAGAACTAATAATTTGCCAACACTATATAAAATTAGAGATGTAAACACACTTAAAAAAAAAAGTTATTACCTGTAAGGCCTCCTGTTTATTATAGAATTCATTATTTTCCGGTGGTTTAATGAGGTAGCAATGGTTACAACACTTCTTGAGTTCCATCATGATGTTCAAAAAGCCTGAGGTACTGCCTTTTGAACCTTTATTCAGGGCTTTATAATTCCTGGTTAAAATCCACCTATGATATAGAATGTTCAATGGAAGTAATTGCTAACCATTTATGGAAATATGAAAGATGTAAGTTCTCAAAATATCAGTTCAAATTGCATTATGAGAACATTTACACTTCAGTAATTATCATAGAGACATATAATTAAAATAGCAGAAATTAAAAAGTGTCATTACTTACTTGTAATATTGCTTTTGCAACGCACTCATTTCCATCCTTAAAATTTGTTCAACTTTAGCAGGTAAAGACTTTTCTACATCTTTTTTAACTCTCCTGAGTAGAAATGGTTCAAGTTCTTTGTGAAGGCTTGCATAACCAAACTCTCTCCCTTTGCCATGCTCCTCTTCAAAATCTTCCCAAGAAGAAAATCTTCAACATAAGAAAGAATAAAGGTAAAATAGCGACATACCATAAACACAGACATACAAAGACCATAAATATACCACATGCACACAAACACTTCTTCCCCACTCCCCTCTGTTTTATGTAATAAGTTTCTGAATTTGCATCTCACAGAAAATTCCAAATATTTTATCTGGAAATAGGAAAATGGAAAATTCAAAACACTTTTGCAGAATGAAAATTCAAAACAAACTATTGAATTTTAATTTCTCCAGTGAAAACCCAACATTTTACTTTTTTGCATGGAAACCCAGATAGAAGGTTGCAGAAATTTCATTATATTTCTCAAGAGCAACATGCAAAAATAGTTATATAGCTGGAGGAAATGCAACAGAACAGACCACTTCACATACTTTTTGCAGCTTGTATGGACTAGCTGAAACGTGATTATCCTCTGGTATGTGCCAACAGACTAAGAAAATGGACTTTGTGATCAAATGAATAATAGGTGCCAGATAATAACCTTAGTGGTTTTGCTTTTAAGGTTCTGAAGAAGTCAATGCAATGCAATTCAACACAGCAAACCTGTTCTATGCAAACCATAAGGGCAAATTGGTTGCCTGACTGAACTACTGGATATTGGCCATTGCAGTACAAGATTGTTTTCATTCATGGTACTAACACAGAAAAGACTACATTCTCAGATCCATTCTATTTCCCCAGAGTAAATTAATGTGATTTTCCTTTTAGATTAGCATCTTTTCAGGGTTCTGAGCCATGCATCAATCTATCTTTTTTGAGGACTACTAAAACATACAAAGTGACAACTGCTACCAAAATGATTTATGAAGAGCACTATGAAAAATACATGAATCTATTTTATATAAAATATTTAAACTATTTAACAATGCAATTCTTTATCTCTATTGATTCTCCAAATCACTACAATATTCCACCATAAGAAACTTGACCACCAAAAAATAATAAAATTTAAAAAAAGAAAATAAATCACATTCCTTACTTTTCTGGCATGATGAAGTGCAGCAAAGACCAAAGTTCTTTGAGGGAGTTTTGCAGAGGTGTTCCAGTAATAAGAAGACGATGATTAGACTTAAAGTCTATTAAAGTCTTGTACAGAAGGGAGTCATCATTTTTTAAACGATGCGCTTCATCAACTCCTATAAATACCCAATTCAGACCACCGAGGAATGACTTAAAAAAAATTGGGGGGGAGGGAGAAGATATTATACAAGTTAATACATTATGCAATTTCTTACACTTTACATGAGGTTATATATACACCATATACACCATCACTCCCTTTATTTTAATAATAAATGGACACCTATGTTTTTAGCATTAATTATGGTTTTTATGTATGCAGGCTTCCCAAGTTTAAAAGGAAAGTATAAACCAAGTTTATACTTGGGTGAAAGAGGAAGGCCAAAAACTGATGTATACATTTTCAATTGACAAAGAAATTCCACTATTGACTCTCTTCTTTCCAGCATGTACAAACAAATGAAATGGAAAGCCAACAAGCAGAACTTTTTTAATTAAAATTTTCATATGCTGTTAGGATTAACCATAACTCTATGTGCTACCATCATGAAGAGAGTATTAATATACATAATACTGCACATACAAATAGAAAGATAAAACATGGGATTTCAGAGTTGTGAATCATAGGCGTTTGGGGCTAGGGGTTGGTTTATTTTTTCAGTTCCTAAATGATGGTCTACAGGAAAGTAGAGATTTTGAGATGCGAAGAAATTACTACAGTAATGTGTAGCTCAAGAAAAAGAAGTTTTACCCACTTGATATGGGGAGGCGTAGAAAGCCTCACCACACATACATAAAATCTAAAAGTGCTTAAAGAAAACTTCACTGTCATACTCCCCCTTATCCATTTAATGGCCCAGAACCCAAATATGTGCCAACTCTAATGGAGTTTTACATTCTACAAATGATTTTATCTCCCTGAAGAAGTGTGATTACCTTATCCTTCAGTAAAATTTCGTATGTTGTCAGAAGTATGTTAAATTTTAATCGTTTGGTCTGTGGATGCATCCATTCATGAGTTCTTATCTACAAGAAGAATCAAGGAAACTATAAGCTAAAGAAAAATGGTCTTATTGATTGGGATGACTTCAGGTACTACAGCAATATAGATGTTAAGTGACATACAAGAATCTGATCACAAAAAGGAATATAACACAAGAAGCTTATTTTTTTAAAGTTATTAAACAGTGGGGGGGAGAGTGTTGTTTTTTGTTTGGTGGGTTTTTTGTGAATTTGTGTGTGTGTGTGGCCTTTGGGGTTTTGTGGGGGTTTTTTGTTGTGGGTTTTTTTTTGGCCTTTTTTTTTAACTTTAAGGTTACTTACATTCCTCCTTTCAGAAAACAAATTAAGATTATGTCTGTCTGGCTTAAATATTTATTTTATGCACCTGAATAATCACATGACAAAAGACAATTTCTTTTCAAAAAGGTTGCATTTTTAATCCTTTTTATTATTAAGCAGCAATTAATTCTTTCACATATATTTATATCAGATCAAAACTTATGCTTTTAATTTGCATTTTAAACACATACAATGTTTCAAATAAATATTTGCTCTTTCCTAATCAAAATATTGGAGATTAGCATAAGGCAGGAACATGAAGTGAGTCTTGTTTACCACTAATCTTTTTCAATGATACAAAGAAATACTCACCATATTTCTGCTAGTTATATCTCCTAAGTAAACCACAGCATTCATCTGAGGAGCCCAAGTTTGAATCTCTCTTTGCCAAGATGTCAAGGTAGAAAGTGGTACGACTAGCAAGAAAGGCCCATACAGTTGATGTTCGTGAAACAGGTAGTTCAGAAAAGAAATTGTTTGTATTGTTTTACCCAGACCCATTTCATCTGCAAGAATACAACTATTACCTCTAAAAAAAAAACAACAAAAAAAACCCAAACAAATCAATAAATTTATAAATGCTTTCAAATTAAAAACAGCAACACTAATTTAAGACTATACTTACTTGCACCATGAGTGAGCAAGCCAGTTCAGTCCATTTAACTGATAATCTCTTAACTCTAAACTCTCATGTCCTCCAATATAAGAGGGTTGCTTCTTTAGTGCAACAAACCTTGGCCTCTGTTTTAGAATCTGTCAAAAGCAAATTGAGCATCAGTCCTACTATTAAATTACCAAAATGTCATCTTACAGAAACTAAAAGTAGCAGTAGGAATCTGTTTGGTCACCAAGCCTAGTCTTTATTCATCACAGACAACTAGGCCATCTAACAATAGCAACCCATTTGCAAGCTAAAATTAGTTTGACTGCTGATCTAAATTCCACAACAGAAGTGACATGAATTCATTCACAAAGGTTACTTTTAAAACAAATTAAAGTACTAAACAATTCTATCTTTGAATGGCAATTAAATAAGTAGGGAAGAAATATCTACAAAAGGCTATACTTAATGCTTGCTACAGATAGAAATATAGCTATCTATTACTGTTCTGGACAACATTCAAAAATATTTTATATGTATCTTATTTCTGGATGTGTAAAAATACATCAACTTCTTTCTTTATTATTGCAACTGTACAAATCCATTGAAATTACACTCACCTTGCAGTCCTTAAACGGAGTGGTCTTGGATTGATTCCTACTAAAATACTCATCAATACATGCCTGAAATTTTTTGGCAATGAGAGCACCATCTTCCCAGCTACATTCTGAGTAAGGCAGACCCTGCCATTTGCAATAGTAGTCTGGGTAACCAGCTGCTGATTTCTGATTTGAATGAGCTGCAGAAACGCAGAGATACCAGATCAATATTTTCCTTCTGTATTTTAAGAAAGCACTTATTTTAGGTGATAAGACAACATGAACTAGTTTCACAGCAAAGACAGTATAACAACTTTTCAGAATTTTGTTTTGC
This sequence comes from Aegotheles bennettii, assembly GCA_013398125.1. NCBI lineage: Eukaryota > Metazoa > Chordata > Aves > Caprimulgiformes > Aegothelidae > Aegotheles > Aegotheles bennettii. Next base: position 8,364 of record VZRW01009678.1, read on the forward strand.
CTTAAGTTGTTAGGGATATTAATAACAATTTTCTTAACTATAAATTCAACATGCAAGCAATAAACTTCTAATATTCTCAACACTGGTTTCCATCTGGAAGTTTGTCACGTACCAATTATCCTTTCCACTATTTGATACTGTTTATGTAGATCATCTGTAAGTTCCTGCTGGCAGTTATAATATTCCACGTCTTCTGGAGAAGCATTTTTCAGCCTGAAATGGGAATTTATTTGCAGCACTTATTACATTGTGTAGTTCTAAAACTAAGAAAATCTGGCAATTTTAAAGCTCTGAACATAAACACCATAAGAATGCTGCTTGAAGTGCTATTTTGAAGAAGCTACAACTCTGAAATTCCTGCTATAGAAGTGTTGCATCTGGTCTAGGTACCTCATTACTGATGACTGAAAAAGCTTATCAAGAGACATCACTATCAGATACAGCTTGTACCAGTCACGCAGATCACTTACAATATCTGTTCTCAACACTGAGTAGTGTACTTCACATGGTATTTTCATGGAACAGCACCGATGCCTCACTATAAGAATCTATCTTCTGTGTAGGAGTCACTAAAAATCCCACTACTATTCATAGATTATATTAAACGTACTAATAAAATGGAATACCAAAACATAGCATTAAAATGTAAGGACTTTTTTCACATTGTTCTGAGGCTTTAACAGAAGTTTGAGCCAAGAAAACTAAATGCTGTAATGTTTTGAGTGCTTTAGTCATTTCTGGTTTTTTGGTTTTGTTTTTAATCTGCAGCAATTCCTGAAGAGCTCAAATCAAAATACAATCAATGACAAAATTAGTAAAAGGTAAGATTTAAAACAAAAACAGAAGATCCACCCCCCATCTTGTTAAAACTTCATTTATAATAGATACATTAAAATCTAGGTGCAGAAGCTGCTTCCTTAAAGGCCTGATTTTACAAGATGTGCGAGTATTCTCACTTGCTCAAGTAAAGTTTGTATGCTCAGAATCTTACAGGATCATAAGGTATCAGGGAAGCTTCAACTTCAAAGCTTCTGTCTTCCTGTTGTATAGGCACTTGAAACTATGCCTTTACAAAGAGGAGATAGAACTCACAGAAACACAATAAAACATCTATATTGATACAAAAAACATGCAACGTGGAAGTAGTTATAAAAATACTCACCAGCGTTTTGTTTCCTGATCCTTTTTCTTATAGTTGTCCAGTTTCTTCATTCCTTTAACATTTTGTTGCTTCAGTGTTTCCTCAGTTTCCCAAGTATTATGGATATGTGACCAGCCTTTCCATTTAATAAGATATTGTACTTCTCCTAGCTCCTTTGACTTTTCAAACCCAGTATTTGGGTCACCATCTGCCTCAACTGCATAGATGGTGGTTGCAGCACCAGTGGCTGATAAAGAAATCACACCATAAGGCTCTATTAAGCATGCACTGCCATAACCAGTAAAAAAACCCACAACCAGTAAAAAAAAAATACTGCAGAATGCAATTTGTGATGCATGCAACTCGGCTAAATATATCTACAACTCTTATGTCACTCCTCTTATTTGAAGAAGTATATCAATGAGAAGTATATCAATCAAGAAGTATATCAATCAAGAAGTATATCAATGAGATTCAAAAAAGCAACCAAAAAAACTTTGTATCTAAACTACAGTATCTCATCTCATGAGAATTTTCTTAGCATTCCTAGTTTTTCTAGCAATCCCCAGAGAATGCTCCACTAATACTGCTTGCTGTCATCTTTGCTACAACCTTCTCATCTCTGAGAACATAGCAGATATTTGACATTGTGCTTAATCAGTCTTGAGACTTGAATAGCCTAATATTCAATTATTACTATTGATGCTATAAATCCAATTCACAGAATCAAGGAATGGTTGAGGTTGGAAGGGACCTCTGCAAGTCATCTGGTCCAACCTCCATGCTCAAACAAGGTCACCCAAAGCCAGTCGCCCA
>VZRW01009679.1:0-32075 GCA_013398125.1 Aegotheles bennettii
GACAAAAGAGGCTGCTGCTGGCCTTTTGTTAGCGGCGGCGGCTCGGGGTGGGGGGACGCCGGGATTCCCCCCTTCCCCCTTCCAAAACAGCCGGGACCCTGCCTGCTGCGGGGTTGATTTGATGGGCAGCTCGCAAACGTGCCATCGGTTTTCCCCCGAGGGGCGGCCGTGTCCCTGCTCCTGGGCTCACTGTGCCCTTCCCTTCTGCCTAGGGGGAGTTCCATCTTTTTTTTTTTTGTTGTTGATCAAATTAACTTTCTGACAAGTTTCATCTCATGGCTTTCTCTGTTCGAAGGTCTGAGGCGCATCTGTAGTTCCCCAGGAGTGACAAAACCAGGGGTAGGGCTTTTTTAGTTGGGTTGCCAGTGCTGAGATTTTTTTCTCTTTTGCTTGCACTTGATTCTGTTTGCAAGCAATGAGGAATGACAGGAGTGCACATAGGGAGGGTTTCTTGGCTGATTACATTTGAGCCAGGAATTCACTGTGAAAATAAAGCCAAGGGGTGATAAATAAAAGATGCAATCTTCTCTAGGAGACAGACACCCAGCGTGGGCTTTGCTTCACTTGCTTTCAGCAGTGGAATAGGCCTCAGTGAGTAGCTATGAAAGGAAAAAAAAAAGTAACTTTTTGTATGGCTTCAAAAAGCAGGGGGCATTGGGTGATGTTGGCAAGGGTCAATGTGAAGAAAGAAAATATACATAAATACAACTGAAATGTTGACTGCTGCTTCTGAGCCCTTAAATGCATTCCAAACAAACGCTATACCTACTACTCAAAATACATTTGCTTTGTTTTGTTTGTTTTTTGTTTGGTTGGTTTTTCTTTCTTTCCCCAACCTTATGTGAACCTCCTTTGGAAGGTTGCACAAAAATAGTAGTAGAAACTAGTGGTATGAGACATGTCAGTTGTTCTGACGGAGGCCTTTGGCTTGCCTGGCGAGGGAGTTGTGAAGCACTTGGGTAGGCTGGGTTCAGCTGTAGGAAAGTTCTTGTGTAATTTGGGTAGGTAGCTGTGTCATTAGGACTGGCTCTTGCCAGTGAGGTACTCCTTGTGGAGCAGAAAGGTGCAACTGTTAAAGCCCATTCAACTGGAGTGAGTTATACTGGGCAGAGAATGAATATGGCTGAATATGTAGCATTGAGGAAAACTTAACGTTGACTTTATGTAAGCGCATGTTTGGTGACCGTATAAATGTGAACTCTATGTTCTTTGCAGTATGAGTAATGGAAACTCTGTAAATGTTTACTGTTGTACTATGGAAAAGTGCAGTTATTGGACAAAGTATGTTTTATTACATATCAGCTCTGACAGCCTTACTTGTAACACTAAGTATTGCTACAAACAGGGAATGCAGGATTTGATTTCTGAGGGAGGCACATAAATTTCAGCTCAGTGGTAGTTAAATGGAACCCTTTGCTTCTGAATTTTACATTTTTCTTTTCAGTCTAGCCCTGTGCATACATTCAGGCAACTTTTCATTGCAACTCTTTTCAAGTAGGAGAATTTCAAGAACGTTGTGCCTGCACTGTGCTAAAAACCTCCACATCGTTCTGCTTCATGCCCAGCCTGACTTCATCTCATGTGATGAAAAGAAAATCCTTAATAAAAGGAAGATGGCACAGTAGTGATACCCACAAATAATGCTCTTAATAATCAATCAGAAAAGTTGTGTGCTAGCCCATTTTGAAGTTGAATGTTATTGTTTTGGCATAATAATTAGCATCACTTAGTTCTGAAAGATTTTTCTCCAAAGGAGTTGGCTTTAAAACTCCATTTGCCTCTAATTTATTGATGTTTTTATAGCTTTTTTGATGTGTTTCCATTTGACATGAAGGATTTTCTCTTTTAGTTTATTTTAAAAAAAAAGTAAAATGTGGGATCCTGAAACAAACCTTTTTAATTCCATAAAACAGCTTTCCTACCATACATGTCTTTCACTTATTTCAATCCAAGTATTTTTAGTAAAAACTACAGTGTAAACATGAAAGCACTTTTTTAGTAAATACAATGATCTCGAAGCAAAATTAGGAATTGACTGGTGTTTCATTTGGCCAAACTGGTGAAGGTGCCAGGAGTGAGCAGACAGTTTTAGATGGTGAAGTGTATATTTGGTTTCTGAGGTTAGTCCTGAATTAGTGTACAGTACGGCATTGTTGTCACAGCTGTGGCTGTCAAGGTTAGGAAGAGGTGTGATCCCTCAATAGCACAGTTGACCTGGCGAAAACCCTTACTGCAGCTATTCTAGGAGAAGAAAAAAACCACCCTATGCCTCTGCTGGTATGACTCCTCTTGCTTGGGGAGAGATGGAGCTGTAGTGCTGCGAAGCCTGGCTTTGCTGCTGCAGCTGCATCCACGTTAGAAGTACTTGAAGTGGTTTTTGGATATGACCTGTAAGTACTCTTAGAGTATCCTTGTCTGTCTCTAATTTGAGGTTGGTTTGTCGTTGTTGCATAGACCCTGCTTGCTCATACAGGTTTTTCTTTAAGGCTTTGCAGCCCTTTCCATGGCAGCACGAGGCTTTGTAGTCAGGGTAGTCATGCCTCTTAGGTATGAATGGCGAGGCAGTGAGTTGGAGGGCAGAGACTCCTAGGGAAGGAAAATAATGTGAAAGAATTAATTGACTGGCACTTGCCACAGCTCCAGAATTCGATGTTAATGTTGTGAGCAAGAAAGCTGCCTTTTCTGGGGAAGAGGGTTCAGCTGAACAGCATCATCAGTGTGGAGCTGCAGACTCTTTTTTTCTGATGTCTCAGTGATAGCTGATTGGGGGATGTAACAAAATACTTTTTAGAGAAAAACAAAGTAAAATTTCTCAAGTATAAAGTAATGGCTGGAGCTTCCTGGAAGTTTCTTTTGTTGATTCTTAAATGAAGTTAAAGGCTTATGATTTTTTGTTCTAGTTTTCTTTAATGTGACGATAAATTATCTTCTGACTCAGAGGTGCTTTTATCATCTATTGTTACAGCTGATTATTCGCCCCCTTTTCTTTTTCTTTTTTTTTTTCTTTTTAAATATGAGCTGAAAGTTGGTGATTGCTTTCAAAACCAGGAGAAGCTATTTTTTTCACCAGGAAGATAAGAAAGCCTTACAAGACCATGCTGGTAACTGCTACATATGATTCTGGTGGCATGCGTATTGTAGTCAACAAATTTCAGATCCTTTTAATGGATGATATTCCAGTTAATATTTTTTTCTTTCTAGCAGTCTTTAATTGCTCCACAATTTCACTTTGTTTTGAGTAGAAACTGTGTTTTCTCTTCTTTCAAAGTTTAGTTACTTGAGTGCCAGCAGTGTAATGTGAAACACCTTTCTGTTGATAAAACCACACCAAGTATGTTACTGGCGAAGTTAGCACAAATGTTTTTGTGCTGTGAGTTGAAATGTGCCTTTTAGCAGACATGGTGGTCTTCACTGATGCATGCAATATGTATCTAATTGTTGATGAAACCTGTAGGACACAGGGATTTAGTAAAAATGTTTTATTTAATGCAAGTAATACTAAGTTGCGTGACAAAATGAAGGCTGGCATTCATGGATATGCAAGCACTGTGTTTTGAATTAACTTCTTGGAGTCCTGGGATACCAAATTGTCCTGGCATGTGTAGTGACCTTTTGCCAAGGGGAAAAGGTTGTATTAAACTCTGCCTGTTTGAGGAGGTGAAGTTTATCTGCTGACATGTCAAAGGAACAAGCATGGTTTCTTCTGCAGTCAACCTTATGCTGGGTTTTGGTTAGGAATGTGTGACAAACGAGTAATCCAGAATTTGCTAATACAGTATTGTGGTAGGGGAGTAAACAAATGATGTCTGACTTTTTGCTGGACTTCTTTTGACTTAGTTCCAAGACTGCTAGTCTTGTGAAAATACCTTCATTGATTTCAGTTTCAGTTTGCTTTAAGAAAATAGCTACCAATGTTTCCAAGTTCCAGAACAGAAACAAGTAAACTCAATTTAAAATAGTTCTTTCTGAAAAGGAGACATCTGAATGCATTCCAGTTTCCTTGTTAGATTTGGAATGCAATCCATTAATTAGGGAATGCACAAGCTATTTTCAGTGTGTGTGCTCTGATGTACTATCCTTGACCTTGAATAATTTCTTTGGAAACTCTAAAAAAAAAAGAAAAGGAGTGAAAAGAAGGAAAAAAAGCTTTCTTTCAAGACCTGATCACTAAACGTGGAAAACTTTGTAAACTGGCTCCTGCCTTTTTTCAGGCTTTCTAAAAATATATAATCTGGATTTCAAGAGAAGGTAAGCTTTTCAGAGTGATGTCTAGATGGGAAAAATCACAGAATAAAACTTTATACTATTTTTCTATGTAACTATGAGTAGTAGGATAAATGCAATAGAACATTGTCAATACTGCTCTAGAATTTATTTAGTTTTTAAGGAGAAAATTAACTGTAAATTGCTTTCCATAACAGTTTAAAACAAGGAGTTTTCTTTATAGAAAAGTTTTATATTGGGTTGACTTAACAGATTTTTTCATTCTTTGTTTTAGGTCAGTTTTCATGTTCCTCATGCTTCATTTTTCCTCAACTTTAAGGCTTTCCTAACTTCCAAGAAAACCATATTCATTTTCAAATATTGCTTCTGTTTTAGAAAGTGACTCCATCTCTGTGTATGATCAGATGTTTTGATATGTAGCAGTTCATGAGTTTGAGCCAGTTGTGATGCCAGCAACTGATGCCTGCACGTGCACGCTCTCTCTCTCCCCCTGTACTCTTAACTTTCAGAGACAAACAAACAATTAAAACCAACATCTGTGTGTGAGGGCAGGCTGAAACTATTTAAGTGTCAGCATTGGACAAACTGGATTCCTTAAGAGTCAGTAACTAGTTGCTGCGTTTTGCCACATCATTTGCTTTTGTTAAATGAACCTGTTAAAAGTGAACTCTTACATAAGACTGATAAAGTTCTATTTAAAAAGAAATAACCTACTTTGAGTGAAAAGAAGTATATTATCACACACAGCAGTTTTACTGGTGAAGGATAAAGTAATTGGGTGGTGTGATATAAGGTACATCTGGGCGGGTTCAAATTTGATGTCACCTGCTGTCTAGGTAATGTAGTTATGTCAAGACAAATTGTGAAGTTCTGTAGTAGTGTAACAAAGCCTGAGTGCAAATTTATGGTAATAAAGGAATGCAAATGACATACTGTGACTTGCTTTCTCTTTTGCTGGTTTTCTCTGGGGAATTAGGTGGGAGAATTTGTTGCATCTTTTTAAGAAAACAAACAAACAAACCCCAAACAAAGAAAGGACCACACTATTTTAACTCACAAAAGCTATCCTAATTTATGCTGTCTGTGACAGGAACTAATTCGAAATTTTAAATAGCTTTCATGTGCAACAAGGGCATAGATTTAATGTGAATTCTGATTGCCTGGAATGCAGTCAGCTGACAGTGTGTGAATACTTGAGTACTGTCCAACAACTGCACTTGTTGTTCTGGGAGATCTGTCTCCTTGAACTTCCAGTTTTTCCTCTTGGTTTACTATCTAAGACTACCTATGTAAAGTGCTTCTCTCAGCCAGATACGTGTGCAGCCCTTGACATGGCTCCATAACCTTCTATGAGCTGGATCATTAGAGGTGTCGCCTGGTACTGTACACTGGTTTGCATTCTCCTTCTAGCTACGTGCCAATTACCATGATTTATGTGGTGCCCTTGCAGTGCATTACCCTGCCATCCCCTGACGAAGTAGCAATACGCACTTAATCTTTGTTGCCTTGGCCCCACTGTTGAAGACCAGGACGTCTTGAAAACTTGTGATGCAAGTCACTATCTTAAAATAGTTTTTTCTGACTTAATTCTGCAAACGTGCAAACAGACCAGAGGAGTGTGTAGCCTTCTAATAGTAACTACAGTGTAGAGAATTCCTTTGTGGTTAAGTCAGAACTGATAAAAGGCCCACTGTAGGAGCTGAGTGGTCATATGAAAGACTTCTTCTGGCATGACATGGTTCAGTATAGACTGAAGTGTCTTCTAATGTGGGCTTTTTACCAATACTTTGTGTAACCCTTCTGAAAAATGTAAAACAAATTGTGAAAGAGAGGAATCTTTACTAGTGTTTAAAGTATATTTGAAGGTAATTGTGATGCACACCATCACACACTTAAAAAAGGAGAGCTTAATATTTTTTATTTTTAACTCTAACCCTCTACTCCTTATTGCAAGCGAGTGCATTTGACAGTCTTAAAATACCTGGAAGTTCTTACTTTGGAAATGCATGGGCAGTGGCTGAGAAGGTCTGATGTTAATTGTAAGGATGCAGTAAAACCTGTCATCAGTTTAAATTCACACCAGTAGAGCTAGCTTATCAGATAAATCGGAAGCTCATTTACTGAATTAATGTGCAAAAAATACAGGTGACTTACCTTTTGTTCTGCTTTATTTAACAATCTGCCTGTTTACATAAGTCATCTTTCATTGTTAATTCGTGTCAGAATTTTTTTATGTTTTTTGTTATGGGATTGTTTTAATATGTTTTGGGATTTGGGATAACTTTAATATGTTATGGGATTGTTGGAAAAATAAGTGGGGGGAAAATGTCACAATAAGAAGGAATTTCACAGAAGTAGGTGTTAATATGTGTCTTTATTTTGTCTTTTTTTTTTTACAAAAGTTAATTGCATTCAAATGATTGTTTCAAAGTCTGGGAAAATCAAATGTTGCATAGCTGTATGACTTCTAAGAAATGAGACACTTTGTTGTACGCGTGCCAAGTTTAACTGCTAACTGGTTACTGACAGCCAGTAGTAATGCAAATATAGTGCAGGAATTGTGCAGCTGACTACAATGTTTAATTTATATTGACTAATGAAATAAAGAACATTTGACCATTGAGGCACTTAAAATTGAGTAAACTGTTCTATGAGGTGTGAGACAAATTTACAGTCTGTAGTAGAGGATCAAGTTTGTGTGTATTCTAATTATTTTTGTATTTTTAAACTTGTGTTAAAAGCAAGGGTTAAAGGCTTTTACCAGGACTGACTCTGGGTTTTGTTTCCTTATGCTTAAAGCTTGACTCTTTCTTATTTTCTGTGAGTGGCCTGTCTTCTCTCTGCAATAGCTGTGTTCAACTGCGTGTGCCAGGTGTAGTGGCTGCACAAACTCTATTCAGCAAATCAACTTCTAGCTTACCCTTGTCAAGAGTGGCTGGTGAGCTTTAATATTAATATTTAATTTATACATTCAGCTTTGATATCTTCACTGGCATAGGGTTCATATTCAATCCATATTCAGTGATTAATGATGGGATTGATAATACGTTTATGGAAAGTATAAATAAATTCAGTACTGAGATGTTTAGGGTTTCATACGCTTAGTGGTTGGTCATTTTTTGCCACTTACCTGCAGCTTTGGCCATGAAAGGATGATGGGTAAAAATGTCTGTGTTAAGAATTCATTGACAAATACATCTACAGATAATCTTGAAAGCATGAGTGAATCAGCAAAGTTGAGTGGAGAACCTTACAGTAAGCTATTGATTACTTGCACAGTGGTGTCCCCAGTGAAGCACTTTGCTTCTCCTGTTTGTAGAAGGCAATGCACGGCTTTGGGAGGGTGAAAAGTAGTCTCAGTAGAACACTCATTTGCATATTTACAAAGTTGGCCTCAGTGACCACATAAAGCGTGTCTCGTGCTTCTTCAGGGCAGTTCTGCTGAGTTGGCTGATTTTAAAAGTTGAAGAACAGGGAAAAAGTTGATAGACCAAATGAATTGTTTAATGTATTAGCTAAAGGGAGGAAACCTGCAACACTCATTCTGAATTACTGCGTAATGACCAGTGACAACTGAGACAACTGGCTGTGCTTCTGCTGTTGTACATGCAAAATGAGTCTCAGTTCCTCTGTTGATTTTAGGTTGTAAACTGAAACCTTGCAAACTGGCCATAGTGTCTTGGGGATAAAATATCAAGTGCCTTATATTCTGCATCTGGACTTAGTGTAGCTATATTACACAGAAGCATGAAACTTCAATTTTGTGTCTTCTGGAGCAGAGGGAAGAGGATGACATAATAAAATGTGTAGCAATTTTTAAGCTTTTTGTTATTGCAAGCCATGATATATGAGAGAGCCATCATGCAGCTTTCCTGGTCAAATTTAAATGCATGAATAAATAGAGGTAATCAGCTAAATGTGCTGCTAGTGCATGAATGGTAGGCAGTGACGAGGAAGGGGGGACTTAATGCAACAGATGCTGTGGCAGTCTGATTGGGTAAGGAAGCTGAGAATATTAGTGCTACTTAACATTTTTAGAAGCAGCATACCACTTAGTTTTACTGATAGTGTTCAGTGGTCAAACCTTACACAGTCATGAATGCTGGCAATAATTTACAGGCTTGATTTCTATCTGGTTATGTAGATGATAAATGTAAGTGGCTGTTTTGTGGCAGGAGTGAAGAAATGTTTAGAAGCAAACAAGAGTTTTGAATAAGATGTACTTCGAGAGGAGAGGTAGTAAAATGCTGAGTAGACCTTTGTAGTTGAGAGGCTAAGAAGGGAAGTGGGAAGTGCTGATGCCTGAGATAAAGCAGAGGTCAAAGATTTCAGTAGATCCCTGAGGAGGTGTATTTAAGGAGGATATAATCTGACTGCTCCCTCTATATGGTCTTCTTCCAATGGATATTAGTGGAAATTGATGGAAACTGATGGATTCTTTACTATGATATGAAACAAAGCTTTCAAAATGAAAAGTAGGTTGGCAAGCTGTCCTGTTTAAAGTTATGAAGTGGGTGTTCTGGCACTTTTTTTTTTCAAACTTATGTCCCAATTTCAATTTTATAAATAAGATGTATCTGATGCACAAAGGAAACACTCTGTTTTTCAGAAAGCTCTTGCTTTCTATTTATTTGAAGGATGTTTGTCAGACTGTACTTTATCAGAAACAGAAGCTATTTCTGTTGAGTCATGGTGGAAGTCCCATCATTACAGTGGTAAAAGAAAACCATTGGCCTCACTTTGTACAACTGTTTGAAACAGATTTATTCAAAGTTAAATGTACAGTGATAACTTAGTAGAATGTAACTGAATTTATTTTACTGTAAGCCATTGTCAAATTGTGGTTTAGTTCTCCTCAGCAGGCAATAAATGGCCTAATTTTAAAGCATTGTATATTGCAGAAAGGAGACGTGGTTTTTTATCTTTTTTTCCCCACAGTAGTGAATACTTGTGGTACTGAGACTTGTGAACAACAGAGATACTTTTTTTTCCCCAGGGCTATATATTGTGCTGACCTTGGAATAAAGATGGTGGTGCAGTGAGGGAAGACAGGAATCTGGTGAAGAGTGATGCACAGCTTTATTAGTCACTTCTTTAGTCAGAGGTAGTAAGGGGAAAGAGGAAGAGATCTTCGGAGTTGCTACAGTGGTGGTCAGAAGGAATGGAGAAGTTTTTCCTGTGGATTAGAGGTCATGTGGAAGACAAACCTGAAGTTGATAGAGGTAAATAAATGGTGAAGTTTACAATGCTCACAGTTGGTCTACATTTCCAATCTCAGTAGGTAAGAGATCCATAGCTTTATTGGGTTCAAAAGGAAGGACTTGTATATGAATAGGGGGACAAGGAAGGGTGCTGATGTGGTTGAAAAACTGAATACTCCCAGCATGTAGAGTAAGCTTGAAAGGAGCAAGATGGCAATAGGATCAGCTGCTATTTCCTGATTACTCAAAGTGTGAAATGATAGCTGGTGAAATGTTAGACTGGATGAATGGAAAGAGATGTGAATCATGGGCATGCACTTTACTGAATCCTGCCTGTTAAGAGGTCCATCTTCCCCTCCCTCCTTGAATAACAAAAGGAAGTTAAGAAGTAGAGATAAAGTATTGAGAAATGTCTGCTGAAAGGAGGACGCAGAGGAGGATGACTGTTCAATGAGACACTAAACTGTGATTTTATGAAATAAAAGAAGAACCACAAAAGCCAGTAAAGGTCAAAAGTTCTGGGAGAGGAATCATCAATTTATATAAACACTGAAGTGTAAAGGAGTCCAAATCCTGAAACACATCCAGAGATGATCTCCACTGGGGATCTTGATGAGAGCCATCCTAGTGTGGTGAACTGCACTGGAACCAGCAAAGGCCCAATGGCAGAACCACATTCCACGCAAGGGCCTTGGTGTACTCAATGACTTGGCTGTAGGAGTGAGAAGATGGTGATGTGGGACAGGTGGTGTGGTGATACAACATGAGCCCCTCAGGCAATAGTTAATGGTGAGTGATGTGAGAGGGTCAGCAGCATAGGAGTGCAGAAAAGTCTGTGTATTAGCCTGTCATGTGTGTAGCTTAACTGGTACGCGAAGGGGATTATCTGTGTTTTAGGCCAGGCAGCCTGGGAGGGATGGCATTGCATTCAGCTTTGATGAAGAAATTAGTGTCCTGAGCCTGGGGATGGGTGAGTATGGTGTGGGAGAGTGAGACAGCAAGTCAGAGCAGATCTGCCTGCATTGCAGCTGATGCTGGTTTGAAGAGCCAGAAGTGGAGTGGGAAGGGCATGTTTGCAGGGTGGGCTGGAGGTGGGACTGCAATGTAACCTTCCATCACTCGCTGTATAAGTCACTAGTGGCATGGTCAGCACAGGCTGAAGGGACCTTTGATGGGCTTGTCCCCCACAGAGCTTTCATCCTGCTGACGGTACCAAGCAGCTCCTCTTCCACAGGCAAAAGCACTGCTGGGCCTTTGGTCGGTTTGCTCTCCCAGAGGAATGGCTGTGTGTGAGCAGGGAGCTGGTGTGGGGTTTGTTAGCAGTATGTGCTGTAGGTGTCTAACAGCAGTGTCCAGTGTGGTGGTTACAGCTTGTTAGCTGTGGTGCAGTGGTGTAGGGCCTCCATGGCCTTTAGCTGAGCCTGTCAGCTGTTCAGAGGCTCCTGTACCAGCCTACAAGACCTGGGCTGTGCCATAAGGGTGGTGTGCTGATCAGAGCCTGAGACCAGTAATCTGTGGTGTTTAAAATAGAAGCCTGATGCCTGTCTTCTTTAAGGCTGGTAACCTTAGGTTGTCTTGCAAAGATTATAAATGACAAAAGCCATAAACCTTTACTCTGAGAGAATTTGAAACTGTATTTCCAGTTACAATTTGGCACATTCCTGGTTGACCAAGCCTGCTGCCCTAAGGAGAGCTGTTGATACAGCAGCACAGCATGGCTGTGGGCACAGGAGTCCTTCTCCAAGAGCCCATTCCAGCAGACTTGCTTCTGCTTGTCACTCAGCAAACTCCTCCAAGGATGGACTATGAAACAGGCCCATCGAAATAAATGTTTTCCATTGTGAAATACTCTAGTCATGAATATGATAAATGAAATAACTGACTCATTTGCTGTGTTGTGACTCGTTTACTGCTCCGTGCCTCATTGTGTAACTCAGAACAGAAAATGCGCATTGCTGTGCGTATAAACTCGTGTTTTGGAAAGGCTTTTTGTGATTGTCGTATGTGAACTTCACCCACTGTGAAGGCCACTGTGTGTTATTCACCCTGAAGTTATGTGGTTGCTTTAGGCTGGCTTGAATGCAGGCTGCTGTCAAAGGGATGCTGCAGTTCTTCTCAAGCCTGCAGCTTATGCCAGGGCTTGTGGAACTGCATGGTGAGCCAGAGAACTGGTTCACTTATGAATTCAGATCTTGCTGGGTGAGTTTTACCTGGTTTATTGGCCAGGAAAATGCTACTGTTGACTCAAGGGAGAGGAGATTGAAAGAGGGAAGCACTGAGAAGAGCAGGGCTCCTTTCTGTGTCAGTCACACTTAGACTGGCTTAAAGTGATCATGAAGCCCTGACTGCTGCCTGAAGAAAGGAGATGGCTGCTATGCATGGGAATTCACCCGTGGCAGAAGGTGGCCTGCTTGTTCCAGAGACATCAGCATGGGCTTTTCCTGAGCTCAGGTTGTGTTGGGCTTGTATGAGTGAGCAGTTTATCACATCTCTTAATTCACAGTATTTTTCTGTGTTACAAAACCTGGGCCAAGTGATGAGTACCACTCCCACACTCCACCCGTGGTTAAAAGAAAGCCAGACAAATGTTTACTTTAAAAGTACAAGAAAGGGGAAGGAAATACCTAACTGTTTACTCCAGTTGTATATGTTCACTTCTCTCTGTATCTGCACAGCGGTTTTGCCTTCAGAGTTTGTATCTTTACTTTCGAGACACTACTGAGCTTTAGCATATACAGTATAACACAGACTTCTGAAGCAGTTTTTCTGCTTATTATGCAGTTGTTTGGTGACCAGGTAATGTGCTCTGTTTATTTTCATTCATAGCTGTTGAATTAAGTTGCTAAAGTAAGCGTTCACAGCTTTTTGTCTGGTTAGGCCTGCAGAGCCAACATAGCTAAGGTAGAGCTGTAGTCATCTCTCCATTTCTTGGACTTTGGTCTGTTGTCACTCAGCAGTCTCACTGGAGGCTGCAGGGTCATGGTGGTATAGGAGAGACTTCAGTTGTCTTTGATGGTCTTTATTACTGGTAGTAATGCCTGAGATGGAAATGATGGATCATGACTTGGAGGTTTCAAGCTCAGTTTGTAGGGCTGGCACATAGGGGGGAAAAAACCTTTATTGCTTGTAGACTGAGTACTTATGGTATGGACCTCACTGAAAGTCTAAAATAACTTTGTGGGATTCCAGTATGATTACTGCTTCCCTAAGTAGAACAGCAATTGAGCAGAATGTTAGCACTTTGGTATAGCTTGCTTGGTGTGGAGACTAAATGACAGACAGCTGCTCTGGTAAGTGAGGCGTATTTACTGAAATTATCTGTTTTCAGGACTCAAAGCCATTGTGTGTTCTATTCCAGATGGACCTAACTAATGCAGAACTAAGCTTTCCCATAACTAGTGGAGGGAAGAAGTGCATTGGAAACCCTGTTGCACACTTCATGGTGCAGATGAGTCCATTTTCGTGGCAGAAATGGCTTCCTTTTACCATAAAGAGATTTCATGTGGAAAAAATCTGTGTTGCTCACTTCCTACAGTCCTCCTGCAGGTCTGCCTAGATGATTGTGGCTGTCAGACTCTTTACAGCATGCACCAGCGAGAGACCAGGTCCGTAAGTTGTACAGAACATAAGCAGGGTACTTCACCTCTCTTGGTTGTCTCCTGCTAGAGGGGAGCCTGCATAACTTCCAACAGTAGTTGAAGGGTCTAGTTCCTTCTTAACCTCTGCAGGTGGTGTTTATTGTACATGTTTTTTCCAGGCTTCTAAACCAAATATTTCTTACTTGAGGAAGGTGAGGTTACTTAGTCTGGTATTTTTCCTGCTCCATTGCTGTGCTGCTAACAGTCTTATAAAATTAGATGGCTTCTTTCGGTCACATCATATTCTAGGCTGATCATAGGTATTTAACGTGATACTTTTGTAAGCTGGCCATGATTTCTGCAAGCCAGGTCTGTCAAAGAAGTACCAGCTTGAACCCTTGTGCACTTAGGAGAATGAAGAACAGTTAGGTGTATCAGTCCTTTAACTTTCATATCAAATAGTGTTGTTTCAAGAATGTCTTCCTTTTAACCCCTCCATCTCCATCCCGACTTCCTCTGCTATTTTGAAGGCAAATACAATAAGGGGAAACTGATTCTTCAGAGCAGGATATTGAGCTATATAGGGTGCTGTTGTTCACATGAAGCTAACAAGCAGCAGAGAAAAAAAAAAGATCCCTGTGAGTAATGCAAGAGGTTAAACACAGCCAAATAAAACAAGTATTAGAAACTTGGCTAAGTTACATTCAGTGTGAGAAGTACTATCTCAGGAAGGATGAAGCCTTACAGGACCTGAGTGGGGAAGGAGGAGAGGAGCAGTGGTGGTAGGCTTCCTTTTTCATAATGAAATTCTGAAGTTATTTCGCCTGCTATGGGTGGCTGTATGTACTTAAATTACTGTATTTGCACAAATCCAAGATTGTGACACAGATTCAGGTTAGTCCAGAAAAAATATTTTAAGTCATTTTATTCATAACATTATGTTTTGTCTTCAAGGGGAAAAGTGGTTTTTTGCCCCAGTGAAGAAGCATTATCTTACTGGAAATGCACTTAAAAGAGGGTTAAAAAACCTGGGATTTTTGTGCACTCCAGTTGAATGAGCCTTCTCAAACCTGCCCAACTTAAAATACTGGGATTGATGGTTCTTAATGGAACAGACAGCTCAGAGTGGATGTCATCATCACAACTCTGGGGTTGAGTGAAAAACAGTCTACCACCAAAACCCTCTTTGCATACAGATTTGCTCACAAGTTCAGAATTTTGCAGAACTGGTTCAGGAATCCTGACTTGCACTTGCCATCTTTGCCAAAGCCCTCCAGAAGCGTTACGCAAATACCTTCACACCAGCTGGAGGTGAGAATGCTGCCTGTGGGTGTGTGGCCAGAAGCTGCTGCATGTCAGCTGTTTGCTGTAATTTCCTCTCTTCAGACCTTTATTTTCCACCTTTCTGAATGACAGCTGACTGGCTTCCACCAAAGGGTAAAGTCCTGTGGATTACTTTCCAGTCACTGCTGAGAGACTGTCCACGGGGCAATTTCTGTGGAGCAATGAATGTGCCACCAGCTGTGTCTTTGCATAGTTTTTGTTGCTGCAGTAGGTGTGCAGTTGTACAAAGTTGTCTGACCTAGTAGAGAAGTCTAAGACAACTCTTGGATATTAAATTTTGAAGATATGAGAAAGAGGTCACACTGAGTTCAGATTACTACTACTGAAGATGTTTGTTTTATTCACTTTGGTGCTATTTGAATTCAGGTGTTTCTGAATTCAGAGTTTCTGTCAGTTATGCTGTGCAGGTGGCATGTTTAGTATATCTAGTAGTCTTTTTAAATATATCCACCTTTAAAGATAAAACTGTGCAAAGTAGGAGCTGGGACTCATGAAACTACTTTTACCACACAATTTCTGCTGAATGGATCTCAGAAGAACTTAGAGTGTGTACAGTGATAGGTTTCTGTCAAGTTGAATCTGTTACTGATTCAGGATGCAAGTACTGCATCTGTTTTTAGCTCAGAGTACTTGAGCAGGAACAACAGGCACAAAATAGACTAATCTGAGTCTTTAAGAGATGCTCTTTAAAAGTATCTTCCCAAGAGTAGGACTGCACTATGTAATAAAGAAAATAAAAGGTATTTTGTGCATAATGTTTGAAACCTTGGCTTGTGGGAGGCCTTTGGAGCACTGTTCACTTGAATTGTGTATAAAATTTGCTTTTAGATATGAGTGGCTATTCTGGACTTAGACCATTGGGAATGCTTTGTAAATTGAGAAATTAAAAGCAGTGTGTCAGTTTTGGAAATACTGGCGTCCTTAGAAGCAGGAAATTCTATACTGAATGATAAATTATGGTGAATATACAGGTCCACACTGCTTCTCATTGAGCTTCATGATGATTTCAAATAATTTCCTTCTCTCCCATGTAGTAGTGAGGAGGAAAGAAGGCAAAGGCAAACCTGAACCCCATACTGCTTATTGTAAAGGGATGGTTGGTTTAAACCACCTGTTAGTAAGCAGAATGATGCTGACCTTATTAGAGTCAATGGCTGTGAACCTTCTGAAATCCTTCAACTCTTCATTTCTAAAAACTTGAAGTACATTCCTGATGATTGCAAACTTTTAAGTATCTTTTTTTTGCATTCTGGTTATTCTGAATACAATTTGGCATATCTTGATTAATCCTGCTTTAATTTGATGCATCTGGGGAGTGTGAACAGAACACAAGGGAGAAACCTCAGCTGAAAGTTGGAATAACCAGTTCATTGAAGGTGATGAAATTCTTGAGCATGACTGGGAAGGTAGACTTTTTTTTCTTCTGTTTACAGTGTTCAGAGTTGATATGTATCTATCCTGTTGGATTTGTCAGTCCACCTACCATTTAACTTACAGCAGGAACAGGACCTGTAGGAAAACTTTCATTAACCCTGTGTGCTGATGGTGACCCTGCTGCTTCTCTTGCTAATACTCTCTCATTTCACATTAGCACTTAGCAGGAGGATAGCCTATTTTTGGCACTCTGAGGTTAATTATGTTTATCATGCTGTTTACAGAGGCTAATTTTGAAGTTTTATAGAAAGTAAGTGTGAGAGGGGAAAAAAGTCTCAATATACTGAAATGCTTATGTGTTTTGGAGACTTTCTTCCATTGTAAATGCAGAAGCTACTTGCCAGCTTTCATTTTCTGCAATTCATAATAAGTTTTCCATACATCCACAGCTGTTTATTGTGTGAACAGCTGACAAAAGCTCAGGCTTTCAGGGGTAAGGTGAGCTGGCCTCTGGGTATAACAAAGACCTTTAGTAGGAGGAAAGGGTTTTTTCTCTAGAAGCACAAGTGTAAAGGCAGCTGGCAGCATGAGTGCAAATCAGAAACATACATGGAAACTTAATTCCCCCAATTGTGGTGTCATTGAAGTGCAAGGATTTATTTTTATCTTATTGTTGTTAGGATGTTAATATTTGGCAAATAAAGCTATGCTTTTGTATGCTGCTTTTTGGATTATAAAAAAATGCTGTAATGCACAGGGAATAATTCTATTAAAAGAGAAGGAAGGAAGTGCTTGCACAAGTGGTGTGATTTGTCTTGTGGTGAGGAATGGGGGTCGCTGGGGTTAAACTAGATTAAATAAACCCTGTAGGTCTTGGAGCTCTTGGGTTTTCCTGAATTCAGCATTATGTGGGAGTGTTATGGAAATACTCCTTCAAAATAAGCAACCCCTGATGTTTGTAAACCAGTATCTTGATGTGCTTGCTTTTGTAGTGCTCCTTCCACAGAGTAGTACCTCTTACTTTGCATATGTGTTATTACTTAGATAACCTTAAAGGAATGCTACTCCTCTCCCCCTTGTTTTTTCTTTGTATCTAAACCATTACCACAAACCCTTGATCTCTCTCTGTGACTGCTTTAACTCTTGAGTTGTTTGTTTATTCTGCCGTTTAACCCTGTAATGGCGCAGCAATGCTCAGAAGGAACTTTCTTGAGGAGGAATGCATGTTCTGCTTTGGAGGGTAGCTGCTGATAACATGTGTGACTGGGCTGGGGGAGGGCTGTGTTGGCAGGAATCAAATCGAGTTCTCCAGCCATAAAGAAGAAAAACTTGAGTGCAACAGCACGATAACAAGAAAGCAGCCCAATTGCACTGTACAAGCTAGATGATTTATAGTAAGTAAGCTCTTGCACTAATGGAGCAAGGCAGTGTTATGCAGTTCAGCTTGTTCAGTTTTGCTGTGAGTAAATTGCTTTGCCTTGAAGAGCAAAACAAAAAAAGGTTTTACTATAACCTTCATAACTGGCAAACAGATGTTTTTGTACTTTGGTTTATGAACTTGTGAATCTACCAGTCTAAAACCAACAACAGAAACTACTTTCTCTTTTTGTTTGGAGAGTATTTCTAATACAACATGCTACCCCTTTTAAAATGTGTGCTATTGAACACTTTGGGAGGCTTCCTGGGGAAAAGAGGTCAAAACCTAGCTGAGTTAAATGATTTCAAACAGAATAACATTTCCATGATTAACATTTTGTTGGGAGCTTTAACGGCTACTGAATATTGAAAATGAAAATACTTAAGTTCACTAAACAGAATAAACTATTATACTACATTAGTTGAAGTATGTTTTTTATCTTAAAAATACAGTCATAAAATCTGAAAAGTATGGTGGTTCTGAATTCCGTGTGTTGGGCATTGTAAAAGCAGGCTAAGTGCTTAAGTCTGCTGTGACTAAGCTCAGAGGATAAGATGCAAGGTGTTCACTGAACAATAGAAAACAATTTAAAATTGGTTACAGGTTTTTTTTTCTAAGCTCTTTACGCAGTTGTTAAATCACTCTACTTTGCAATTATTCAACTATATTGTCTGTAAAGAGCAAGAGATTGTCGTATTTTAGGATTCTTTTCTTAAAGGCCATAGTGCATATTTGAAAACTGTTGAGGTAGAACAGTTCACTGACTCATGTATAGGGTTATCAAAACATAGTGCACGCAACACTAAAGGACACAGTGAATTATGCTGTTCAAAATGTTCTTCTGTATTGGAGATAAAACTGAGCTGACTGACGTAGAATGATCATGGGTAGTGATCCCAGTTTGCCCCACCAAGCCAAAATGACCTATCTCTATTGTAGACTTGACACTTTTTTTAATCTTGCTTCTGACAGACTCTTTGTCAGCTGTTGAAGGCACCTTTTAGATTATGTAGAGCAGCATTACCGGAGCTCAAGAAGTTATTTTGGGTTACCCTTGGCTAGATACTGGTATCAACATGTTCCCTTTCCTGCTCTTCTGGCCCCGTCTCCAAATTCTTGTTTTGTACTGTTTTCTTCATCTGTTGCAAATGAATAGTGGGGTGAGTCTCTTGTCCATGACCCTCATTGCTATAGTGTTTTCTTATCTCGTGTCATTTGGAAGCTTGGGTTCTTTTCTAGTTGGATACTCAAATCAGTTCTTACTATATTTAGTATGGGTTGTGCTTTTGAAACTTTGTATACAATGTTTTAAACCTTTTTCAAGGGCCATCTGCAGTTCTTGAAACATGGTTCATCCTGTAAAGAGCTGTATGCAGTAAGGGTAAATAATAAGGCTAAATAAGTTATAGTTTTCTTTTACTGTTTTAGAACGTGATTGCCTCTGCAGAAAGATGGAGTAGGGTTGTACTATGCCGTGTCTGCACAGTATGTCATGGGACATTCCTGGTGCCAATGTAGCTTTGGCTACACCCGCAGTTGGAGAACGTGTACTCTTGCAATGTTGATGGTCCTTAAATTGAGTTCACAGGAATTACATGTGCTGTGAGGCATATGCTGCGAATGTGGAACCTACTGAAAGGTGATTAAGTGATTGCAGAACTTAAACCTAATTTTCACCAAAACCAGAGGTTGTTACAATTAGGTTTGTGGAGTACTTTATACCTAAGTCTGTCGACAAGTGTATAGCTCAACAGTAGTTACGCAGCTAATCACTTGCATGTTTGTATTTGGCACTAAAATGCCTTTAAAAACCAAAACAAACAGGTCCTTACTGGTTTCTTTCAGGAAATAATAGCTCCATAAAGAATCAGCTTTAACAAGAGATTCTTAAAAACAACACTGCCCCTTTTCTTTTGAGCTTTTCAAATCTCCAGGCAGGCATTAACCACTTCTGATTGTGTGTTTGCTGGCAGCTGAATTTAAGATTTAAGCTTTAGGACTTTTGGACGGTTATCAATATAGCTCAGGCCTGTTCTCTCCTTGGTTTGTGGTGTTGGGGTTTTTTTGGTTGCGTTTTTTTAAGTGACTAGCTGAGAATTGAAACTCTTTAGTCTGGATATTTGGCAGAGTTAATTGAGAGACAAAGCTAATACTGTTTCTGGTATTTTGACCTCTCAGTCAAGACTGAAGAACAGTGATGGGCATGCTTATCAGACTGGTAAACTCTTCAAGAATCAACTGTTGTATCTGATTCCTTCCCAAGTTTTCTGTCCAGTTTAAAGCTATGGCCTGGAAGGCTGGTAAGGAAGTCACTCTCACAGTAAAAAAACTGTTACCTTATGTTCATGAGGAATCTCCTATGTTTTATTTTGTCCTGTCACAGGGCATCACTGACAAGTGCCTTGCTTTATGTTCTTTATGTTCTCCCTTCAGATATTTGTAGAAATTGCTGAGATTCCCCTCAGCTTTCTCTTCTACAGGCTGATCAGGCCCAGCTCTCTCAGCCTTTTCTCCTGTGTGAGGCGTTGCAGTTCCTGAGTCACCCTTGTGGCCCTTTGCTGGATTCCCCAGTATGCCCATGACCATCTTGTACTGGGGAGCCCAGTGCTGGCCACAGGACTCCAGGTGTGGCCTCACCAGTGCTGAGCAGAAGGGGAAGATCCCACCCCCTTATCGTGCTGGCAACACTTCTCCTGCAGTCCAGGATGCTGTTAGCCTCCTTTGCTGCAAGGGCTCCTGTTGAACTTGGTGTCCACAAAACCCCCAGGTTCTTTTCTGCAAAGCTGCGTTACATTTGGTTGGCCCACAGTACATAGCACGTTACAAATTCCTGGTTACATAGACAAAATTTCTTTTATAGGCTGTTGATGGAAGAGAATGTTACATCTTATGTGCAATAGTACAGATGCAGCTTGCGTTCCTGCAGAGCTGAATTTCGGTGACCGGGGGCTTGCATAGCAGGTAATGCATCAGAACTTCATTTGTTCTTGGACTGGAGAGGCTTCATGCAAAGAAGTTCTGACCAAGACAGTGGATTGTGAAGCTGAGTCTGTGGTAGCTGCCTTTCTGCTGCCCATGGGACACACTGGCACATTAGGATTTGAGTCTTTTCAGTAAGGTCAGTGATACTGTTCGGGTGTAGTTTAGCTTACAGCAAACGACTGCTGGGGCAGAGAAATTCTATGCAGACTCGCAATGTACCTTTAAACGTTTTGGGTCTTTTTCAAGCACAGTATTGCATCACTTTGGTTGGGGTGTGTGTGTTTAAATAAACCTCCATCTTCAATTCCTTTACTCCTCAAATTTACTCAACTTCTGCTTGGAAAGGGGGATAAGTGTTGGAAGAAAAGCTGTGTAAAAACAGTTAGCCATGTTTTTAATCCAGGGTGCAGATACCATGGTGATATCTGTAAATGGTGGTCATGTGTTGAAGATTTAAAAAGATTTCTGCCCTATTTAGAAGTGCAAGTCCTACTCACTTTCTTCAAACTAGTTCTTGGTGGAGTAGGACTCTGGAAATTATTTGCTTTTTTCATTCTGGAAGTTCAGAGTAGTGAATAGTGATTCTAACTGAAAGTGGAATATACATTACTTGCTTATGACTATTCTTCCAAGCTTGTTAATGAGTGAGTGCTTGTACTTGTTTAAGGTTGGCATTTCCTTCGTTGTTGTTGTATTGATATTTTTTTTCTGATATAAGTGAAGAGTTTAAGCATTTTGAAGCTTCTAATTATTTTTCAACTAACAATCAAAAGACATCCATTTAAATTTTTCTGGTTTCTGAGTTTCAGACTACCCTTAACCCCAAATGGCAAATAATTACTTAAAAAGCAATCACAGCTCCTCATTTGCCCGGCCTGTGTAATTGGAACATTTTAATTCGTAACTCTTAAGAGGGAATAGTTTTCAAGCTCGAATTTCTAACACCAGCATTTATACCAATCTGTTCATGGATGGGGATTGAAATTGGTGCTGCTTTTGTTTAGGAGGAGCTACAGAATTACTTCATGAATTGTGAATTTTCTCCTCTTTCAGCATATTGATTACTAAACGGTGCTAGCTTATTATAGTTGTTTCTATAATTTGCTTGGGTTTGTGCTTGATGAAACTTGGTTGTAGGTGACCAGCTGCTGCTTTGGTTCTCACAGACAGGTCTCTTGGGGCATGAGGGTGCTAACATAAGGTTTATCTGGATTTTTCCTCTTCCCCTCTTTCCTAATTCTCCCAGTTTATCTCGACCAGAGCAAAGCATGGCTAAAGAGGAATTGAGAATATCTCTTGGAGAAATTTTGGTTATTGTATTTTCTGTTCTGCACACAATAGAAAATGCTGCAATTTCTATTAAGTTCTTTTAATGGGAGGTCATCAGAGACCTCTACAGAAGTGTAACCTTCTGGCTTTATTACTAGCCTCAGCTTAAATGGGAACAGAGGTGTAGGTGGAGAAGGCTATGTGTCAGCATCTGTTTCTTGCTCTTTCTCTCCCAGTCTCCCTTTCACCAACAAATGTCAAGATAGCTCCTTCTGACTCTTCCAGAATGTAAATAAATCTTATGATGAATCTCTTACACCTAGATGAAACTTCAAAAATTACAGTTGCAAAATACATCAGAGTGGCTACGTTCTGATCAAATGGTGAATGTAGAGCAGAGAATGCTGTGAAAGCAAAGTAGTTTTTAGGGCTATGATGATTTGTCCTTAGAATCATAGAATGATTTGGGTTGGAAGGGACCTTAAAGATCATCTGGTTCCAACCCTTCCCTTCCTCTAGACCAGGTTGTTCAAAGCCCCATCCAACCTGGGCTTGAATGCTGCCAGAGAGGGGGCAGTCACAACTTCTCTGGGCAACCTGTGCCAGTGTCTCACCACCGTCACAGGAAAGAACTTCCTAATATCTAGTCTAAATCCACCTTCCTTTAGTTTGAATCAGTTTCCCTTTGTCCTACCACTGCATACCCTTGTCAAAAGGCTGGAAGGCTGCTCTAAGGTCTCCTTGGAGCCTTCTCTTCTTCAGGCTGAACAACCCCAACTCTCTCATGCTGTCTTTGTAGGAGAGGTGCTCCAGCACTCTGATCATCTTCGTGACCCTCCTCTGGGCTCGCTCCAAGAGCTCCATGTCCTTCTTATGTTGGGGACTCCAGAGATGGACACAGTACTCCAGGTGGGGTCTCATGAGAGTGGAATAAAGGAGGAGAATCACCTCCCTCTACCTGCTGATCACATTTCTTTCGATGCAGCCCAGTTGGCTTTTTGAGCTGCAGGCTCCTGCTGGGTCGTGTTGAGCTTCTTGTCAACCAACATCGACCTTAGTAACCGTCATATTTTTATAGGTTCCATTTATCACAGAGAATGTGACAGGCAAGAAAAACAGCTGCAAAATTACATTTGAGAAGTGAAATTATTTAATATTCTTTAATCGGAGATCTCTTCCCAAAACTGGTCTGAGGTTCTCAGTTTCCACAGTTCATGTGACTTTTCAATGTAGTTCAACTCAGAAGCTAGCTTTCAAATGGAGTAGTATACAACTGATCCATGATCCGCTCTGCTCTCCTGTCCATGCTGTTTGAGAAGTCACTTGTATTTACAGAAGCTATGTGGTGCAGGAGAGATTAAAAAAGGAATGTTTAAACAAGTTTATTTCCTAAAGCTTACATATAGGGTCTATTGTTTTTGTTATCATTATAATAAACAAAGTTAAGTTGTCTTTGATTTTTTGATTACAGTTGGGAAGTACAGGTGGGCTGTGGTTTAGATAGAAGGCTGGTGTATGGATGGAAGACTAGAAAGCAGGTGATAAAATACATGTAGATACAGATACCACTTTGCAGTCAGAGTTGTAGCCTTCACTCTTAGGGAGAAATGTGACATGCAGTAATGATACAGTTTTATAGATGTTTGCAGATGATTCCTCCCAAATAAAACACAGAAGGAAGCAAGAAAATGTTCTGGAAACAAGTAAGCAATGCACCTTTGACTTTAAACTCCAGTTTATATGCTTGACCCCATCTCTGTAGAATTCTAATATACTGTTCCCTTTGCAGTATAATCCTTCTAATGTACACATTTCCTCATGTTCTAAAATGGTGTTCCTTTGGGGGAATTCAGGCAAAACTTCCTACTCCTTCCCAGCCCCTGCTCTTCCCCATAACAGTGAAGACTTGCTTATGTCTTTGAACTTTTGGTGGAAAACCTCAATCATCATCAGCCGTTACCTCTGGATGTGTAAGGCTAAAGGCATAGCCACAACCTAATTGTCAAGTACTCACTTCTTATTGGGTGTATTCATTTAGGTGGACCTCAGCTGACTTGGAATCTATAAAGCTGTATCCTTCCTACACACTCTTGAAGACATCTTGCAGGAGGTGGGGATAAACATTCAGGAAAGGGTCATGATAGAGATTATATGGCTGACTCAGTGTTTTGTTTGGAATACATGGCAGAAATAGTACTGTTGCTGTTAAGAGGATGTTAAAAAATTAAGTTACAGAAAGAGATGGAGTTGACCTTGAATGTATTACAGATGATTTCATGGTTATTGAAGATAAGTACATATCTTGTGTGATGCATCACTGAAGATGTGTGACTAGGTAAAAATTCAAAATGCTTAGGATCGCTTTAGTCACAGGAGAGTATCTTGAATACAGCCAGAGTACTTGTTACATTTGTGACAAGTCACCTTTGCTCATTCATGTTCCCCCCATGCCATGAACGTGTTTAGCAAAGTATTCATTTTGCCAGTCCTGTCCCTACTGAAATTTTGCCCTGCATCTTGTTTTAAACGATTTTAATTGTCATCAAAATTGGTAAGAAAAAGTCTAAGTACAAGGGAGCTGCAATAAATCAGATTCTTCCAAGTAAGATTTAATTAGGGAGAATTCGGAGTTTTAAAAGTCCACAGTGAAGTGACATAGTAATGGAATTTACGGACTGAAGAGCATGTTAATGGGTTTGAATTTAAATACCTAACCAAACGAGGCACGTGGATGATTTCAGTCCAAAAGGCAAAGCTACTTGGGTCTAAGGAACTTGGTTTGGCAGGGCTGTTGGTGCAAACACATGGGTAGGGCTTTTGTTTTGTTTTGGGTTTTGTTGTTTTTTCCTGGCAGGGAAATTGCCACCTAATAAAACTCATGTTGACTCATTCTGTTCAGGTCTTCTGGCTCTACAGTTCACTATCACTGTCACTGGAGAGCAGAATGACTGAGACGACATTGGTGTATTTGGACTCTTTTCAGAAGTTCTGCACACTTTACTCAGTTTTCTGACCTGTTTTGTCAAGATGACGGTGACAGAAGAGTTCTCGTCAGCAGGGATTGTAAGCAGACAAAACACAGTCTGTTGGCTCTGGCTGTTCGTGCTTCAGATCCTTTTCTCAGTAATTAAGAGTGGCCAGTTGGGCTAACCTCTCTCTTTCCTAAAATTTTTGGAACACAAAATAGACCTCTGTGAGGTTCGGGCTTTGGTGAGCAGATGTGCTTCTGTTTTGCTGAAGCAGAGACTGTCTTTTCAGTGGTTTTATGTTAAGTAATTTTGTCCAGAGATTAGACCATGTCTCATGCGGCAGCTAGGATGAAGCCGTATTTCCTTCCCAGTTCCCTCATTTTGCACAGGACCAGTGAAACAACAGGAGAAACTGGCTTGCAAGTACATCAGTAGGTTCTACCAGCCCATTTCACTTGACCTAAAGGGAAGTAAGTGACACTCTTGTTCTGGTCTGCACTATCCTGGAGGGAGAAGATAATGTAACTTAGAGAAGTATTTTCTAGCTCAGAAGTAGATGCTGGTATGACAGCAGTTAGGGAAGTACTTTGGTATCACCTGTAAACCACTCATGTCTTCACCTTCTACAGTAATTACTAAGGTTGTCCCTTCCATCAAAAGGCAGCTGTCTTGGAACATGAGACAGAGTGAATTCTCAGCAAGGAGTTCTGGCATAGCTTTGGCTGTACATATTATAGTTTATGCCCTTGCATGGTAACCAAGTATGGTATCAGGTTTTCAGATAAAATCTGAGGTAACCACCAACTTCTAATTAAGAGACTTGAAAGGCTGTTCTTTGTAAAGATAACTTTTAGGAGTTGAATTCCCTGAAGTAATAGCAATGAAATAAAAGGGTTTGAAGTAGAGATTTTTGATTATGAATTGGTACTTGAGAAATATAGTAGTTTAGGAGCAACAAGAAGGAAATTCTGTGTAAACGTTATTTGTATTTCATGGTTAAGTTCTTTGTATTAAAATTTAGGAGACTTTTCTCCAACGAAGTTGGCCATTCTGGGGAAACGGTTATTCCGTGGGGGCCATTTTCTTCCCTAGAGATCTTTGGAGAAGATGACTTACACAGGGTTGAGCTGATTTCTACATCTCAGTTTTGCAAAGCCAGTTTCTTTCACTTCATCTGTTACCGGGCCACTACAAAGAGGTTAGGTGGCTGCTAATCTACTTTGACCTTCACTCATCTCAGAGAGACTGCCCCTTTACAAAGGCAGCTGGATCAAACTGCCTGGGACCTCAGGACTGTTGTCATTATCTACGACAGTCCTTCCTGGTTTTTACATCATCTCCTTAACTTGGGGTTAAAAATCTTTTAATGTGTGAGGATACAAATGAACCCCCTCAGCATTCTGTAAATAGAATTAGAGCCTGGAGGCTTTGTTACTAACAGAACATTACTGCTGTAGGCAGTGTTGTTGCTATGATGTTTAAATATTCTGCGAGTTTGGCATTTTACTAGTTCTTGTTTTCTTGTATTTCCTCTCTGTAATGGTGGCTTTTCTTGGGTAGCAAATATGATATGACCCACTTTTTTGGCATTTGTTGGAGTATCTTTAACTCACTAATGCCTCTTAATTTTGCTGTGTAGCGGTTACACTGCAACATTTCAATGCCCTTGGAAATCCTGTTTGTTCATTTAATTTTTTGTCTCAGCCATACCACAGTTTTAACAACTAGCTTTTCAGTGTTGGTGCAAGGCAGGAATGTTTCCAGTTTTTTTCTGATCTATTGAAATGCCAATAAGAAGGGGTGATTCCTCAGAAGAGTCTGTTTTGAACAGATAGTTGGCTAGCATCTTGAGCTGTGTGTAAGTATCTGAAATTCCTTCTTCGTATGATTATTTCTGTTGTCTAATAAACAATTGTAAGGTCTGTACTGCTGCAATATTAGAATATGGCCATGTGTTTTTACATTTTGTTTAAACCCTGTGATGAAACTCCTTCAGTTTCTAGATTTGCAGTTCTAATTAGCTGATGATGCTTACTTGCAGATTATTGCATTTTATTATGAAAGTATATTGTAGGCAGAAAATACAAGAAAGTTTGTGGTTTGAACAAGAACAGCTCTCTATAAGGACTGGAAAATACCATAGTAAACTCAGGCATGTTGTATAAGCAGGGTTCATGCCTCTTCTTGTAGGGGCTTGACATTTCAGGAAAACAGGTTTAACCCTTACTAGAGGTTTGCAAAACTGTTCTGAAAGAGTGTAACTAGCAATATATACTCTGAACCACGTCATAGTGAAACACAGAGGCCTGAACGCTGTCTTGAAATTTTATGGGGTATGGTTCTGTGTATTCAGGGTGCTTGAGAAAGTTTCACACTGAGTCATGAGTTCACACTGTGGTGGCTTGTTAGCTAAAGTAGTGGTGAGAATAAAAAAGGTTCAGGGACTGGTGTTTTCCTGTCAGGTCAGCAGCTTAACTGACAGGTAGATTATGGGATTTTTACAATTTGTAACTGCTGTAGGGAGAGAACAAGTGTTTCGGTGTGTGTATTTTTACCTGCTATCTTTGTGTAGAAGCTGTTGCATTTTTGGTTTAGCCAGTTTTACTTTGAAATGTATGTTTTTAAACTAGAAAAAAACTATTAAAATAATTCCTAAAATGGATTAAATGTTTGATAAGTACATTTTACCATGTGCTGTGGATGGTGGGAGAAGTCTGTGTGGTTTCACATACATTGCTTGCTATGTCAGTGTGAGCTGGAGTTGCTCTCTGCTGCTTTGTCTTTTCCCTACTCCTTTACTTGTGCCAGCAGAGTGGAGGTTTTGTTTTGTGTGTGGCTTGGTGTGGTGATGTGGGTCAGGGAACTTACCCAGTGAAAGATGTGGGTTTTTTCTTATTTTTTTTTCCTAGCTGAATCCGTTCCTTGATTCAGTTCGGAACGCAAGACCACACAAAAAAGTTTTGATAAAACTTGAGAGGACAGAGTAGATAGGGGGCAAAAATGGGTCTTAAATAGCTGGTACAGTCTTCTGCAGCTTCTGCTACTTCCCTAATGCTGAAAGTAACACAGATGAGGTCACGCCTGTAGCTATGTTAGCCTGAGGTGCTATGGATTTCCCAATCATAATCATAATCCATTAATGGAACACTTAATTACCTCCCTTATCCTACTCTGTACTTATGCTAAGGCAGCAAATCTTTGTCTGAGGAGGAGTGGGGAGTCCCCTTTGTATCTGGCTTACCTAATTTATCCTGGTCAGCTCTTAAATTACATTAGGCCTGGCTGCTGAAAAAGATTTTCCAAAAAACAAGGTGGAAGGAGGAAATGATAACAATCCCCTACCACCTAAAACTGGGAGGAGGAAGAAAAACAACTGACAGCAAAGTGTCCTCTTCCCCCAGGTGGCTTTTCCAAGGGTTTGGTTCATCTGATGTAGTTTCCCATGTAAAGGAGACCATGTAACAGCCTCAGTGGGCAAGTGTCTTCCTACTTCTGACTTTGCTGGATGGAAAAAAAGGAATGTAGGCTGCCCTGCTTCCTGAAATATATCCAGGCTGGCTGAGAAAATGGAAGGAGAGTGGTTCTTTTAGCAGCATCTGTCATTCCTTAGGCCTTTGCTGTAGAGTTCATGAAACAGCAAGCATGGTGCTCAAAGCTCCATCAATACGCCACAATGCAGGGTAGTACCAGCATTGTATCTGTGCAGTTAACTATCCATTGCAGTACAAACTGTAAAGGTAGGTAAGGGACACATTAAGGTCATTTGAATCTCCCTTTTTTTAGGCCTCTTATGAATGAAATACGGGTTTGTAGATATGATGTAGAACAAGGTCTTTGAAAGTGCAGGGTTCACAGGAGAAAACCATGTCTTAGCATAAATGAAATGTAAGTGTTCTGTTTGTTCTTAAATAGAACTTATGAAGAGTTGCCAACTTTAAAAAGGGTGCAGTTTAGCACTGGAGTTTGTCTTTAAAAATAGTTGCAAGGCTAGTAGTAACTTATATTTAACTGCAATAAATATAAAGATGCTTATTGGTTATAAGAGCCACCTTAGCTTTTCTCTTGAAACGGAAATTTTAACTATGATCTTTATGCTGAGTTGTCCCTTTGCTTTCCTTCATTTCCTTGTTCTTGTGTTAGAGAAGCTTTTCCTCTCTGGATTTTCTCTTTTGGACTCCTAATGTTTAGAAGCTTTTTATAATCGTACTTATCCATTTTACAAAGAATGAATGATTTGTTTAGAGTTTATAAAGTCATTATGTTTGGTTAATTTGGTAGAAATTATGTCTGTAGATGACTGAAGAATTTCAGAGCTTGTGTACACTGCCACTTCAGAACTTCCCTGTCACCTCTGCCCCTACCCACCTGTACTCTACTAGACGGTGTTTATTATTTTATCCTGCTTGTGCTAGATCCTGTGAAAATTCATGTTAACAGTCAGTCCTAGCTCTGAAAAGTTTGTTCTTAAGTTATGTTACTAAAGGGTATAGCAAAAAATGTGAATGGGAAGAGAGAGAACAAAGATGTGAACATGTGATTTCACAGGCTAAATAGGTACTTAATTACAGTGTTGTGTAATTGTCAACTGAAGTGTTCAGAAATCATGATAAGCCTTTTTATTTCAGAAGTTAAAAAAAAAATAATAAAAAACCTCAGGAGATAATTTTGAAATTTCATAGTTACTTGCCTCTTGCTATGCTCTACAGGTTTGCAGTTTTCAAACTGTACGCTGCAGCTAAAAAGAGAATCTTCAAATCAGTTCAAAGGCCAAAAAGCAGACATAAATAAAACTTTACTGGTTTGCAAGTAGAAAACCCTGAGAAATTTAAGAATGGGATTCTTCTAGCAAGAGTTGTGGAGATAGCAGCAGCTGCCTGTGCTAGTGTAGAGATGTTAAGCTTTTTCAAATGGTAAGCTAATAGTGAAACACAAACCTGGTGATACTGAATGTTGCTAGGATCAGAACAGCCTGTAGATGGTCAGTAACTTTCTGTTTTCGAGTCCCTGAGAGGAGCCAGAAACAGCACATACTGTGATAGGCTTCTGTGCCGATGACCTTTTCTCTTTTGAGGCCGACTGAGATAATTGCAATGGTGATATGGTTAAAACCACCCAAAGAACATCATTCTTAATGAGAGTGCTAACTGGAATCGCCCTGAGGAAGTGTTATAAACATGGCAGAAAATTAAATCTGAATTTAAAAATGTCTGTCCACTTCTACAACTGAAATTGTTAAATTCATTTTTTTAACACTGTGTCTAAAGAAGGGATGTACTAAATGTTTCTCAACTTGTCTTGTATCAACAAAGGTGATTTAGGGCCATTACTGGAACAGAAGAAACGGGCAAGGCTCGCGGGGAGCTGTTTTTAATAGTTCACACAAGTACCGCATATGAAAACCTAAAATGAGAAAAGGTGTAAGCTCAATTACTGAAATCCCTTTAAAGCTGCTGTCAGTTACCCAATGGAACATTTTAGTCAGTTTGTGGAATTGCTGCTGTTAGGAGTATTTCAGGAAAATTAATGCCTTTATAAACCTGTGAACTCTGCACTGCAATGATAAAATGGATCAGATACAGCAACAGATCCCTTCCAGCTCTATTATCTATTAGATGTAGGAGGAATATGGACCTTGCAGGTTTAAAGTGGAGACCAAATTTGTAAATGTCAAGTAAACTAAAAGTTATGGCCCCCACAGCGAGTATTAAGTCATCCCCTAGTACACTTGAGATTTTGTGTTACTGTATATGCTGATAAAATCTTGCCTTAAAATATGTTTGGTGTGGTGGTTATAGTAGCTATGGGGAACTTTTATTCAAATAGCGCCGTGGTGCTTTGAAGGCATTGAACTGATCCATTCCATGCATTTAGATACTGGTGTCAGTTACATGTTCAGAGAAAATGCTTTTACTTCTTGTTGTTTACTCTTCAATTTGTCCAGCTTGCCACCACGATGTAATCTGTGCAGGATTTATAAAACTTAATGTGAAAGTAGTTGTAGAAATGTTAGTAATTTGTTAGTATTTTAAAAAGATCATTTATGCTGTCAGTTTAAACTGTATGTTGTGTGTTTCGCTGTCTCGCAACACTGTGAAGCTTAAGCACTGGAGGGTCTTGGCAGCTGGAGCTTCTGCACTTCCAAACAGTGGTAGTTATGGAAGGTTGGGAAAGGGGCTTTCCTTGAAACTGTGCTTTAGACTGCATAGGTGGCATGGAGGCGGTGTGCAGGAAGAAACATCTTTTCTTCCTCCCTACCTGTTCATTCGATCTATGAGCACAGGTTGATACTATGCTTTCTTTCAAATTAAAATGTGTGGAAAAAAATGGTTCAAAAGTCAGAGCTTTTGAACTGTCCCTGAGCAGTGTCCTCTTCTGAGGAATGTTAGATGGTTCTTTCTGTTTTGTTTTCTTTTTTTTAAGTGGGGAACTTTAAAAATCATAACTTGATTTTCTGATAAAAACATGAACATCCATTTTAGGAAATCTAGTTTGTAGTTTAAAAAAGTAACTGTAAACTTGAGTCCTTCCCAACACTGTACTTGCCCTTCTCCAGGAAGCGCATAGATTTTTCTTTTCTTTGGACTTGGGTCATCTGACACGGTTACAAGAATGCGATTACTTGTCTTGTAGTAGTGAATCTGGAAACAGCCGGAGTAGTGAATCTGGTAGTGTGAATCTGGAAGCAGCTGATCAAAACGAAGTAGCTGTAAAATGCTTTCCCGCTTTTAGTAAAGCATTTTCTGTGTTGAGTTGCACATTGCCAGCAGTCTACTTGCTAGCTGAATTAAAAAGTATCTCCAATTTCACTGTGGCATTTCTCAGATTATTTGATTTGCCTTGGCAGTATCTGTAATGCTGTGGTACTGGGGTGGTGCTGACAGTAAAAATCAAACGATTTTATACAAGTATTTCTTAAGGTGATACTTTATGCAAGTATTTTACACAAGTATTTCTTAGGGTGGTCAGGGTTTGTGAATGAGTGCCCCGTGCTGGGTGAGGCAGTGTGTGCTGGGTAGACATTCATGCAAAAGGGCAAGACCTGTGTGTGTGCTGGAAAAGTGTTTTTGTATGG
Source organism: Aegotheles bennettii (assembly GCA_013398125.1). Taxonomy (NCBI): domain Eukaryota; kingdom Metazoa; phylum Chordata; class Aves; order Caprimulgiformes; family Aegothelidae; genus Aegotheles; species Aegotheles bennettii. Next base: position 31,431 of record VZRW01009679.1, read on the forward strand.
CACGTGCTTGGGAAACCAGAGCTAACCTTGGTGGTGTAACAGGGATCTGTGGTGGGAGAAGGCAGCAGTGTGGCAGTCTGAGCCTGGGGATTTGTTGCGTGCTGTTGCTGACGCCTGCCCTTGACAGCGTTAAACTGGTTTGAGCTCTTACGTTAAGCTTCGTTCTTATAAATGTCTTTTGGAAAAGAGGTTCAGGGGTGGCGAAGCTCTCTGCTTGTTGTTGTTTTGCAATTAAGAACAACTGGAGTGGACTTAGGGAGGCAGCTGAGGGGCGGTAGCCCCGTGGCTGCGGTGGAGCTGGGTACAGCAGTGTCACACGGGCTGTCACAGCCTCCAGAGCCTCAGGACACCGCGGGTGGGGTGCTGGTGGGGGATGTGCTGCCCGGCGCGGTCTCCACAGCTGGCGAATGGGGGCCGTGTGGTGCCACGGGCGGGGGTCCCTGTGGGTGGAACGTGGGAGCTGAGGCCGTGTGACCTTCGGAAAGCTTCCTTCATTTTCCCAGCTTTGTGGGGGTGACTGGGGGCCATCGCACGGCGGGTGTAGCGGGCTGGCTGTTGCCACAGCTGTGCCCTGCCCCGGACCCGCGGGTGAGTCCCGTGTGTAACAACCGGGGCTGCTCTCGGCAGGGCCCGGGCCTGATGCCG
>VZRW01009679.1:32683-53300 GCA_013398125.1 Aegotheles bennettii
CGTGGTGGGGCCCCCGCCTCTCCGGCAGCACAGGCTCATGGAGCAGTGCTTGAACGCGGCAGCTTTCTGAAGGGTTTTGGGAGGACTGTTGGTTTGCAGAGGCTCCTGCGCTGCCTGGGTACTTGCTGAGCAGGTCCAGGCAGCTGCTTTGAAGCTGTTCCCTTGTCGTCTTTAATTCAGTTTTCCAGGGCCACCTTTCCTCCTGTAACCAGTCTCGTTGCTTCTGGTCTTCTCCAGTAAATCTGCAGAGCTTCTGGGGCAGTGTTTCTCATCACAGGTCTCTGGTCAGTGTGCACCTGTCACTGAGCCTTGTGTAAAACAGACTAATCTTGTTGGAAGCTGGGGACACAGGTTGCAGGACTCAGTTGGTAGTTTAAATATAAGTACATGATGGAACTGGTTTGCTGATAGTTTTATGGAGGACAGAGGAGGGAAAAAACCTCAAGAGAAGCCCTTTTCTTTTTATTCTCCCACTTGCTAACCTGTGAGTGATATTTCAGATGTAGGTGGCATCATCATAGCTACCTGTTGCTAATAATAAAGAAGACAAATGAGAGAACAGTGAGCAGACTGGAGGTAACAAGTTTTGAAACTGTTAAAAAGAAAAGCTTGTTTGTGCAAGGCTGGACTAGTTCATGAAATTCACTGTCAGGTGGTTTGGGGCCAAGTCTTGAGTGGAGCCAAAAAGACCAGAAGTACTAGTATGGAAAACACCTTTTAAAACTTGAGACGTAACCTAGTGAGCAGCTGGGGCTTTAGGAGTCAGAAGAAGTGAATTTCTTCCGTGGTGATGAGGTGCTGCATGGCTCCGGGTGAGTCACTCTGCCTGGGTCTGCTGCTTTCTCCACTGTCCTTTTCCGCTCCTGTCTGCTGGAGATTATTGCTAAATTTCATGGCTGCTGCTGGACAGTGCATACCACAGTGGTGCCTCAGGTTCTGTCTGGGGCACCCAGGCAGTGGTAATACAGTAGTGTGACTACGAGGAAGCCTCTGGGTTTCCTCTATGAGTCAGACTAGTTTTACACCTCTCATTCCAGTGAGTGCTATCTGGGATTTCCTCTTGAGCTATAAAATGACTAAGTCTAGTTGCATGCAGCACAGACCATATGAAACAGGAGTTCAGAGCTTTCAAGCTCCCTAAATAGTGCTGTATATTGGATAGAGATGGCGTACACTGGGTTTGAGCCATGAGAGACTTGTTGAAGTTCTGCATTTCTGCAAAGTATAGACACCACATAAAGCTTAACATGTAGCTTGCTTCTGAAATTCATTGTTAGAGGTTTAATTTGATGTATGGAGATGGATTAAACTTCAGAGCTGTGGATTTTAATAAAATGTCTACATATGCGTGCTTTTATTTTCCCTTTTTATTAAATCTGTGAATTAACATGGAAGAAGCAGTCTTGGTTGTGTAGCTGGTTTTCATTGGTGTTATAGTACATAGTGTTCCTTGTATTTGCTGTTTCACTTCTCTTTTTTGGAGCCTGGTTTTACAAGGTGCAGTGCTCCTTGCTCATGTACCTCAAAGTCCCTTCATCATCGTGTCTCATAATGAAGGAAACCTGGAAGCATTTCAGAGAGGGAGGCTCTTCCCCTGCAAACTGAAGCGAAATACACCCAGTGATGTGCCCACTAAGAAAGCATTTGCTGTGATTTTGAAAAGAACAGGGCTATAGAGCAGTGCTGCAGTAGTGGGATCCAAATGGCACTGTTGCTTCCCGTTTGTGCTCTGAGCTGATGGTCCTGTCTTGCACAGGTCTTGTCTGTCTGTACTGATGCAGTGTTAGCGATTCTGTACAATGCCAGTGTAAGTGTGTGGGCACAGAATGCCAAAATGTGTCTAGAAGAGTTAAAACAATGCAGTAGCAACCCCTTTGCAATTACAGGTGTTGTGTCCCTCTGAGAATGAGCAGAAAGTAATAATCTAAGAGGTCAAGCTCCTAATAAATGCCACGTGTGTACTAGCTGCTTTCCCTAGGTGATCCTCCTTTCACTGACAGGGTATTTAAGTGCTGCGTTGTTTTTTTCCTGTATCGGCTATTTGGGCAAAGGGGTACTCATGCTAAATTTGCATCTTGGACTTTCAATAACTAAAGAAATTTGAAACATGCATTCTTGCCTCACTTCTAGCACTATTAACTAAAAGGCAAGGTCACGTACACCTTCTACAGAAAGTACTTCAGCTATGTCAGTGATTAAGACACGGCTTTTTCTTCCTCTCCTTTCCCTCGGTAGGTCTGTCCTCGGGGACTGCCCATCTGGTGAACTCCTGCAGCCAGAGATCTGACAGCAAAACACTCTCACAGCTGGTGGATAAATTAGGAATAATAAATTAGGCAGCTTTTTGATTAGGTAAGAAAATAACACTCAACAGAACTAGTTTCTTGAGTATTACGAGTAGCCAAAAATAATTTAGGAGCAACAAAATGGATTTTTAGTGATTCTGAGTAGAACTCTTTGCAGAAGGGGCATGTTTGGCAAGTGTCCCCCCTCTGCTTTTTTTTTTTAATGCGCCATGGCACAAAAATGGGTTTGTTTTGCAGCCATTTCTTAATTTTCATGGGGTAGGGATGGAAATGTCCCTCCAGCTTTAAAAAGACAGTTTTGTTGTGGTTTTTTTCTTTCTCCTCTCTGGTCGGTGAATCAGGAGAATGAAAATCCCTCTTGCTTGGTGCTTGCCTTAATGGGATTTGGACACGGTAGGGGGGAGAAATAAACAACCTTTCTGTCCCATCCCGTTTGCTACATATCACTTCCTCTTCTATCTCTCCTTCCCCATACACTTGGCAACTTTTTCTTAAGCCTGTCTGCACAGCATCCCATATTCCTAGACCAGGGTATGATCTGTAGTGACAGTGTAATTGGTGCCCTTTGCCAGGAAATCCTGAGTCTTGGATGAGGAGCACCAGGGAGGCACTGAATGTTGACGTCCCTGGGAACCCTACACCAAATGCAGTGCATGGCTCAGAGCCCTTTGGTACAGTGTAGACTTGACTGCAGGTGGCTGGCTTGACCAGTAACAGTTACTTAAATTTTTCTCTTAATGCTTCTAATAACGGTAAAATAACTGTATCCACAGGGGACTGTGGCTAAATGAGCAAATGGGACCTTTTCTTCAACTTCTGTTAAAAAGCCTTTTAAGAAAAAACTTTCTAATGGGAACTGAACTTTGAACTTTTACCTCTTTTAGATTTGAACCGTGGTTTGAATCTTTTTTTTGGTTTGAAATTTGATTTGATTCAAATCCACTCGTTTACTTTATTCTGCAAAATATAAACTGCATTTCATTAAGTATAGGATGTAAATGTCTGGGTGCATCTTCTGCCTGCGTACTGAAAGCAAGACACGGGTTGGTGTGACTTGGATGTGGCTGGCCTCTGCTAGCAGGAGGCCCAGAGTTATGAAAATCTGGATTCTGCTCATTTAGAACTTGGTTAAAGAGATTTTGTCCTCTGTTAACTGCTTCCGATGGCTCAAGTATGGATGATTGTTTTCCATGAGGCTGGGGTAACCTCGTTCTAGCCTTGAAACTTCTTACAGAGATCTTTTGTACTAGCTGACAAATTCTCGTATCACAGTGTGGTACTTGTGCCACAGAGATACTGTAATAGTACATTGAGACAACAGTGTCATCGGCCTTTCTCCGGTGATTTGAGATCTGTTTTATTTGTTGGAGCAGACTGGAAGAGTCCAGGCTTGGTTTTGCCCAACTTCATGAAATTTTGGAACCTTTTTCTCTTGAAGATACTCCAGAGTATGCTCTTTGAAGTGACAGTTGCTGCACAGACCCTTATAACTGACATGTTGTAAAGCTAAATGGAATTAAAAAAAATAAGGAGAAGGACTCACAAGCTTTGACATAGTTGCTCCTGCCTGCCTGGAATTACATGGTGGTTTTTAGAGTTTGTTAAGAACTTAATAGCTGCAAAATTCATAATGTAGAAGTACAGTATCTGGCTTTTCAGGCTGATAACGGCACGCTCCTAAGGAATGCTTCCTCTGTGTTTGGAAGTAACTTCTGTGGGTAACTGTACTAATACTCTTTCATGCATTGATGTTGCAATAGATGACACAAATAACAATTACAGGAAAGTGACAAAGCAGCATTTTTTTATAAGCAGGTTTATGCAGTTTGGGTTTTTTCTTTGCTCACTGCTCTTTTCCCTGTCTTGGCATAGAGCAATGAGATACTCTTCACATCAGCAGGTGGAGACATGAAAAACTTTGACTTCATTTGCCTGTGTAAGGATCTGTTCTCTGAATTATTTTGCTGCCTTCAAAACAGCTATTTTTGTACTAGCAATTTACAATTGTATTTACTATGAACTAGTGCCTAGCAACACCCAGGCAATGTTTTTGCTGCTACAGGTTACTCTGTCACAGTGTGTATTATCTAATTGATTTTTAGGTGAGCAGTGTCTAAGATACCATGAAGTGTTTGAGTGTCTTGCCCTTGCTGGAAGTGAATTGTTACATTTGGTAATAGATATTTCAGCTCTCAGGGATGCTGAGTCTGAAGTGATTCTGACTGTGAAAATGCAGAGAGGAGGTTCTTTCTGTCTGAAAGGTTTAGACAATTCTTAAAAGTTTTTACAGTGAATCTGGCTTGTTCCCTGTAAATACAGATTTCCCAGTGAATGGAGTATCAGAAACCAGTCTCTGGTGAATTCTGGGTGATTCTTGATTCTCCTTGGCAAGTGAGGACGTTTCCCAGGGAGGCTGCCAATATAAACATATTGTGTATGCGCTACCTTGGGCTCCTCCTGCCGCCCCACCTCTCAGAAACAACTCAGTTGGCACTGGCTTTACCAGCTACTGTTGCACGGGCTGTGGGAGTTGAGCTGGTAGTGCTATTGTTTGGGAATTGCTGCCTAAAATTAGAGCTTCTTTATCCAGCAAGACCTCCATGTGGCAGGGAACAAACATTATCTGCAGTTTGTTTTCCTGCTTTCATCTGCTTAGGGGCGCCGGGCGGGGGGAACAAATGCAACATAGCCAAATGGATTTCAGAGATCTGGAGGAAGCAAGTGACCACGTATGAGCTTTTGCTCAAACTGTACCTGGTTGGTATAATTTGAGTTCATCTTGATTGTTTTTGAAGAATATTTCAGGTTTTGTGAAGATCTTGTAAGCTTGTAAGGTTTTCACAGAAATGCAGTTCTTAGTTTAGCTGATGCTAGTTGTGAAGGGTTGGTGAAAACCACAGGTGCTTTCAGAGGTGGGCAGTGAAAGGCCTCATGTTAGAGAAACTGTTCCAAATACACACTGGTTATCTAGTTTAAAAGCACATAGGCTTTGCGAGTTTCTTTTAAAACCTCGACACTTGTAAGTAATTGAATTGTGTTATGAGTAGAGGTATGGTTTATTACGATCAGGACTAGCAAGGTTAGAAGTATTGTGTTAACTATTGCAAGTCTGTTGCTGTCAGTGGGGATTTCACATTGTGAGTATTGGAGCATGTCTATGTAGAGGGGAGGGAGAAGGTTGTATATAATATGCCAAGAAGTATTTCTTCAGTAATTAAATGATGTTTTTGTTTGACACCATTTTGACTACCTGCTTAATTTGGGAGGTTTAATTAAGATATAGCCATCTTGTGCAGACACAGATGTGAAATCAATGCCTAGTTTGCCTGAGGAAAAGGCTCTTTTTTCCTTTTGGGGTCTGGCTATGTATTTCTTTTTTTTCCTAAAGAAAAAAAATCATTAGCAATTCAGAGAGCAGAAGCAAATAGCCATTTTTAAAGTTAATGTCCTCAAATGTTAATTTGATGTTTTGAGGCATAAATGACCTTTTTAACCAGCCCAAACTTGTTGAACAAAGAAATGATAGAAAGAAGCTGCTTTGTTCTAATAGAACAAGCTGCTTTTCAGGGAGAATTTCAAAACAATTCTGCCTCCCTGTTCTCAACAACATTAAATTAAACTTTGGACCATGCTACATCTGAATTTAGATGTGTATGTGTCATTGGAGAGATTGTAGATGGTGATGGAATCTAGACAACCTGTGCAAATTGAACCATAGACTTCAGCTCCTGAAGCCCAGAGCAAGGGAATACCTCAGCTACCCTGGCTGGTATTCCGTAGCACTGAAAAAGCAGTTAGGTGTGGGTCAGAAGCTGAGGGCAGGACTAAAAGGGATTTCTTGTCACAAAACTGAAGAGTGAGGCAGGAAGAGGAGAGGAGAGAAATAAAACCACCACCTCTTGAAACCTTAAATTTAAGTGTTTAGATTGCTGTATGCACCTTGGAGGTCTGATTTAAAAACTAAATATAAATATTTTTCTGGCTCCTAGGGATTTCCTTGAGACTGGAACTGTGTGTAAATATATGCTGTACAAACAGGAAAAAACACTTAGTGCATCAATGCCAGCTTTCTGTCATTGTCATTTTTGCCAGATAAAAGAAACACCTAAAAGGTCAAGGCAGAAGATATCAGGCACTATAAAAAATTCTTGTATTTATAAAAGGTAATGCATTCTTTTTTTCCTAGCTGTTTCCAAAAAGAAGTTAAAGTTGATACTGTTCTTACCTGCCAGCTGTGCTTGTAGCATCTGAAATTAATCTGAAGGACTGACACATTTCTGAAGCAAGCACTGCAGTAGTAAACTTTTTCTCTAGGAGTTAAATAAAGTTAAAGAGTAGTTATCTAGTCTGTCTGCATCCAATAAAGGAACATCTAGTTCTTGAATTGATTCAAACTTTAGAAATTGAAAGATGTCCTTTAATTGTTAATTTTTTTCTATTACTTATCTGTTCAGAGATTTGACTAGCATGTTCTGCTGTATAACCTGTACTGGCTTTATTTATCTAAAGCACAAAAATCCTGCTGCAAGTTTCCCAGCTGGATGGGAGGAGGTAGGAGCTGGTGATTTTCAAATACTCAGTAGCTGAGCAGTATTGTAAAATTTCAGGATCATGTTATTGGTGCTCACTAATATAGGTTGCTTGAGTCTTTTATGTTAGAGTTTATTTTATCTTGGGGATGAAAAACACAGTATGTTATGAGATATTTGGGGAAACGGGGAGAAAATACCTTTTTGGTTTCCCTTTTTGGCTTAGTTGGTTTGTATGTAAACCGTTTTCTGACACCTCAGGATCCATTCATGAAGGTATTTTAGTTTGATAGACTCCATGGTTTTCATGTGTGTTGCATTATTTTCTCACATAATTGTGGGATATTCAGTTTTTTGATTGCTTACGGGTCATATGTATATACAATTTGGCTTTTTAATTTTATTCTTGTGTTGATCTGTAGCAAAAGGAAAGTCATTTTTATGGCCTGAAATCTTGCATAAAGCACTTAGCTCAAGCTAAAACTTGTCCAGGTGCTGTACCTGTGTCAGTCACGGTGGACTGGAACGTAACACTATTTACAAGGACTGGGGTTACCTGGCTCCAGAGAGAGGAGAAGCAAAAGTAAAAGCCTAATTATTACTTCCAAAAGTACTGAATTCTTTCTAAATCTTCAACATGTGAACAAACTGTAGGACACAAAACTCTGCTTGCTGAATGACAACAGAGACCCTTCTTTTCCACTACAGTATCTGCAAAACCAGCTGACAGAGCTCTTCTATACTGTAAAGCTCTTTATTAGTCTGCACTCTTCATTCTAATGTGGGAATGAGCTGGGACTGCCACGAGGAATGCCAAACTTGTATAAAGTTACTTGTTGGAAAACTTGGTCCAACAGCACATAGCTCAACATACCAACATAGTTATGAACAATACCTGTTAGTTATCCCATAGCTTATGAAGTTTGCAGTTGATTCTGGTAGTTGATCCAAATTGCTGTCAGACTGTATTTTCTTGCACACAAACACATGTGCTTTTGCTTTAAATTGGTGCAACTATTTCAGTTGTTGTTGTGCATGTTCTAAGGAACTGCTGGATTCTTTTCCATTTGGTTATTTGAGTTCTGAAATGAGTAAGTATCTGGATGGAGCTTTAAGCAATGTTTTAAGCACAGCAGAACTTTAATAAAACCTCTGCTTGTAATTACATGATGGCTGGCTTTTATCCAGCTAAGGCTTATCTGCTCTCCGTGGCCACTGCCTTTTTAAAATTATAGGTGTATGGCATGTAGAGGAATTCCTGTAAGATATCCACACAGTAAGCTGCTGAAAATGCTTCTTCACCTGTTTGGCCTTGAGTGTGTTTTGTGCTGCCATGACAACTCGGTCACAAAGAGCCGGGGGTTTGTGGTTTCCAGGCCTGATTAATACAAGATAGTGTAGTGTAATTAGGAAAAAAACCCACAGGCTCTTTCCCATTTAAATATTCCCACTGCTCCCAAGACTTCCCCAGCTTTCCTTGTACATTGTTTCAGATTAGTCATAATTGAAATACTTGTTCAGTGTGGCCCAGGCACTGGGAAGAGTCCCTGGAATTTTATCAGAGCTTTCAGCCTCTGAACAGCTTGGTTCTGGGGTCTCTGAGAGGGCTGCATGGTTTGCTATGTACCCTAAGGACCAGAGGTACTAGTATTAGCAGAATTTTCGTGCAATACTTTTATAGCACCAGTGCGTATCCGGACGGGTATTACAGATAACACAAGCAAGTCTGCTTACTTTGCTCTTAACACATTCTTCAGTCACTGTTACTTCTTTCCTGTGCCAGTGTAGGTGGAAATGAGGATGTGAAGAATGCTAAAGCACTGAAATGGGAAAGAAAGCAAAACATAAAAATACATGTATATTTTTTAGGTACAACAGTAACTTGTTTGGTAAAATAGTCTTAGAGTTTTCCATTTTTTTTAATGTGAATCGTAAGTTCACCAAATGACATTACTTACACTTTTTGACTACAGCTGCTGTAGAAATGTGTGCGCAGCTACTGTTCTGATAAACAAAGCCTGGTAGCCAGATGGCAGTAATATTTAAGAAGTTGAGCAATATGATTTGGGAAGCATCCAACTGGAATATGCTGTGCTTTGCCTAGGTACCTTAGATTTAGTACACAGTGAGAGATTTCAAATGTGTTATCGCTGCAGTGGCTTGAAAGAACAAATAGACTATTACATAAAATACAAATAATGCTTATTAAACTTGCAGTTGATTCTTTCTGATAGATGATCCAAATTGCTGTCAGACAGTATTTACTTACACATAAACAGATGTGTTCCTGCTCTAAATTAGGATAACTATTCCAAGTTATGCATATTTTAAACAACTGTTAAATACTATGTTTCAAATTATTTTCTGGTTTCATGAAGGCTTAAGTTTTCTAATAGGTCCTTTACTTGCCCTTACTCCATTCCATCCGTCTACTTAAAAGGTTCAAGTTTGGTACGCTTGGCTAGTTGCTGTACCTGAGGAAGGAAGATAGTTTCTTGCAGGGTATGCGTGCCCAGAGTGCTCTACTGTTATATTTTTAATCTGTTGGTTAGTTGTTTACCATGGTGCATTAAAATAGTCAACTTAGTGGTTTTGCTTAATTTCTAAAAGTAGGCTGTAGATTAGGCTGGAAGATTCTTAGCATCAACCTATCACCTGTCAGTTTCATTGGGAGATAATGAATTGGATCAAGCTCTTGGTGACACACCTATGGGAAGACATGATCCTTGAGCTATTAAGCGGCAAAATAACCTTTTCTAAGGCATGAAGTATCATCAATAGATGGTGGCAGACTTCTTTCTTTCCTATTAAAAAATGGGGTAGGCCTTCCTGCAAGGCTGTCTGGCTCTTCCCCTCTCTCCCACTGTTTGATGTGGGAAAAGTCTTCATTGTGAAACAGTTGAAACAAACAAGCTGGACGCCCCCCTCCCCATCCCCGCTGCCCTCCATCCTGTCTAGACTGCCTGCTTCTCATGAGCTGCTCTTCCTTGGAGCAGACATTACTCACAGGTTGTGCTCCTTGCTTCTCTGTGAGCAGCAGCATGGGCTCTTTTCCTCTTTCCGTTTGCAGTTCACCTTCCACAATCTGACGAGCCCCAAACAAGTACTGTTAACTACAGTAGTATAGCTAACAATGAGCAAGTGGTTATTTCAGAGTTAATATAGAAATCAGGAGTAAAACTTACTGACATCCTTCTCATCTGAGGGGATCAGTTTACCCTGCAAGCTTTTTACATACAAACTTTGCTTTTCAGAGTGCTACAAATTGGAAGCAGTTTTTGGCAACTGCAGCCTGACTTTCCTCTGGCAGAGTGTGGCACAAGTGTTCCCTGGGATAGCCGTCCACTTTGCCATGGCTTAGCCCGCCCTGCCATCGCGCCATGCCTTCACTACCTGTCCTCAACATGACGCTGTGCAATCCGTAATAAAGGGAGAAATAGATCCATCCCCACCACACACACCAGCTCTGATTTTTGTGGATTATGAATGCAGATAATACTGTAGTGCTGCAAACATTAGCAAACTGCCTCTAGTGTGTTGGAAGCGTTTTCTCTGCCCCTTGAAGTGGTGGTGGGGTGGGTCGGTGGTGGTACTGGAGTGAGCACCTTCCTTATAGCAGAGTCTTTGGAGTCCTAGGGGAAACAAAGCAACACAAGCTTCGTTAAGTCATTGGAGGCACAGGTACTTGGATTATAGTAGTTTCTGTCTCTTCATTACCCTGAAAGAACAGTAAAAAGGTGAGTTTCCTCTGCTTTCAAGAAAGGGGTTTTCTTACTGGAGAACTCTAGGCCAGGAGCTCAGAATCCAAACAAACATTGTTTTATTTTTATTAAGGCTTTTTTTCTTGCTTAACAGGTAACTAAGCAAGAAAAAAAGGTAAGTTGGTTGTTTTCCGTAAGTTTTACTCCTGGTTTCAGTGTTAACTCTGAAAGAATAACTACTTGCTTATAGTTATTGTTAGATCTACTGTAGTTAATAGTACTTGTTTTGGGCTGGTCAGGGTGTAGAACATCTTTAAAGTAATTACTACTTCTCTTACTAAACCGCTATTTCATTACAGCAATATATCCTACAAATGTAGTCAGAAACACTTTGTAAAAATGAATTCATATAAAAATTCACTATCTAAATGTGATAAACAATGAGGTTGCAGGGGCAGCTAGATTAAAAATAAGATTCCTGAAACTTGCCTAGAATAATGTGTGTGGCTTTTCCAGTGTTCATTTATTTGGAATATAGGCTGAAGAGAAAATACAAAGGTTACTTCTCTTAGTATCCTGGACAACTGGACAATTTTTTTTGTTTAGCTTTTTCCAGAAATGAAATATCCTGCTTTAAAAGATGATTTCTTCAGCTGTCTTGTTTTTTATGGTCTAGAAGGTTTGGAATTTGCATTGCTCTCCTTATGGAAAAAGCAAACATCACCTTTCAAAACAAAGTGTGGACTGTTACATACTTACTCTTAAAAAGAAAAGGGTTTTTTTCTGACCGGTTTTATCTCTGGCAGGAATATTTTAAAAGCATATTAAATTTGCAAAACCAGAATATAACAGTTTAATTTTTGATTTTGTGAATTTCATGTAGATGAATAAAAAGTGTTTAGCCTTTTTTAGAAGAGTCTTGGTTCTGCTTCCTGATTTTTGGTATTCAGGTTGTTTCTCTCCATGTGTAGACTGCAAGAGGGTTCTCTGTTAAATATGCCTGTGGTGGAAGAAGTGGGTTTTTTTTTTGTTCTGAATCTGGCATAATTCATTTGAGAAATGACTTTGCTTACCCTTGTATGCTTCGTAGATTTCAATAGTTGTGACGGTCCTTCCTCACTGATAGGACCATCATTGCCTCATCTTGAGAGGTATTGATGTGTTGTTTGATTAACTTACTGCTTTAAAAAGAGAAACTTTGTGTATTCCCATAACACAAAAATGGAAAATAGTATTCCTGTTCCTTTATAGACTGTCTTAAACAGATCCAAAACGGAGACAACCAACTGACAGTTTTCTTGTTCCGATTGCACACACTTGATGTGTGTGTGTGTGTGTGAGGGGTGGGAGGAGGTGGGGGTGTTGGACTTTCCTTCTGCAGTTTCTCCCTGGTACAGTCATCCTAGCATCTGCAGTCCGTACTCTGATCAGCAGTGCATAGCAGGCAGCAACCCACTTCATTCTGCTGATTTTGCTAAGCTGTCAGGCAATGCGGCACTGCTCTGCTTTGCAGAAGTCTCAGGGCAGTGTTTGAGTTGCACACAGAACAGCCTACGTGTGTTTTGGGTGAGCCCAATCCACTGGAGTCCTTTGGTCCTCGGGAATGAGGCTTTTCTACTGCATAAATAAAGAAAGTAGGGAAAGCCTTGAGCATCCTCTCATATTGTAACAGTGGGCTATTTGACTATCATGCTCATAGCAGAAAAGAGGAGACTAGATTGGGGCACTGTCTGGCCACAAGGGCTGTCTGCCACTTCTTTCTCATCTATACATCAATTGCGACTTGGAACAAAGAGAATGGACCAGTTGAGGTTTTGTTCCTAACATCCAAAAGCAGTCTGTGGGGGCACTTCATTGTTGTCATAGCCCCCAAATCTTCCTAACATCAAAATGATCTGAATTCTAGAGCAAATGTCTGCTTGCATAATCCTGAGCATCTAGTTGAGATAAAGCTTGTTTTAGCTAAGTATATTGAACTTGCCTTATGTTGCATTCACTCTTCAGCAGAGAACAGACACTGCTTACTCCAAAGCAGGTTTAAAGTAGTGTTTACCAGGGGGCATCACTTCAGGAATGCGGAGTAGATTCATTACCTTTACTTTGGCTGCTTGGGAAGTATGTAATTCATATATGCTAGTGCTCACTTCTAGACTATGTGGCCAGTCATTTTGTCTCCTGGAATAACCATGTTCATAGCCAGTTTTCACTGGATTAGGTGTAGAGGGGATTGGTGACACTGGCTTAAGACATTTGGCATAGGAGCATATTGAAGTCCACTTTGAAGGACATGAGACATCTTGCATGTGCTGGTCTGACACTTGACTCCAAAACCCTTGTTTCTCTAGTTTAAAACTTTTATTTCTTTATACTGAGGTAGTTTGCTATTGTGAACAAAATTATTAATAACTGTATGTAATAAAAGTTAATATTACTATTTCAAGTGTCCTCTAGTAGAAAGAATAAAATCTGTTGCCAAGGCTACTGCTTTAATACGAAGATTCAGATTTCCAGTGGCAAAAGTAGCCTGGAGTAGGTTTCCTACCAGTTGTCACAATACAATTCCCTTTCAGCTTCCTTTCGTATCAAAACAGTGTGAAACTCTAGACTGAGGAATAAGACCCAGGAAATAAACTAAATTATATTAGTAGTTGCGGGCCAGAAGCTTGTCGCATTTGGTTCTCACCCTGAGTCTTGGGGTTTTTTGGTCTAGAATAGTTTACGAGCTGCTTGTTTGGTACTCCGTTACAAACACCACCGGGGAGAAGGCCTAATAAAAAGTACAATGTTTTTCAAAGGGAATAATGCTACTTAAGTGTACGTAATATCTGAACAAACAGGCAATGAGTAGCATATAATTCTGCACATTATGCAACTGCATTAAATATACATATTAGTAAGGTAGCAGATGCTGTATTTGTGAAATTGCCACGTAAAGTAGCAGTCTCTAGCAGCAGGGTGCTGCTCTATGTGAGACTCCTTCATATGTAATGAATAGCTAATTTCAGCTCTATAGTTCATGAGGGACCAGAGGGGATTGGGGAGGGGTAGAGCATTCCAGCAACCAAAACCAGCAGGATGTGCTGAGATGTGCTTTTAATGGAGCAACATTTCTGAGCTCTTGGGGGTAAATTCATAAAGAGGGTTGCTAATCTGTTACTTTGTATTCAAACTAAGAAATTATTGCTGCAAACAGACAAGCAGGCATGTGAAATGCACCTTGTAGGGATGAGATGGTGACAGGTTTTGATACTTCTTTGAAGGTGGTGGATGTCTTGTTTTTTACCTTTTTTTGTGTGCAACCAACAGATGAAATGAAAACAAGGGAAAGCGTATGTGAAAATTGGTACTGAGAAGGTGAGCAGTGTTTTCCCTCATCTCTCTTTCAGAGCTCATGAGGACACTTGTTGATTCAATTAATGTATGTCACAGATTGAAAGATTCCACTAGCAACTGAATTTGACACTTGCACGTCTTGTGAGCATTGTCTTGCAAGAGGTGGGAACTAGGAGTTTTCTTGCAGAGAAACAGGGTTTTTTTGCTAAGTAAGCAGAGGCCAGCAAGCTTTGGGTATTCCAAGTTCATTGCTGATACTATTCTTTTTTTTTAAGTATTTTGAAAATAGTTGGTCTGATGTTCAATTATTTATGTAGGAAAGTGACCCCATTTAACTGTAAAACATAATTATTGCTTGTTAGGACCAAGATAGGTCTGTGAAATGGAACTTTTAAGATTTGGTTGGAGAATTTAAGAAGGAGGTATCATATGGATGTCTGTCACACTGTCATCCCAAGATTCAGACTGCAGAGAGGAACGGCAGATTTCTAAGGAAATGGCTGATAATGTTTGCAGCTCCTGATATCTGTCTCCTGTCTTATCAGAGGAGGAAGCCTCCTGTTCATCTAAGTAAACAGGAAAAAATGGATGTAGGGAATAGTAATCCTTGCTAGATAGTCTGATCTAACATGATATAGTGAATGGTCTTTTTAAACCACTTCCCAATAGATAACCTAAATCATAGTTGACCTTCTGGAAACATGCTTGTTAAACAGTTTTTTTCCCTCCCATTTGACTGAAGAGGGTGTGGATTGACTGTTGGGGTTTTTTTGTGGCATCAATTTTAAAAAGTGGACAACTCTGGTACAGTACACAGCTGCTTCCTTCAAATTACTCTGCTGAGTCAGGGCAGGGGAGATTTGTGAAAGGGGATGGAAATGTTGCAGGAAAAAGACTGAGAGCATTCTTTTGAGATATTTTCTTTTTTAAAAAAATTTTAAAGTATAAAGAGAATAAATCAACAGTCTTCTGTGTAAGGGGCCTGACTTTGAAGTGTGTCAGCTTATTTTGATGAGACCTGGGATATTGACAGTGTTGAAAGTTAAAAGGCCCAGTTTTCAGTTATGGTTCTTCATTATTGTAACAAAGACTAGATACAGAATTTAACTTTTCTTTCTGCCTTCCTTGATGTGATACAGAGAACTACTTCAATTACTAGCAAGTCTCTTGATCTGAATATCTTGGGCAAAACTGAAAAGTAATTTGTATGTAATCTTACATTTGTCTTGCTGTTTAAGTGCACGGGGACAACACAACCTTAGGCAGGTGACAATGGTATGGTGCAGTAGTCCAATATGTCGCTGAATTTAATCTTAATTTTATCTAAATCGGAAAACTCTCTTTAACCATTAGTAATAATATCAACAACTGATGTTAGAGGCATGATTCCTGTTAAGCTTTTCTGCCAGCAAAGGGCACTGTCCATGTTTATCTGCATCTGTTTTAGAGTTTGTATAAACACCTGTTCTTTCTTCAGGATCTCGGAATGGTCTTTTTCTTAGTTACATTTATGTAAGTTGTGATAAACTTAAGAGGACAGACAGAGAACGTTCTTTTATTGAAAAAGGCAGACTTGTAGGCATGAGACATGCATCAAACAGGAGATTTATTACGACTACAGGACCAATGTCTAGTTTAAGTCAAATCGACAAACAACCCTGAATCACAACACTAGTCAGTAGTGTACTTAGTTTTGTGGATTGAGTTTCGTGTTCCTCAGCAAGTCTAAGCCTTGACTGTTTTAGTAGGCAACCAAAGCTAACAAAATGAGGCATTAACCACACTTCTGCAAGTACATCACCTACCAGCTCATCACAAATGCTAATAGTTGTAGGTTATAAGCTGAAGCCCAAAAATAAATGGCAAGAGAATGCAGGGATCTGGAAGGGAGAGAGTTACTTCATCACTGTGTGAAAACAGCGTGTTGCTTGGCTCACTGGTAGATAGACTTGCTATCCTTTAGATTTTTGTCTCCTGTCTCCTTGTTCTTGTTGTCTCCCCCTGGTGCACTGTAAAAGTGAAATAAATTATGGTGGTTTTGCAATGGTTTCCTTTTCTTCCGTCAAAAGGTAGTTGCGAGGTATTCTTTGGCTTGTTAGTGACAGAAACGTTACGTATTACCAGATGTGCTTTTTGGTGGGGTCCTCAGCCTTGTAGCTTCTGCACTGTAAATCCTGGTCTGGAGGCCAAACCACAGCATGCTGAATTCCAGTAACTTGCTTAATAAATATAAATGACAGATTAGATTGTGTTTAGCTGTATAATTTGTCCTCCTTCCTTAGACTGTTTATTTTCTTTATGCTATAAGTTTTGCATCCTTGATTGTGCTGTTCTGTTTTTCCTCCTTCACCTTGCCTTTCCAAACTTTTCACTATCTCTGTGTTGTTGTCTGGAAAGTTTTGATTTTCTGAATGTGAGACATGAATTTAAAATGTAACATATTTTTCTTTTTTGTTTTTCAACCCTACGCATATTAACAGAGGCTTGGATAACGTTTTATATACTAACATACTATTTATAATCTGATTAACAGTCAGAATAACTGGTTTGTTAAACTTCTGGGTGCTGCAGGTTAAAGGTAAATATTCCTAAGAATTTCTTGGGTCTGCAAGGAAGAATGGTATGCCTTGCTTATTCAAGGAAAATTAGTGTGTGGCTTTAGAGGAAGGAGTAGACTTCTAAGTTATCTCTTAAGAAAACTGCATATTAATCTTACCTGCATTGTTTGAGGAGCAGCCGTGTGCTCTGGATTATGCTAGCATTGGCTTAGTCAGCAGAAAAATGTACATCAGGCTGCCCCACTCACACACAACTACCCTTACTTATTACAAGTGCTTGCTGTGCATGCAGGTTCTAGAAATTAGATTCCAAGAAACTAGGTTGTGGAACATATTTTTTTTTTCATTTGAACTAACAGGTATTTGTATTTTATAAATATAAAAAGAAACCCAAGCAACTTACACTCAGAATTCTGTGCCTTTGGAAATCCATTTTTCCTATGTGAAACCTATTCATTCTGCATCCCATGTCTGGAAAGAGGTGGTGCATGTCTATATGAAGGAGTACTGGTATGGCAAGTCTTATCAGCCAGTTTTGATGATGGAGCGCACAAGTCATGACTACTGTATATTGATTTAATTTCATCAAGTAATAATTGGAATAGTGAGAAGTGAATTAGGATCTGGCCTAGGAACAGTATGGAAAAACCACAGACCACAAAAACCTGATTTCATACAACTTGTCCACTCGTGTGGGTTTAGACTGTGTGCCAGTGTTATTAAAGATACTCTGATATACAAGTGACTTTTTGCATGACCTTTTTTAAAAAAAAAGACAACCCACTTCAATTGTTAATACAATAGTTCCTTGGGATTCCAGTCGGCATTTGGAACTCCAATGTAGTTGACCCTGGAGAGCTTCAGCTCATGTTGGCTTCAACCATGCAAGGGTGACTCACTTATAATGTTGGTGGTTTTTCAGACTTTCTTCCTGGAACTCTTTCAACATTATGGTTTTATTGGCTTTTTTTTTCTGCTGCTTTGTCAGGAAATAGTATGTCGTATTTCATTATTTTTGCTGGAATCCCTTGTAGTGCTCTGGTGACCAGAGGAAGTTGCTGAAAACATTTATCTTGTAAAATGTACTTTTCCAAAGTGAACTGGGCACCTCCCAAAGTCCTGTGTAATGACTGATTTTACACTTAAACTTTTTTTGCTTTCATTTTGATTATGAATTGCAGTGAACATCCCGAGTCTTGCAGCAATACACAAATGTTTGTTAAAAATTTAAAGCAATAAAAACATTTTGTAAGTGCTAAGAATTAAGTCTGTGAATATTTAGTATGCGAGTGGAAGAGTAGAATCATGACCAGGAAGAAAAGGTCTCCCTTACTTTCTGGATGTTTTAATGATATTTTTCATTTGGAACAAGTGCAACATTGATCTTTTATTTTTCCCCTCCCCTTTTTTAAACAAAAGAAAATTTATTTCACAACTGGTAATGGAAATGGGAGTGGCAGTTTCCTCTTTCAGGCCAAGTATAACATTTCCTGATGAAAGGTCAGTTTAGTTTCAAATTTATATTGGCTTGTGCCAATAGCTTAAACTTGAACTGTTTGTGTGCAATTTTTTTTTTACTCAATTAGTTACTCAATCAGTTAAATTAATCAGTTAAATGTTTTGTGTTGCTGGAATGACCTAAATCCTTATTACTCCAGGATACTTACGTTTCAGACATCCTGTGCTGGGTTTTCCCAAAGTATGGCTGTGGGAAGCAGTCATTTTCTAATCTTTCTAAAATCTCTTCCCAAGTTTGTATCAGTGATTGCTGTTGTCTTCCTTTGTAGTATTTTATTCACTTTCCAGTAAAAAACAGCAGGAGTTTGATCAAACCCTTATCAAAAGGATGAGAAAGCAGTTTTTCCTGACATGGCAGTGTTACAAGTCAAGCAGAATGTAATTTTTAAAGGGTTTTCCTTCTTGCTTTCACCTGTTTTCTGATGAAGCTCTGTGCTGTTCTGTGGCTTGCGCTAGGTGAATTCAATTTGTCTTAGAAAAGCTGCATAGACAACTGCTGTTAAATATGCTTTATTTCAGAGCCAAGCAATGTTGGAGCCTTACAAGGGCACTGTATAAATTAAGTCAAAGATGAACCCTAAATTAAGATGGTAAAGTGAAGCTGATACAGCCTGGGTGACATAAGGAAAGGACACGTGGTAGCAGCAATAAAGAGTGTGATAAGAGCAGAGATGTGGTTGGGCTGGTGGAGGAAGTGTTCTTGTTCTTCAAAACAAGAAAAAATAGGTTAGACTGGGTTTTTACTCTTTCCCTTTCTTAAAAAGGAGCAGGTCTTGCTGGACATGTTCTTCAGTCTCAGATGATTTAATTTGTTATTTCCTTTTGGCAGAGACAGATGATTCTTAGTTGAAGGTAAGCCTTGAACTGTAGACATGTAATAAAGAAAATTTCTCCTTTTAGGAGTAAAAATGTAAATAGTAAATTCAAAAATGGTCATATCGGTTTGACAAACAGGCATCTTCTGAGTTGCTTAAAACAACTGATAGTCTCCAAATATTTACTTTCATGAATGTAATATTTCTTGTATTGCTTTAAGGATATTTTAATAAGAGATTTAATCTGAGTTTATTTGGTTTTGTTGCTCATACTCATTTGCAGTCACTTTTCCATTTGTGGTATTTATGCTTGTGCTGTAGCGAGCAATCACAATATCTCCCTGCGAATGTGATGCAAAAACTTAAGTGACATTAAAAGCTGAAATGGCATCACAGATAACCCTGGGCTATGGGATGAATCTCTGCCTGCTTCTCGCAGGAGAGGTGTCAGCTTCTGCTCACCATAGTAGAGCAAATTCCTCCTCAAAAGCTAGCAATAAATGGCTTTGCACAGGTCCTCTGGAGACTGGTTATAATCAGTCCTTGTTGGGCACCCGCAGTGTGTTCCCAGGATGCAGGTCCTTGCAGACTGTCTGCTCATCCTGCTGTCTCAGTCCTTTCCCTTTGCATAAAAGAAGTGCCTGTGAAGTTAACCAGCAGAGTGAAGATTTTGTTTATAAAAAGCTAAATGTAGATTAGTATTTTGCCATAACCACTGGTTTTCTAGCCTATGTTATGGCTGAATGTAAACTTGCTTGATGCTGGCCTACATTTTATATTCTATTACAATTCACCTATAAACACTTAAGTGTGTATTAGCTGGATTGTCTGGGCAATGTCGTTAGTTAAAAGATCAATTGTTTTGGAGTAGCTCCACTTATAGCAACTTTCTTGAGTATTAATTACCCTTTTTTCCTTACCCTTTGTTTTGAATTTGCTTCCAGTTTCTCTTCAGCACCAGTGTAGTTTTGATGACTCCCACTTCACACTTCTGCTGCAGTGAGCTGCTTGCTGCATGATGGATCCAGCTACTTTCCCTCAACTCAGATAGCTTGTTAAATCTCCCTCAGAAGTTTGAGCCTTACTACATTCCATGTGTCATAAATAATAAAATGTTAATTTGTCCACATTCTGGAAAGCTTATGTTTTTTTGGCATTCTTGATTTTTTTAATAGCTGTCATATGATCTCTGTGGAGTATGTTATTAGAAAAACTGCATAAAAATAAATCTCCCATCTGTTGATGTCTTTCAGTAAACTGTACTTTTCTATCCATCAACTTCAGGCTTTTGAAGTTCACATTGAAATTTTTTTAAATTTTGTATGCTGGTTTCAAAAAGGAAAAAAAAGAACCCGGGATACTCCAGGCCAGTCAGCCTCACCTCTGTGCCTGGTAAGATCATGGTGCAGATCCTCCTGTAAACCGTGCTAAGCCACATGGAAAACAACGTGGTGATTAGTGACAACCAACATGGCTTCATGAGGGGCAAGTTGTGCCTGACAAATTTGATGGCCTTCTGTGACAGTGTTACAGAGTTGGTGGATAAGGGAAGAGCAACTGATGTCATCTACCTGGACTTGTGCAAAGCATTTGACACTCCCACACAACATCCTTGTCTCTAAATTAGAGAAGCATGGACTTGGTGGGTGGACCACTCAGTGGATAAGGAATTGGCTGGATGGTCACACTCAGAGTTGTGGTCAACAGCTTGATGTCCAAGTGGAAATTGGTGATGAGTGGCATTCCTTGGGGGTTGGTATTGGGACTGGTGCTGTGTGTCTTTGCAGGTGACATGGATGGTGGAATTGAGTGCACCTTCAGCAAGTTTGCTGATGGCACCAAGCTGTGTGGTGCGGT